>VXAU01004101.1:1219987-1274061 GCA_013399695.1 Formicarius rufipectus | reverse complement strand
TGTCAGATGGTGGAATCCATCTCCACCGAGGAGTGTCAGCTCCAAGAGCTGATGGTTGCTGGCAAAACCTAGAGCCACGGTCCAGTTCCACCACCATTCTCCTCTGCCTCCCTCGTTTTGGGTAATTTTCCCCATCTGCCTCCTCACCTGATGCATCTCTGCAGGCTTTGGCTCTCTGCTCTCTCCAGCAGTGGCTGCTTTTTGGGGAAGCTGCTCAAGGATGTAAATAAGGGAAGGTTGTGTGAAGTGTCAGCAGCTCTTTCTCCCCCCCCCCCCCCCCACCTTCTTTTGTGCATGATTCACAATTTTGTCTTTCAGGAAAGCTCATGGCAGTGAGATATGTCTGCTCTGTGATGTTTCTCCAAGAGGAGGGGTTTCCCTGCTGAAAATATCTGAGACTGCAAGTGTTAGAGGTTTTGGTAGAAATCTGCCTTCATGATACTCACCATTTGGAACGGATTCAAGACTTTCTTCATGGCCACATGATCTTTCACATAGGGTAGATCTGAAAACAAACTCAGTTTCTCTGCCAAAAAGGGAGGAACCCTTTCATGAAAACAGGACGAGCTCCAACTCAGCAATGATCCATGTAAACACAGAAATGTAGGATGCCATCTTTCATAAATCCTGGGCATTAAAAGATCAGCTGACAGAAAATGGCATGATTGCTTTGAAACCCACATCATTTGTGCTGTTGGATGGGAAAACATGGACACATGAAATAAAAGCCCAGCAGGACACAACTGTTAATTACTAGAGAAACAGTCCTTTCCCAAATTTTGGGTGTCTCTCCTGTGTGAATCTGCCTCTTACTCTTTTCTGGCTGATGGTGCAGAGGAAGCAGCTCAAGGTTTGGCTCAGAACCCCAGGAACTGGGAAGAGGAGACAAACCTCAGCCTTCTGCTTCAGATTTCTTTGTAGTCCCATCCTACTTGCCAGCACCCCCAGACTTTGCACAGCCTTGGTGTCACATTTTCAGAGGGACAGATGTCTTTAGGGGGAAAGAAGGAGCAAGGCAGGATGGGGACCGGAGAGCTTTGGGAAGGGGTCCTGCTCGTCACACCTCCAGGTTGTTTCATCTCTGCTGAGGTCTCTCTCTTGGTGAGAGACCAAGCTGGAGGAAAAGGGCCGTATCCATGCCTGGGGGTTGGAAGCAGATGATCTTTAAGCTCCCTTCCAAGCCAGGCCATCCTGGGATTGTTTGATCTGCAGGTCTGGCAGGGAAATCCCACACACTGATTTCACAGATCTTTCTGTGCTGCTCGGTGTGTGAGGTGGCAGCTCAGGCTCCTGCAGAGGGTTTGCTGGGCTCAATACGCCAAGCTGAGGCCCAGGGACAGGTGACAACGACCTTTCTGCCACCTGGCCCCCCTCCCCTGGCACCAGCAGCTGCCCCAGGGCACAGGGAGCACAGGGAGCTCTGCCCCGAGGAGCTCTGTGAGGTCCATGTGTTGGCTGTGGGGTGCTGCAGGACCCCTCTCCCTGCCCACAGCTGGGACCACGTGAGGAGAATGTCCCCCCAGGACCCAGGAGCTCAGGATGAAGTTGAAGCCCTGCGAGTTTCTGCAGCTCTTTGCAGCAGAGGTTTGGCACGCTCTGCAGAGAGTGTGGTTGGGAGGGGGAGCAGCACGTTTGGTGATGCTGTGCACTGGTGCTCACCCCTCAGCCCCTGCAGGCTGGAGACCCTCTCCTCACCAAGAATAAAAGCCTTTTTCTGCTCAGGGAGTGGCACTGCCCCTTTCCTGTCCCCATCTCCCCTGGTTCCACTCAGAGCATCCACTGCCTGAGTTCCCTTCAGAGCCCTGCCCATAAATCCTCACTTTTACAGCTGCAGCCGGGCTCTGAGGGATTATGTGGCCTAATGGTTCCATCCACTTGCTTTCCTAATAGTCATATTAGTGATATTGTGAGTGCTCAGAGTCATAGATAAATCCTGGTTCCATAAACCCACTTCTGCATTTCATGCCACAGAGTCCTTTTCACTCAAGTCACTCCTCTGGCACAAAGCTCCTGCCTCTCTCAAGGCACAGCTCCCCATCATCCAAACCCCCTCCCAAATTCCTGAGAGGAAAAGCTGCTGCTTTAAGCTGGAGATGAAGTTTTCCCTCCACTGTTCCCACCCCCACACACACACACACTTTATTACAGTGCAAATCAAAGTGTCTTCATTTGTCACTTGGTTGGTTGGTGAAATTGTTGGGAGGGGAGAGAAGGGAAGGGAGGAAAGAAGGACAGGACTCGATATTTGACTTTCTGGCAGTGAGGGACTGGAGACTGATGGTTTGAGCTGTGGTGGGAGAGGAGGAGAGAACCAGGCACTGGGATTTGTTGGGGGTGAGCTGCATCCCCCCCTTGGTGCCCCAGTTTGCCCCTGTGGCCAATTCAGTGGGGCAGAACCACCTTCCAGGCAGGTGCCACTGCCCTGATCACACCTCGGAGGGTTCTGGGTCTGGGTGAACACCTTGCCTTTTGCCACGGTCTCATTCACCAACTATTTAACCTTCCCTGGTAAAAAGAACTCGGGAGAGAAGAGAGCAGAGGGATAAAGAAATAAGGTTATATATTTACCAGCTTGTTAATATTTATGAGGAATATGAACCAGATTAATTTCCATGCACCATTTCACCTGCTATGCTTTCTGTCCATATTTATGTGAGGAGAAAATAAACAACAACAAGAAAGCAGCCCAAATATATACCTGCTTTTAGATGGTGCACGAGCCATCCATCATATAGACAGGATGAAAGAGTTTTCCTGACTTTTTTTGGTCAGTGGGATGATTTTCCAAGCTGCAGGCCAAGGGATGGCTGCCCCTGTGGTGTCCTGCAGCATCTCCTCTGCCAGCCTGGGGATCACGGGCTCTGCATTGATGCCTGGATGCAGGAATTTGTGGTTTTCCTGGATTTTAGGATCCAGAGAGTGATGCCATGGGGAGCAAGACTGACAGGTCAGAAATGCGTGGGAAAATGGTCTCACTGAGAGCCACGGGAAGGCAAAAAGCAGAGACAGGGCACGGACTGCCCCGTCCACTCCCCTGCACTTCCATCCCAAGCCCAGGTGGCTGCAGGTTTGTTATTCACAAACCCAACTGCTGCTCTTCAGGTACTCCCAACCCCCCAGGGAAACATAACTGTATTGTCTCTGGGAGAAACATAGTCAAGTCTGTTTGTGAAACTAGTTATTGGTATAAATTAACATTTAAAAACCCCTACAGTTTACATTTCCATTTATAAAATCTCCTGTTAGGATTATTTGATAATGCAAATTCCCATCTACTGCCTTAATAGACCCTTCAGTGTTGGGGTAGGTTTTGATTTCAATTGCTTTTTTTTCCTTCTTCTAGTAATAGGATCTGCCTTACATATGACAGATTTGTCAGTGGAATTTTAACAAATAATATTAAATGAACTTTAAATGCCATTTGTATCATCAGTTTTTAATTTCAAAAGTGTCATCCTATTGCATTTGGGGAATATGTAAATGAACAGTTCACCTAGTAGATTTTATGGCAGCCCAACGTGTCTGGAATACTTTCTGCTGATATTTCTGTTTATTTAATCCTTGCAATATAAGGGAAAGATTAGCTGCTCATATTCTGTATATTTGTTTTATAATGACTTGGGTTTTTTTCATTAATGAAATGATTTAGAGTGATGCAAAACAAGGTACAAATTGCATTGGAAGTTGACTGTGAAATAAACAATTTTGGGGGAAAAAAACCCAGCCAGATTAAAGAAACAGAAAGATAGTCCTGTGCCACAGAATGTGCCAAGAGCCTGTAAACCCCTGCGTTCATCTGGCTTTGCAAAGAGATCCAGAGAAAAGAGACTTGTTACACCTGGAGTGGGAGAAGGGAGCTCATTTGGACACCCAGACTCTGTTCCATGGCAGAGCTTTGAGCCCTGGTAAACCACTGCAAGCCCTTGAGGAAGGGCAGTTCTTACATGGTCAATGCTTTACTTACTTTTTAAAAGTGTTTAAAGACCTCAAAAAGAAGCTGCAGAAATTGAAATTACATTTTTGGGGAAGCTTGCTTAGAATTGCTAATAAAGCTTGCAGTGAAAAGGGAATGGGAAGGAAGGTCTTTTCAAGGGACAGGAATGACATGGGACTTCAATAAAGCTCCAAAGGAGGAGATGAAGAGAGAATGGAAGACTTTATGTAATCTGAAAAGTGGGTGAAGTCTGAGGGGAAACAAATTGGTGTGAAATGCTTGTATGCTTCTGACCTTGGAGAGAAGCTCCTATAGGATGCTCTGCTTTGGGAATTCACTCCTGGCACTTGCAGAGAGAAGAAGAAGAAGGGGAATGTTGTCTTGGTGAGAACTTGGTGTGGGTGTTTGTGGCTTGGTGGCCCAGGACAGGGTGTTTGGAGTCAGTCAGGAGAAGGGCTGGCTCAGACAAGAGCCCAAAGAACTCCCCTGGGGGATTCTCTCCTCTCTAACCTGAGGCATCAAAGTAGGAATCACAGGGTGGTTTGAGTGGGACCTTTTAAGGTCACCCACTTCCAACCCCCATCCATGGAGGGGGGTGCTCAGGGCCCCTTCCAACCTGGCCTTGGACACCTCCAGGGATGGGGCATCTATTCCTTGAACTGTTTTTGCCAGACCTGTCCACAAAAGGCTGAGATTGGGCTTTTCCAGGAGGGGAACACACGACAGGAGAGCACTGGCAGCTTTGGGATGTCTGCAGCTGGGAAGGTCAGCCCTGCCCTGGGCACAGCACCCCTGGCACGGCACAGCACGGACACGGACACGAGCAGAGCCCTCAGCCTGGAGTTCCTGCTGCCTCGGGAGCACAGCCCTTTACAGCGGGATAAATAATTCCCTGCGGATGGGGCTGCTCCACGAGCTCCGTGACCCGCGGCCGCCGCTCCAACACGGCCAGCAGCGTTAATTGCAACCCCCTTGTTATGCAAAGCCATGGGCAGAGCAATGTCCCGTGTTATTGCCGGGGGCTGCAGCCACCGCCGGTCCAGCAGGAGCCGGGATGGGAGCAGAGGCAGCCCCGAGCCCTGGGGGAGCCTGGGGGGCTCAGACAGACCTCACCTTATTGCTGGGGTCAGGGGCTGAGAGGGTGAAGGGGGGCCAGTGGTTATGATGAGGGAGAACAAAGCTCCCTCCTGCAAAAGCCCTTCTGCTGCTCTGCCACTTGTTCCCCCCAAGTCTCCGTTTCCTCCTCATCCACCGATGCCTCCTGAGCCCATAAATTCATCATCACTGCCCCAGGGCGTTGCCCAGGCTGTGCCACCAACCTTGCAGGTTTCCAGGACCAAACTGGATGGAGTCACAGAACCACAGAATGGTTTGCGTTGGAAGGGACCTTAAAGATCATCCCATTCCACCCCCTGCCATGGGCAGGGACACCTTCCACCAGCCCAGGGTGCTCCAACCTGGCCTTGGACCCTTCCAGGGATGGGGCAGCCACAGCTTCTCTGGGCAACCCGTTCTGGTGCCTCACCACCCTCACAAGGAAGAATTGATTCCGTGTATTTAACCTATTTTTATCCCCTCCTGAGTGACCCGCTCTGAACTCCCAAAGTTTGGAGCAGGAGGTTTTGCTGGAGCCCCCCCATCAGCGCAGGCACTAAGGCCACCCTCTGCTGAAGATGGTTGATGGTACCATGCCAAGGCTGCTGAAGCCTCTGCAGAGGAACACTTGCAAAAATACACATTTTTGGCTCACCGCTTGTTTTCTGTTGTTGTTTATCTCCAAAGAACCGGAGGGTTTATTTGAGTACAAACATAGTGGTGGGATGAATTACACTTGTCGGTGGTGTTTCCCAGCCCCGGCACCGGTTCCTGACGGGGGTGGCATTCCCTGGAGGATGATTTGAGTCCTGCGAGCAGCCTTTGATGTGCGCGGTGCTGGGGGAGGGCGCCGGATCCGCAGCTCATTCATTGCGAGCGCAGTGTTCTGCTTCATCACAGGCTGCCTGTGCTCCTGAGAGAGAGGATTCCTGCAGAATCCCACCTCCCACCCAGGAGGAGACATCCGGAGTGGGATAACTGAGCTGGGAGCCGCCCGGTCTGAAGAGGAAGAGAGGAGGGCTTTCACTGAGAACAGCTCTAAAATAGGGCTCTAAAAACACCCTAAAATAGGGGTGATTTATAACGAGAACATCTCTCAACACAAATTACCCTCTCCCAGCCCCTCGTCCCTAAGTGACTCAGCTGAGCCCTCTGTGGTACCTGCCATCACCTGCCAGGAGAAATTACCACTGGAAGAACACTCTGAGAGACAGTAATTCTGATTATTTATCTAGAGAGACCCCCTGCTCTCGCATGTCAGGCAGAATGGTACTCAGAAGAGTCCTGTGAGTGTCCAGAAGAAGCTCTGGATAAAATATTGATCGTGGTACAGTGTCAAGTGTGTCACAGCAGAATTGCTGGCGAAGTGGCAGGGCCAGCTTAGCAAGGCTGTATTTCTCTCAGTGCTCCCTTCAGCTCACCAAAACTGGTGGCCTCACAAACAGTGGGAGAGTCAATCCCTTCCCTTACTTGGTCCTCCCTTCCCTTCCCTGATTCTCTGCTCCCACATCCCGCCCCTTCCAGCTGCATTTCTTTGTCCCTCCTTTTCTCTGCCCCTCCCTCGTGTTTTGTCTTTAGGCTGCCGTGGCAGTGGTTGGGCTGTGGGAGCCATCAGTCTCATCACGGAGCAGTCATTTCCTTCACTTCCCTAATTAGGGGAATTTTACACCAACTACCCTGTGAATGATTGCAGCCAGATCCAGCTTTGATCACCAAGATGCTGTCTGAATATCTGGTTGTGTGCTCTTGCCTGGAGAACCTGCCAGCTGTTCCTCCCTGTCTTGCCTCTCCACCTGGCTCCTCTCAGCCCCCATCACCCCTCCCTGACAACTCAGAGATTGTCCTTCTGCTGCCTCTTCAGCTCCAGTGGGAAGAAATGCCCCTTCCCCAAAGATGAAGCTCTGCTGAAATCAAGATGTTTTCCCAGTTAAGGGGCAGCATGACCTGGTGGGAGAGCAGGGCAGAAGGAAAGCAGAGCCAGGGAATTCGATTTCCAGGGATGTGACTTGGAGTCCTCATCCCTAAAGTGGTGAAATGAGGGGCAGGTCATTAATTTGCTGGTCTGCTTTGTAAAGGCTCCTCTATACAGTCTTTCCTTCAGGCTGCGAATTGGTTTAGGAAGCTCTGTGGTAGAATCATAGACTGGTTTGATGAGAAGGGACCTTTAAACCCATCTTGTTCCTCCCCTTGCCATGGGCAGGGACGCCTTCCACTGCTCCAAGCCCCATCCAACCTGGCCTTGGACACTCCCAGGGATGGGGCAACCACAGCTTCCCTGGGCACCCCTGTGATATCAAGGTGTCTTTGAAGTGATAATTGTTTTTTTTTCCCCTGGTTTTATCAGCTTTAACACTCAGGAATGAACTCAAGACCTTTTGCCATCACCTTTTTGCTTCAGCTATCTCCCTGATCATCTCTGTTCTGCTCCAGGGCTGGGAACTCATCCACGAGAGAACGGCCCATTGCACCAGTTAATCTTTTCCAGCTCCTGGAAGGGCTGAAGTGGCTGAGGACACCCCGTGTGTTCCCTGAGCCTCCAGGAGCATCTGGTGAGGGAGTGGGGGGGATGTAGGGAGGTGGATTTCAGGATGGAAGAAGAGGAGAGAACAGAGCAAAGGGGCTGGGATGATCAGTGGCAAGGTTGGAGCACAGTGATCTGAGTCCAGCTCACACACACACGTTGTGGCAGGAGATGTCCCAGAGCTGCCCCAGTCCTGCCCAGCACAGGGAAAGGGCAGGATTTCCCTGCCACAGGTGGCAGTTCTCATGGCAGATCACACCCAGTGCCTTCCTGCTCCCAAATGTGAGCATGATGGGCTGTCAGCTCTGCTATATTAATAGACTATTAATGCTTCCAAGTTCCCTGAGCCACGTGTATGGGTTTTCGATAGGTTAATTAGGCCATATTTCAGGATAATTACAGCTGTATATTTCTACACTAATTAAGTGGCTTTAAAACATACCCACAATGTGGCTCAGTGAATCATAATTAAACTTCCTCTGCCTCCTGCTATACACTATGGAACTAATACCCATAAAAGACCCAAACGCTGCTCCTTGCCAGCAGCAAATTGGAGCTACCAAAAAAAATAATCTTATGGAATGTATCTTTTTTATAGAACCATGTACAAATTAATTCCAAATGAATATTACATGAGTCATCAAAATGCTTCAGCTTCCTTCTCTTTATTTATATTTGTCCTCCCACGTGAGCTGTTACCTGGAGGAGCTCCGGGGTGAGGGGAGAGTGACTCATCCATGCAACGTTTCACACTACAGGGATGGGCTGTGCTTTTCCCTTCCTTTAGGCTGGGAAGGTTTAAGGGCCATGGGAAAACTCAAGTTGGAATCTGCATTTCTTCCACTTCTGTAAAGTTCTGGCTGGTGGGGGAAAAGTGATGGATCCCAACTGTCATTGCCCTCTCTTTGATCCTCTTTAGCTGGAGGACTGAAGTTCCCTCCTCTGTTTTCCTCCCTCTTTTCCACCACAGACATCAGATGCCTTTTCAGCCTCTACAGATGAAAAAAACAGACCCTTGTCATTCCCTGCACCTTCCCAGTAATCCCTGCTCTGTTCTGGTCTCTTGTGTCCTTCTCAAGATGATCTCTCTCTTTCTCTGTGCCTCGACTCCAGGTACTATCACACCTCCTGCTCCTGCTCTTGAGCTATTCCAGTCTTTCCCCTGACTTTTTGGAGTCTCAGTGTCCTGACACTTGGCTGAGGGTTCCCAAGCTCTCCTACAATAAAAAGAATAACCCTACTTTGCTCTTTTTTATCAGATTTTTCCATTTCCAGTGGTATTTCGTCAGACCAAATTTGAACTTTGATTTATTTTCACTCTTCTACTCCCTCCATCCCTTTGTGGATTTGTGAGTGTTGTTCAGAGGTTTAAAAGGGCTTGGAAAACTGGGATTACATATAGGGAAATGTCTTGACCCGTGGGTTTCAGGCAATATCAGTTGGCTTTTTTCAACTGGTTTACTCTAGTTGTATCTACAAACCTTTGATGGGAGCTTGCAGCAAGCATTCCAGTGGAGGATATAATGATTAGATGGTGCAGGGACGGGTGCTCTAGAAATACAATGACACAGATAGACAGAGATAGATCAGTCTGACTGAGAGGAGTGAATTTTAAGCAATGTTATAACATATTAATGGAAATCCAATGAGATATTCTTATTCACCCTCATTCCAGGGGTTGAGTTCAGCTCCTCAGGAGACAGCCAGAGCCATGTGAGCAGCAACACAAACCAGCTCTCATTTCCAGGCTGGAACTTTCCCAACTAATTTCTGATGCAAAACAAAGCAAAATTCAAAACTTCCACTTGGACCAGGGTTTCATAGCCAGGGTCCCTCTGTCGTTTCTGTGAGGAACCCTCACCTATTCTGCGAGAGACATCTCCGTGCAGGGAGCTCCCAGACAGGAGTGGAAGCTGAATTTGAAGGATTATTGATGAATTATTCAGCCAGCTCTGCCCGTAGCAGTGACATGTGAGCAGGAGCTTAATGGCCTGAGGCACCACATTCACTGTGGGAGGACACATCCTGGGGTGCTGGTCTATAAACAACACATTGGGAAAATGCCTCTTGCTTGTGCAAATCAATTCTTTTCTAGGTCTCAGGCCTTAACCTCAAGTGCCTTCTGTTTGGGAACAAAATATTAAGCTCTGGGTGGAGGTTACTCTCTATCAAAAGCTCTTATGGAGCAAGGGAGGCAGGAAAACTGCTTGGTTCATCACTTATTTATTTGTAATGAATGGGAGAGGAGAAATGCAACAAGACAATTCAGGGGAAGTATAAAGGAAAGCTTTCTAATGAGAGGAGTGAGGAGCAAGTTATCCAGGAGAGCCACTGAATCTCCTCCCTCAGAGGCTTGTAGGGGTGAATTTGCCAGGATCTGACAAGGACATTTTGGATATCTGTGGTTCTGCAATGTTCTTCTGAGGCTCCTCCCAACTGTGCATGTCTAAGAGAGAAAGGAAGAAAAGTAAATTACAGGGGAGCTGACAGGGCTCAGTCGTGATGAAGATGTTTCAGCAACACCACTGACTGTGGGAGACATTCTTGGCAACATGCAGATTCCCCAGGATGGGTGAAACCTGCTTTAATTGGAGCCACAGACACCTTGTCCTCCCACAACCACCAGTGCTGAAAGGGACTTTCTTTTGGGAAGGTCTATAAGCAGCAGAGAGGGAAAAGGAGGGAGTTCAGCTGATCTCTTCTGTCCTTGAAGTCCAAGTTGCAGGTCCAGCAATACCTTAAGGGGCTACTTCTCCCCCCATCCAAATGTAAATCTGCCCCAAAGCCTCTAGGAATTACAATAGCAACGCCTTCAAAAACACCCCGGTGAATTGAGGTAATTTCAGACGTGTAAAGGAAGATTTTTAAGGCTCTTTGAAAGACTTGGGTGCTTTGTACCACTTCAGAAGGAAGAGAGTTGACCTTCCCCTCTGCCCGCACAGCCAGGTCCTGGCCAAGGCTTCCACATCTGCAGCCTCTGCAGGTGAGAGGGGTGCTCTGCTCTGGCAGAGGAAGGGGAAGAGGCAAGGCTGGACGTGCTTCCCCAGGGCTGGGGCTGCAGCAGGCAGTGCCTCCAGTGGGGAGGAGCTGGAGTTGGCAGCACCATCTCCATCCCTGGGTGCGAACACAGCAGGGTTGGCTCTGAATCTCGAAGGGGCTTCGTGGCTGGGTGGACAGACTGAGACAAACCAGCCCCACCTTCTGCTGCAGCTGGACAGCAAAGCCACCCCAGTCACCACCACAGCCACTCGTGGTGACTTCCAGCCAAATTCTGGCTGAGGGGGTGTGTAGGCAGGTGTTGGACACTGGGGTTTGAGGGCTGAAGGGATGCTGCCACAGGGCAGGAAAGGGCAGGGGCAGGGAGGAGTCCCATTCTAGGAGGTTTACAGGACAGAAGAGGCCAGTTTGAAGTGGTGCTGGGGGTGCAGTGGCCCTTTGGGGAGCAAAAGGCAGAGGATCCCTGCTAGGCAGCGCTGAGAATCTGGGATATAATAGATTGCATCTCCAACGAGTCAGTACACAGCACAGAAGAGCTCTTCAGGATGCAGGTGAGCTCAGCTGAAGGAAATGGAGTATGTCCAAGGCAGGAGAGAGTCTGAGAGCTGCACCTGCTGACAGAGACACCCCTTCCTGGCAGGCAGATCCTCTGCTGGACAGCGTGGGGCACTGGCTTGGCTGCAACACTCTGCTCCCACCTCCCCCTGCTGCCAGGGGCTCTCGTCCCCCCAAAAGCCACATCCATCGGTGTTTGTCTTGCCAACAGAGCTGGGAAGGGATTAAAGCAGAGCATTTGTTCTAGAAGAAATGCTCTCACCTCAGGCAGTTTTAATAAACCAATAATCAAATAAAGAACTGACTACAATAAATTAACATCTTTCAGCAGAAGCCAGGCAAGACTATCCTTTTAAAGCCATTGTAACGGGTGAGAAGAGGGAGGGAGGGGAGGCGAAGGAGCAGTGGAGGGGAAAATCAGGGGGAAAAAAAGGCAAAAAAAAGCGTTTAACCCCGGTTGTTAGACATGCGAATGCCGAGCCTAATTTCCAGCGGCCTTACAGCATGTGCGAGAGCTGATAAGGACCGTGTGAAATTGCCGGCTCGGCCGACGCGTCGATCTGCCAGAAACCCAATTCTTCACCGCGCAGATAAAGGAGCGGGGCCGGCTGAGCATGACTGCGAGATTAAACTCCCCGGCCAGGCAGGAGAGGGGAAGAAAGGCACACATTCCCATTAGGAACACCATTAGTTAATGACCGAGTGTGTGTGTGTGTGTGTGTGTTGGGGATCACACAGGACTGCCACGCCTGGCCCGGGCTGTGCGCGAGTGGAGCAGGAGGGTGGATGGGAGGTGGGGCAGGAGGGGTCGTGCCAGCAAGGGGTGACACAGGTGGGCTTGGACAGGTGTGCCAGGAGCCGGGAAGCAGCTCAGGAGGGAGCAGTGCAGGTGCACAGCAGGGTTCAGGTGGGTTTGTGAGGACGAGGGTGCAGCAGAGCTGGAGGAGAGGACCATGCAGGGCTGCCTGGTGGAGCTGTGAGCACTGAAACCCTGGCAGCTCTGCTGGGTGGTGTTGCACTGCCTGACATGTCCACTGAGGGTGTTATCCCTGCACTTTTGATCACAGAATCATAGGATGGTTTGGGTTGGAAGGGACCTTAAGGATCATCTTGTTCCGCTAATGGAAGGGACTGTCCTGTCCACCCTGGCCTTGGACACTTCCAGGGATGGGGCAGCCACAGCTTCTCTGAGTAACCTGCTCCAGCTCCTCACCACCTTCACAGGGAAGAGTTCCTTTCTAATATCTACTCTAAACATGCTCTCTGTCAGTCTGATGCTGCTTTACATGCAGCTCTATCCCTGGTGCACTCCCCAGCTAAATCACCGGTGATCAGCAGGATGAGTGGAAAGGGGAGAGATGTAGAGCCTGCAGGCTCTTCCAGTTATGGATTCCTCCTCTTTCCTGAGCCAGAGCAGGTCCCATCTCAGTGCCTGGCAGTGGCATAACATGGCATTAAGTGTCAGGCAGCAGGAGACGACCTGGCCCTGCTCTCAGTGCTGATGGAAAGCAGCGCACTGAGCGGGAGGGAACGAGTGGCCCGAGGGCTTCGGAACGCTTGGACTGGAGCAGGCCAGTTAAATCAGAGCAGATGGTCACATTAGCCCTGCAAAAGAGCAGCAACTCTTCCTCTCTCACCACTGGCCCCCCCAGCCAGTGTCAGCCCCCCAGTTTTCTCTGCCAGCCCGTGGCAGGTGCTCTGGGGATGCTCTCCATGGACAGGCAGCCAGCCCTCACCTCGCCCTCGTTACCAGCGAGCACACCCAGCCTTTGTCTTCGGAAGCGATTTCACTGCCCCTGAACAAACCCCGAGCCATCAAAGGAGCCTTTCACCGGGCTGGCACCCGAGACAATGGGAGGCAGATACACCTCCAGCAACAAAGAGCCGCATTTCCATTTGGATAACAAACGCTGCTGGCTCCCCACCGAACACCCGGATCTTGTCGTCCCTCTGCTCTCCCTCTCCTGGCCCGAGCCAGGATCTGCCAAGCAGAGCATTTCCCTTCCCTCCCACCGCCAGTGGTCGTGCTGACAGATCTGACAGTCCTGAGTGCCACGGTGTGCCTTTCCCTCTGAACTTTTCGGTGTTATCTTCCAGTTTCACTCTCTCGTTCCGATGCCACCACGGTGCTACAACAGCTGGGCTGCCAGAAGAGCCGGGGGGGCTTCTCTGACCTCCCCAGGGGTGTGCACGGTGGACAGAACGTGGCTCCCATGCCACTGGAGCGCTCCCAGACCTGCACCAGAGCTGAGTGTGAGTGCCCAGGGTCGTTATCTGAGCTGACTGCCTGGATGGCACCAAGGAGGGCAGAAATGGGAGAGCTGCACTGACAAGTGGCTTCCAACCAACTGAGCCCTGGCAAACTCCATGGGCAGGTAAGGGATGCTGTTCCACTAGGATCAGTGAACAAGGCCCTAGCAAAGACAAGCAGACCACTATCATAATTAGAGGACTCCACCCATTTCTAAATTATTTATCCATTTTACCTCCTCCCCAAACTAATTATCTCGAGCATTTGCCCTGCAGGTCTCAGCCATGCTGCAGACGAGCAGCGCTGGATCCTCTTGCTTTTGCAAGCCTGGAAGAGCCAAGCACGGAGTTTCCATCCGTGTCTCCACCTTACCCTGGTGCTGTCCCGTGGCTGAGGTGTTTTCCACGCTGCCTGGGCAAGGCCAGCATCTGGTGGCTTGTCTGCACCAGTGACAAGTTGTTAGAGGTCGTGTTACAGAGGGGAATTAGCCCCGACAGCTCTCCTGGCTCTCTGCCGACTCCCAGACCTTGCAATATTCATGTCCCCGCGGGCAGAGGGAATGCGAGCACATCCCCTGTGAGCAGCTCCCAGCTGGGGATGGATGCAGCAGAGAGCGTCAAAGCCGATGGGGACAGGGGGAGCAGAACTGGGAGGAATCTGAGCGTTCAGGCTCCAGAGCAGCACTGCCCTGATGTTGTGGTGGCTGTCGAGCATCACGGTCAAACTCAGCCACTGGGGACCCCGGGAAAGGCAGGAGAGGAATGAGGAGCTCCAGCTCCTTGTCCTGAGGGGACAGAGCAGCGTGTGAGCACAGCGAGGCTGAGCCTGCTCCCTCCTCACTGCGGGGACAACATCCCGACCGCGAGGATGGGGAGCGCTGCACAGGTCCCTCCCTCCCTCCCTTTGCTGCTATCCGGCGGCGGGCCAGGGAAGGGCTCCAGTGCCTGGAGCTGCTCAGGAGGCTCTTAGTCCCTCTCTTTGGTCTCAGCCTCCTGTAACAAAACCAAATGAGCAGTAGCAACTCCCTCTTGTGATGGTGAACACCACATGCACTTATGGCTGAGCTTTACTCCCCACAGCTTGGTTTTTAGGGTTATTATTTCATCTTCCTCTGGCAAAATGTTCAGGCTCAGAAGAGCAGTGCCCTTACCAGGCTCATCCTGACAGGATGAGCAGGTGCCTTTTTCACTGCAGGAACTCCTGGGGACATGGCACGAAGGAGGGATTGAGGAAGCAGCAGGAGTGGGAGCTGAGGCTGGTTTGGAAGAAAGGAAGAGAGAGAGAATGGGTGAAAGAACCTAAGGAAACACTGAGCAGAGTGTGAAGAGGGTAAGGAAACACACAGGAGACCTTTCTAAAGGTAGGAAGCGTTAAAAGAGAGGGGAAGTGATGAAAACAGAAAGGGAAAGAAGCCTTGCATAGGAAGGATTGTTCACTGAGTTCAAAATGCCAACTAAATTAGGGTATTATAGGTCACTGAACAGGAATTGCACAATGGCCGAGTCTCTAACAAAGGTTAAAACAGGGAACAAAGACAAATAATGACACAGTGCAGAGCCAGTGACCATAAACTCCAAACAGAAAGGAGGGCGGTGCTGAGGGGATGGGAAAGCAGGAGAAATCGTTGCTTGCAATCAGTGTTCAGTGGGTCAGACTGAAAATAAAATGTGCTTTTCAGAGGCAGCATCCTAGATGAGAACACAGAGGCAGGTCTGACAAGGTCTTTCAATGAAATGAATACTCTTCAAACACTTGGTAGGAATGAGAAGCCGAGCATCAGCTCAGAGACAGAAAGGGACATGCTTAAAATGTGCAATATGTGAATGTTAGAGGGAAGGAAGGAAACCCTGGCTCCTCTGAGCTGCTCTATCCAGCTGACTGGGAATTTTTCAGTGAAGTCTTTGGTTGGAAAATCATTCTTTAGCTAAATTGCAGCTCTTTGCATTGAAAAGGGCGGTCTTGCTAAACTTCTGGGTTTGCAAACATTTACAGAAAGGCATTGAAATGGTTGAAATGTGCCAGCTCTAACCTGGTTTTCCAAGGAAATGGAGCTATGGGATCACACCACATATGGCATACGTGAGAAAAGGCTTTTCTGTCCCCTCCTACAACTCCTGAACCCTTTGATGGGCTTTGTTCAGATTTGACAAAAGGGACAGTGGCTCTCAGTGTCATTAAACTCTGCACAGGTTTGTGCAAGAGGGACTCCACGGAGCAAAGATGTTGGGAAAGCAGCTGAGCTGTGACATGAAACACCAGCACCATTTTCAGGGCTGGTTACTCTGTTCTGATGAGGGAAAAGCCTTGGGGCCAGTGGGACAGGTCAGCCTGGGGACACCCAGCCTGCCCTGCTCTGCTCCCTGGGGTCTCACACCCTCCAGCTTGGCCTCAGAGTCCCAGAAATCCTGACTCCCCTCTAAAATTTCATGCATAAACCATCTCTGCTCTCCCAGGCAGGCTGTCCTCTAGGTGACTTTTGGGGTTGCTATGGCAGCAAAATGGATAACTCCCATCTAGAAAGGCAATTCAGTGTTATGGAGGATGATCAACAGCATCCATCATGCCCACAGCCCATGGGTGCTGGGCCATATGACCACCACAGCTCCTCAGCTGTACTTTCCAGGAGTCCTTGTGGCTCTGTGCTGTTAGCTGGGCCATCCCATGAGGACAAAGCTGCAGCCCAGCACATGGGAAGGGAGTGAAAGACACCCAACCTTCTTGCTTGGCCACAGATGTTTTCCCTTCCCTTCAATAAACCTCAGGAGAGAGTGGCCACGGCTGCTGCTCGTCAGATGCTCTTTGGGGGGATGCTTTGGGTCCTGTGTGCAGTGATAGATGTTCCTTCAGCTCATATCTTGTTCTGCTGTGAGCCTGAGATAGCAAAGTCTTTGCCAGATTTCTTCAGGATACCCTTTTGAATACCTCAGATCTGCCTGGCAGCCCAGGAGGATGTATAAATTGAGGGAATGTCAGGATGCAAAGGATGGAAAGGCAGGGCATGTGGTCTGTGACATCAAACCAGTCTGTTATCTCTCTCTCCAGACTGAGGGCAGAGCTGGAAGTAATTTATCCTGCAACTGTCTCCAGATCTGAACCTGACAGCTCTCCCTGCACTCAGGGCCAGAGAGTCTGCCTCATGGGCTGTTCCTTTCCCACAGACACTGGGTTTGCATTTGGGAGGTAAAGGCATGAAGTCCTTGGTCCCCAGACAGGCCAGGAGAGGAGGCAGCCCCTGCACAGTGGCTCCATGGAGGGCACCTGCAGCTCCCAGTGTCTCGCCGGTGCACAGCAACCAACTGGACTGGGATGGAAAGGAAGGGACTGAGGAGAGACGTGTGGCAAAGCTGAGAGCACTGTCTGGATGTGAAACCTCCTGGCTGCAAGGAATTCAGGTGACAACAGCATGTGGAAGATCCCATCACTGGTCTGGACATTTCTAAGGTCACCATATCTCACCCTTTTTTTTGGCACAACCGTCTTCCTGAGAAATAACACTCAAAGCAAACACTGTTCCTCTCCCCTCCAAAATCCCGGGCAAAAGACAACGAGGAGATCCAGCTGCCTGTTCTACAACACTCAATAAACACTGACATTTTTACAGAGAGGGCTGTCTAAGTATTTTATTGGTGTTAATATGATCCACACAGGATTAAGAGGAGCCCTAAAATTGTTCTTTTACCATGCAAGTAAAGTTATATTTGCTCTTGCCTCTTGTTTGGGGTTTGATGGTACCTCTCCTTCCCTTTGCTGCTGAGGTGAAGCACCAGGGAGGGGATCCGCCCCAGCCCTGGGGACCCGTCCCCCTCCTAAGGCAGTGGCTGTGCTGCTGAGCTCTGCTCTCCCTCCATTTCCCTTCTGACCTGCCTTCTTTTTAGCTGCTTCTCAGAGCTCTCTGAGCTGCACATCTCCCCAGCTCTGATTGCAGTGGCTGAGGTAGCAATAGCAAGTGCAATTTTCGAGCAGTGTTTCATGGGTGGCTTAAAATAAAACCCTGCATTAGCCTGGGCAGGCTCCACCACCTTCACAAAGCTGCTGCTCATCACACACACACTCTGTGCCTTCTCTGCCTGCTTACAGGACTGACACCACCAGCCCAGGGCTGCTCTTTCCCACCCTCGTGCTCTTCCTCAGTGTCCTCCAGGGTAAAGAAACAACTGCTTGGTGCTTCAGTATCCCCCACCAGTGATGGAGGGGAAGGCTCCTCCTCTCCTGTCTGAACCAGGAGGTCATCCTCCATCCCACACAGCCAGGTCCTGGGTGCCAGGTGCTGCCTGGCAGGTAGAGTCCCTCCAGCCAAGGCCAGGAGCTCTAAAGCATCCCTTGTTCCTCCAAGGATTTTCCAGGCTGCACCCCAGCCCTCCTTCCTGCCTCCCCTGGGGATGGAAGGATGACTAGCCAGGACAAGCCCCAGGATGTCACAGGCAGGCTCCCATTCCCTCCAGGACTCATCCATGGAGATGCTGTCACCTTCCCTCCATTAATCCCACGGCATCTCTGCAAACTGCTGCTCCACAGCCCCAGCACTGGTAAATCTCCCTCTGTTTATTCCCTGCTTGGAGCAGTCGGGATTTGCAGCTCCACAAGAGTCTCTGAGCACCACCGGGGCCCCCCTCATGAATAACACCACTCAGTATGGAAATGATCTGCTCCTCAGAGCAGGCAGAGCCCCTGCGTGGCCACAGTTGTCTCTTGCCTGAGGGCACTTCATCTGTCTGGTGTCCCTGCCACCTTCCCCATGGATTTGTATGGAAAAGCTTTGCAGGGATGAAGGGCAACGTCTGTGACAAGTGTCCAGGCACTGGTGAGCACGTGTCAATGTGCAGGGGGAGGAAACACCCCAGCCCTGCCCTTCACTGCCTCCCCAAACCCCTGCACTGCTCTGCCTTTCTCTGCCACCCCCTGCCAGCCCTGCCTGTCCCTCCCGCTGTTCCCTACACCTCCACTACAGCTCATGTCATGCCGTTCTCAGCGACTCAGGAAGAACATATCTGGTAAATACACAGAAAAAAAACCAACCCTCTTGTCTCCCCATGTCACCCAGAGCCTGAGGAAAAGCTCTGGGAGAGCAGGTTCCAGCCCACTCGTTCCAAGCCATCCTCTCCTGCTGCCAGCCCACCGAGCTGACTTCAGCAGCCACGGGTTCCCAAGTGGCTGGGCAGGGGAGGATTTATCAAAGCTGGAGTCAGATCAACAGAGAGGTCTGCACCTCATTAAGTGGAGTTAGGGAGTGTGACGGTGAGCTCCAGGCTGCTGGACATCCACGTCCTGCAGAGGGAGAAGCCTGGAGAAAGGCTTGAGAGCACAGGGAGCAGGGGAGGCAAGGGCTTTCTGTTGAGCAGCAGCAACAAAACACAGATGAAGAGTGAGACCAGCTCTATCCATGGCCTCTAAAGATCCCTGTGAAATTCAGGCAGCTGGGACACCTGTGTGTTCCTCCAGTTTGGTCACAAAGCTGTCCCAGAGGGACATTCTGTATCAGAACGGTTCCTCTTTGTTCAGGAACCTTTTCCCACCTCAGGGACTTGCCCCAGGGCTCCCAAAGGCCAACTCAGCACCTCTGCCACCACTCCTGCCTTCCTTGGCACCTGAAACAACAGCTCCTGTCTCCACGGGTTGTTCTGGGCAGCACCAGCCCCCGTGGCACCAGGTCACACATCGTGGCACCAACATTGCTGGGTGTGCAAAAGGGGACCCACCAGCTGGTGAGGGGCTTGGGCCAGATGGTGGGCAGGGATTAGAGGCATTTGTTTTTTCAGAATGCATCCGAAACCTTGATGATCTAATATTGCTCCAGATGTGAAATTCCTTAATCCACAAGGAGGAGATTTTGGGGGGATGTGAAAGGACAGTCCCTGCACAATTGTCTTCCTGGAAAGGAATTCTCTTGCCTGGCAGGGGGGTGGTTTGGGAGTGTATTACAGAAATGGCAGCATATAGCTGGCTCACCACTCTTCCCTGGCAAGCCACACAGAGAGCCTTCCTGCTCAGCAGCTCCAATACCCTCCATGCAACCATTCAGGCTAGGAGATTTTTAAAAATGCCTTTATTACAGGGATTATTGTCATAAGTAGGTTAAACCATCGTTGACAATGCCAGCCACCCTGAGGAGAAAAAAACAGTGACTTGGAGGCTGGTGATTTCAGGCAGCTGCCCCCTCCCCTCCCAACCCCACTCTGACTAATTCAGACCTCGGGCAGATGCCTCTCAGCTGTGATCTACAGTGCACAAAAAAAGGAGAAGCCTTATAAATAACCACCATTGTTCCAAGATTGCCATCTCTGTCTCTTGCTTTGTTGCCCTGTCCCCCAGGCAGGTCTGGAGGCTTCCATTTGTGCTGAGCAGAAGCTGCTCACATCTCCCCTCTCTGCTCTGCCCTCCTGAGCTTTTCTCCCTGGGCAGGGGCTTTGCTGCAGCAGAGACACAAAGCTGTGTCCCCTCCCTGCTCCCAAAGTGAAAGAGCTCAGCTCTGGGTGCCTTCACCCACTTCCTTCCTGCAGAAATTAACTTCTGCACATCGGTTGCACATCTGGATTAGATTCACCTCCGTGTTCTTCAACAGCCCTGAGTGAAGGAGTATTTTCCCATTTGGGGAGGCAGGTGTTGAGCAGGGTTTGTAAATAAGGGCTGAGAGCTCCAGCACTGCAGGATTTCGGGTGCCCAGCTGGGCACTCAGCACCCAGAGGTTTTTCCTGTGCTCCCATGGACTGCCTGATGTGCCCCTGAGCTCCACGTCCCCTCGCTGGGACAAAGGTACCTCTGTGTGTGTGGTGAACCCCCAAAGCTGTCCCTGAGCAGGGTGACAGGCCACCCCTCCCTCCCAGATTATGTGGCTGCGAGAGATTCGGCTGGATTAGGCATTCCAGATGGTTTCCTCTCTTAGCTCATACGCCCAGCCAGCCCACCCCCTTCCAAATTAACTTCATCCCTCCCGGCCTGGGGGGGTTTAGCACGGATGGAGAGCCTGTTCTCCTGCTTCCCCAGGTAGCCAGGGGCTGGCAGGGGGGATGCACAGCCAGATCCCCACTGCGGGAAGCCAGGCTGGGCTCGCCGTGTGCCAGCACAGCACCACGATGGCACAGCAGGTCCTCCCATCCTGGTGGGAAAACACCGGTGCCAGGGGGAGTTTTCCAAGAACAGGGGAGGGAAGCAGAGCGTTCCCCGGAGCTGGTTTATGGTCGTTTGCAGCCTTAGCAGCTGTTTGCACATGAAAGTGTTTCACGCGATTAGGCAGGGAACAGCACCTCCAAGCCCTGTGTCAAATATTATTACGCAATAAAATAAAACCCGGAGGGAAATCGTCCCGACACACACCCTGATTTACACCCTGCACCGTGAAGATAATTACATTTCAGTTCGAGATATAAAAGGCGGCCCAGGAAGCTCGTGAGGAAGGTGCAGCTCTCTCTGCAGTACCTGCTAAGTCAGAAGTGTCTTGTTAATCATTGTTTTACAGGAATCAAAACAACACCGGAACAAAGAGGGACTAACAAGTTGATCTCCAGGGTGGCTGCGAGGAGGGCTGGGAGCAGGGCTGATTGGGGAAGGCAGCTCTTGCTGAACAGGGAGCAGGGAGGGGGAGCAGTGTGACCTTTTCCTGCCTCTTCATTTCCTAAATAAGTGTAAAACACTGATTATTGCAATTTTCTCAACTCCATTCCCAACAAGAACAGAAACGCAGCTGAAGGTGAAGCTGCAAATGTGTTGGAAGATGTATTAAGCTGGTGGGGAAAGGGGCCAGGAAGGATGTATTGGCTTGGGAGGGAACTTAGTATCTACGAAAAGGGAATGTACCCCTAATCCCAGAATAAGGGTGCTGGGCTCTGTGGAGCTTTCATCCTGCCTCTGACCTGTGTCTGGGAAGGAGAAGTATTGAACTCAGTGGTCATTAGACCTCTGTAGTCCATCTTCACCTTGGTTAGTGCAGAAAAGACTTTCCTTCTTCCTCGGTTAAAAGGAAGGCACTTTATGGGGAAATCCCAGGAAGAAGTGACATTGAACCTGCCTCTGCCAATGCTCGTGCTGTGAGTTCAAGACCAGCACTGCTTTCACCTTTTTTCCTTCTCCTCCTTGCAGGTCAGTGAGGCTGATCCTTTCAGGGGGTGAAAAAGGGCAGAAGAGCCTCAGGAAACCAAAGGTCTCAGCCCCCACCTCCTCTCCTGGTAGAGAAGTTGTGGCTTGGAAGTGCAGCTCTGCAGGTCTGTGGATTTTACAGGTGAAGTGTGGGATGGGGAACACACTTGGGATGGGGACAGTGGGACTGGGACAGCTGCTGGTCATGGCTGGGTGAAAACTGGGATTAACTGGATGTTGCAGCCTTCAGTTCTGCCCCATTCTCACATCTTTGCCTTTTTCTTGCCTAAGTGTAGGTGAAATCAGCACTGTGATTAGGAAAAAAAGAAGAGAAAGACATTAATTACTCATAACAAACTTTTAAGATCATGGGTTAGGCACTGCCTTCTTAAAGTCTCCAAATCCCCACGAAAAGTCAGGTCCATGCAATGCACTTTACATACTAACAGAGTCTAATTCCCTGCCTGATAAAAGCAGAAGGAAAGATAAAAAAGCCTGAAGGCAAATAGGATTAATTGTGTGTCAGAGGTGCCTAATTAGAAAGAATGATGGACTGGAAAGCAGCACACAGGAGGCACGAGCCAGCCCAAGCTGCTCTCAGTGGCCTCTTCTGTATCCAGGAGCATCAGCGTGGGCAACTTGCATGCTCTTGCATCAGTAACCCCCCTTTTTCCAGCCTGTCCCTCCCATCAGGGATCTGGGAAGCCCTTCTCTAGATCCTCTCACATGCCAGTGTGACCCTGAGGAGGTTTCATTCATCCACATGCTTGTTTACTCCATCTACCTTTCCCCTGAAAAATCGATGTGTTAAAGAACTCTCATTCCTTCTCCATTTCAGTGCCTCTCCTTCCAAGCCTTTTCTCCTGCAGGGGTTTTGAGCATCTGAAATTTCTGAGCCAAGTATTTCTCCTCAGCCTCTCAGCCTCGGGGAGCCCTCGAGTGCCTGGGCTCCTCTGAGGACACCGAGTTGGCTTTGCTGGGCTTTCTCCATGCCCAGAGACAGAGCTGGGTTGCCATATTAAATGGAAATAAATGGCCAGCAGTGTTGTCCTGGAATTTTCCATAAAGAAGAGCAGCTGGAGGGGATCTGGTTATTACACGTGATGGGAGGGTGCCAGTCTCTTCTCCTGCTTGGAGGCTCAGAGAGCATGAGTGGGACTAATTTCATTTCACCTAAAGCATTCAGTGAATCCTTTTCACCATGTAAAATCCATTGCAGTTTTCTCATTAATCCTCCAAAGTACAGACACTTACTCCAGGCCTAATCCCACTCTGCTATTGTGTCTCTCCTCTGCAGCCTTCCCTCATCAGCTTAACAAATTCCCTCCGTTTCAATAGAAGATCCAAAGCTGAACATGTTGGGCATTAAACTGAGACCATCCCCCAAGGGATGTTCCACCTTCCTCACCACCAGCCTCATAGCCCAGCCTGGGCAGGGATGAAGACTGAAAGAAGACAGGAGAGGTCGAGGTCATGAGCTGTGACATTTAAAAATTGCTTCTCTGAGCCTCTGTCAGGTGAGACAAAAAAAATGCATCACGTCCCAGGCAAATTAGAATTGATCGTGGCTTGGTTTGGGGCTGAGATCCTCTTCTTCCCTTTGTGTGACTTCTGGGACTGATCCCAACTCATGGGGGGAGATGGATGGAGAGTCCATGCTGCTGATAAGGCCTGGATCTAATTAACAACTTTGTCAAAGGCCTTTGTTTCAGAGGCTCAGCTCCTGCTGCCAACACACCCCATCCATCAATTTTAAGCAGCTCTATCTATGCACAGATACTGAGCCCAGAGTGAGCTGAGGAGCTGTTACAGCCCCAGCACTGGCCCTCAACCCTTCTGCTCTCTTGGACCAGCAGTGACCTCAGACATTGCTGCTCTTCCTCCAAGGACTGTGCTTTCTTCTAACTTGCATGCCTGCTTATCTTTCCTTGTGTTCATTTTGCTTTCCTCGTGTTAATTTTGCTTTCCTTTTGTTCATTTTGCTTTCCTCCTGTTCATTTTGCTTTCCTTTCCTCTTTCCACCTCAAACCCCCTCCTTTACACTGGATATTGATTCAGGATCAAGCTATTTCTTTCCCTCTGTGCATCAGTTTTGTCACCTCTAAAATGGAGAATGCTGACCCTTCCGTTTGCCTGGAGATCCTGAAGGAAGGGTTGAAGGATGGTTATAATAATATTTTCATCTCCAGCTGCTTAGCTTTGCTCTCCCATGTCACTTGAACAGCTGTTTCCTTAATTTGCACCATCAAATCCTGCTCTTTTCTCCCAGCCCAGGCTGTGGGTCCCCTCTCCAGAGTGGCACCCCTGAGCTGTAGCAGAGAAGTGTTGTTTTCCCTCTGGGGTGATTCCCAAATTGGGGTGGTTATTGCAGGATGGATTTCAAGCCAGGAAAAGCTCAAAATCTCCTTGGTCTGGGTGTCTGTCAAATTCTAGTCTACAAAGAGCCTTTTCATGACTGTTCACCTGAAGCCCAACTGAGCAAGTTGACACATTTAGCTGCAGTTTCCCAACTCTTGACTCCCCACAGCCCATTCCCAGGTCACTGGGGACCTCAGGTGACCTGCACAGCTCAGTTTGCCCACCCTCCTGGCCCAGCTTTAGCTCTGAGGATGCCCCTTAACACCTCACTGAGTTTCTGAGGTTGATCTGCCCTTGGACCTCTTGTCACTGGTACAGGCTGAGCTCATTTGCTCTCTTTCCATTTATAAAGTCTGGTTCCCATGTAAATGTTTCATTTGCTTCTGAAATGACTTTGATCTCTTCTGAATTTTTTATCTCTTTTTATTGCGTTCTGGGATCATAATCCTGCTTTATGTCCTGGTATCTTTTGGAGAGGCCAAATGCCTGCATGCATTTGTTTTTCAGTCTGGCATTTTCACTGTGCAATTGCTACCCGGGCACACTTCTGAGGGAGAGATTCACAGTGGAAATTAAGCATAAAAGGCTAAATGCTCCAGTTGAGCTATGAGCTGTTGTGTTGTTTTGTTAAATTTTTAAGAGTATTTGGATGGAAATGGTCCCTTTTTTGGTTTAGTTTTTACAAATCTCTTCTGAGAAACCATGGCATCCTTCTGGAATACGCAGGGAAGACTTGTCTGTTTTAATAAAAGCAAGAAGGGGAAACAAAATAAACCCAGAAACAGTGATATATCCTCTAAAATTAGCAGCGTCACAGGCATCCTCGTTGAACTAACTTGGGAATGATGGTGTGACATGCACAGGAACGGGGGAGAGGCTTTCCATCTCCTCAGCCATGCTCCAAGGACGGTGCTGGCTGGAAAGGAGATGGTCTGATTCGACTCAAACAGAGCCTGGTGTGACCTCCTGCTCAGGGTGCAGCCCTGTGCACACTGGGCTGAAGAGCTGAGTTGATGCCATGGGGGGAGATGGGCACCCTTGGCACGAGGCTTCTGGCAGGGGCAGAAAGACAAGGTGGGAGGGGAGTGTGGGTGAAAGCCAGGC
This sequence comes from Formicarius rufipectus, assembly GCA_013399695.1. Classification (NCBI taxonomy): domain Eukaryota; kingdom Metazoa; phylum Chordata; class Aves; order Passeriformes; family Formicariidae; genus Formicarius; species Formicarius rufipectus. Next base: position 1,249,176 of record VXAU01004101.1, on the reverse strand, counting down.
TTGGAGGAGATGAACACGGTGCAGAAGGGGGCTGTGTTTGGCATAGTGTGTGTGCCTGTGCTGGGGGGGAGCAAGGGTTTCCATCTCTGCCACAGTTGGGTTTGTAAATGGAGCTCACCCCCCTTCTGAATCAAGAAAACAAGAGCTCGCATCTCCACAGGCACGATCTCCCGTGGTTTATGTTCTTGCTTTTAGTGAGTCCCTTCTGCTGGCTGGGATTCAGGAGGGGATTTCACCTGCACATGCTGATGAGGTGGTGAAAGGCCAGCTGAGGTGCCCAGGCTGCCCATTCCATATGCATATGATCTCGGTGCGTGCCTTGAATTTCTGCAATCAGCCTCTGATCAGCCGGCCCCGAGGCATTAGTGCAACACAAAGCACAGGACAAGCCTGGGGAAATCCTAAAAGCAAAGGCTCGGCGTGATCAAACCCGTCTGTCCCTGTTACACTTCAATCCTGTCTTCCTGCAGATCGTTCCAAACAAAGTGCAGCCAAGGAGACAATGATGTGCTGAGACAGACGAGGCAGCCCCGGTGATGCCTCCCAACAAAGAACTCGCTGCTGATGCAACATTTAAACAGGAATCCCTTTTCCTCCTCAGCCTGAGCAAAGAGTCCACTGGCAGAGGGGGCTCGAGGAGGGTCCCCCTTTCCCACCCCCTCCCTCTCACTGCAGCAGTGAGGTGTTTCCACTGCGCGTTCTCTGAGTTCCAGAGTTATGGTTGGTATTAAGTTGGAGCACTTTTATTGACTTCTCCACTTTCAATATACAAGCGTGTTTACACACACAACCCTTTTGCTTTAATTTAGTTCTCTCCTTCCCTGCACCCCATCAAGTGTCTTCTAATAAATGACCGAATAAATGCATTCAGATAGTGCTGTAATGGAGAAAAATTCAGTGTCTAATGAAGAGATTGTTCATACCCCGGGACTGTAAAGATGAATGATGGTGACTACAGTTTGAAAACTCCTTTTAGTTTAAAATATTGCTCCATCCTAAGGAAAAAAGAAAGCACAAAAGCAAAAAAAAAAAAAAAAGAAAAAGAAAAAAAAAGAAAAACCAAACCAAAAAACCAAACCCACAACAATCCTGTACAGTTTTTACCAGTGAGGAGCTGCTTGCACACAGAACAGAACTGTCGCAGCCAAAATTACTTCATATATCATAGAGCAAGAGCAGATAATGGCAGAGCCAGTTCTGAGCAGGGAGGGATTATTGCCCCCTGCTCCCAGCACTGATGTGCAGACAACTCACTGCAGCTTCACTTGCTCTTAAGAACGTGATCACCCTGATGGGAAAGATGAGGTGCCAACATGAAGGAAAATTCCTAAAAGAAGTAATCTTTCCTCTCCCACACTTATATTTCTGTGTGAAACAGGATTGTCTCTTTCCATGATGTAGCTGTGTGTGCTTGAATGGAGAAAAAAGGCTTTTGTCTTCCTGACCTGTTACTGGCAGATATCAAATTGCCTTAAAATTATCTCACACCTGATGGGAATCTGTGGTCAGAGTTACCACTCTGCGGACCCTGGCAGGGAGAGAAGGGGAGTGGAGGGAATGATGATGAGATCATGTAGTTTATCTCACTCTGGTCTCCCCCAGCTTGTCCAGCCTGACCCTGGAGCACCTGGAGTCTCCCAGGTGGTGTGTGTGTCTGCTTGGCCCAAGGGCTGGTCCTGAGGAACAAAGGGCAGGCTGCAGTGGGTGATCTGGGAGAGGGGGACATGCCAGGGGATGTGCCAGCAGGAGAGGAGCAAGGTCTGTGAGTGCTGTGTCCGCTGGCTGGGAACATGTGCTCGTCCTGGGCAGTGTCACAGCCACGCTGGTCCTTCAGAGGGAACAGAAACCTCCTTGGACACCAGGCCATCTGCTCTGTTACACCCCTCAGGTCCTCAGCTCCCTTTCCCTGGGCTCCACTTTGCTCTCTGTGCTTTGTTCTGCTCTGTCTGCACAAACACATCTTTCCAGGCTCCCAAGACACCACGACCAAAGGGGCTGGAGGTTCAGGCTGGGCCAGGGGAGATGGCACTGCCAGGGGGTCCTCAGTCAGCCTGTCTGGCCAAGCTCAAAGCTCTTCCCTTCTCCCATCACTGGGCCATGATGAGTCTCAGAACAAGGACATTTCCCACTGGTACAGCAGCAGCTGGACAGGACCTGCAGGGACAGTCACGGCATGAGCAGTGCTCAATGAACTGTGTCCACTGCAGCAGAGCTGTGGGATGTGTTAATCTATTCAGCACCAGGCTAAATTTGCAGTTAATATGATGCTTATCTGCAGCGTTGGACCCTAAGAGCATCTAGATTATTTATTGTGCCATGACATAGGCCTAGTCTCAGAATGGTGATCCCCAGACTTGATCACATCTGGCAATTCCTGTGTGCCTGTTATTAACATTTCACTGCTGGAGAACAAGCTCCAAGCTGAGAGAGGCATCCAGTGGTCAAAGGATCGTGGTGGGGACACAGAGTAGGAAGCAAATAATACAACAAGAAAAGACAGGCATAGATGAACCTCCTGCTGCTGAGACAACAAGTCAGACTTGCACCTTTCATGACTAAACCAGCACATTAGAATTAATCGAATGAGCCCCAACTTCCATGAAAAGGCTGTTCTGTGGCTGCTCACCTGAATCCTTGCTTCCCTCAAAGATGCTTTGGTGCCATTAATCCAGAATTATGCTACTTAAACCCCTCCTTGTAAGGCACAGTGAGACACAGACCCAGGATCTGCCACAGTTTGTTATTGAATCTGTAATGTGCAATTGTGGGAATGATTATAATATCAGCAACTGGGTTTCATCTGTCCCTGCACATTCAGACAGGCAAGCTGAAATGAACAGTGACGGGAAAATGTTCTTGTTTGCACACAAATCCTTTAATAACTAGCAATTTCAGAAAGAGAAAAGTAGGAGAAAAAAGAAAGTTGAAGGACAAAGAATTCACATATTAAATTCTACAGTGAAGTTAAATCTTAAAAACCATATCATTAAGGCTTTCAGTGTGCCTTGAAGAGTGGGAAAAGCAATCAAAAGGGTTAATTCTCCCCCCAAAATCTCTCATTCAGCGACCACTATTTGCATTCCTTTTAAGGCAGACAGGAAATTACATTAATTTCTCTAATGTGTGCAGTGCCATAAGTTCTTTTTTTAATTACGATGATCAAAATATTGCTTAAAATGAAAGGCAGCTGCATTTGTTTCTGACGGATATCATAATTGCAATTGTAAATTGGGAAATGCAATGTTTCCTGGTGCTGCTGTGAGTAATGGTTCTGAAATCATCATAGATAGGTAGATATAAATAAACCAGGAGATCTGTGAAAATAGAGCAAAAGCAAGTTAAAAGGGTAATTAGCTGAGTGAAGAGGAACAGAGGAATCCAGGGCTCAGGAAAAAAGAATAATCTGCAAAGTCTGAGGAACTCTGTGACTGTATTCACAGCATGTTGAAAAAAACCTGCTTCCCAAAAAGGGAGGGGGGGGGAAATAGAACAACAAAATTAATTTGAACTGTGGATTTACCACAAAGGGCTTTTTTGCCGTCTTTATACCCTGTAGAGAAATAAATTCCTCCCCACGAGTTACTCCCGTGCAAATGTCCCAGAGCCTTTGGGTTTGTCCTGCCCTTGGGCTTGACTCATGTTGTGGTGATCCCTGCTTGTCCCTGGGGATCTGCAGGTGGAAAAGTGTGGAGAAGTCACATCTTTAAAGCAGCACAGAGGAGGATCAGCTGCCTCTTTTCAGCTCCTGAGGAGGGACTGTGAGGCCAGCTTTGGGCTCCTTGCCCCAGGGTTACCCTAATCCAGGATGCTGCTGCCCTTGGGAAAGGGTTGGAGTGGCTTCATGTCCCTTTTCTACTCCCCACAGCCATGGAAGAGCTGAAAGCACTCAGGAAAGCCCTGGAACACCCAGAAAAGTGCAGCTGAGCCGGTTTTGGTGGGACTGGATGTCCTCCCAGAGCACAAGAAGCCAGTTTGGAGTGGGTGTGGATCCAAGGGAACACACTGGACATCAGCTGATGTTTTCGAAGGGAAAGAAAAATGAAGGTTTTCTGGTTCTGAGGCCCTGACAAGTGGAAAATGGGCAGCTCAGCAGTGACATTTATCAGTGGGCCCTGAGATATAACAAGCAATCACACTCCAGCTGGTTTCCCATCAATAAGCAGGGATGGAATATTAGTAACAATTCCGTGGGATTTCGAAGGCAAACACTGGAAAAAAGAGCAGTTGCAAATTGGAGAGCTCAGCCTGGATTCCCTCCCCTGCTAAACTCCCTGGTCCAACAGCTCCAGGTGGTGCTGCCTCACCAGAGCCATCCTGGGAGCAGTGGGCTGAACAGATGAGTCATGGAGAAGACAACCAGATGGAAATGGGAGAGCAGGGAACAGCTGTGCAAACCCCTGGAACAGCCCCAGATGGGAAGGAGCTGCTGCTGGAGCAGCTGACCACAGGGCTGGAGCAGTTCCTGGCACAGGCAGCAGGAGCAGGACACACAGATCTGGCACTGGTTTGAAGATCCTTCCTAGAGAGAAAATTGGAGGCACAGGCAACTGCAAAATAAAGTGGAGCTCTGATGCTCTGGGGCAGCCCAGACTTGGCTTTCAGTGTTATGCCCACAAAATTTGCAAGCACAAGTAGAGCTGGAATCATTTCACATCTGCTGAGGAGCTGCATGTTCTCACACATGTAAGGAGACACTTTGGCCTCAAGTGGAGCAAAACCAAGCACCAGAATCTGACAAGCCAGGCAAAATTCTGAGAAAAGCCAGTCCAGCCCATCAAGCTGATTACCAGGAAACACTTCCCCTCTGCTGTGGGCAGTGACAGAAGCCTGGAGACTTCTCAGGCTTCATTAAAGACATGGGGATCATTATTTCCCTTCTTCAGCTCATAGAACCACCCCCTGAAAGGATCTTTTGGCAGCCAGCAACAAACCTAACAAGGACAGTGACCGATGGAAGAGCCTTTGTGGATTCCATAAACAGTATTGATTTTCACATTCACAAAGAAATGAAGTAGATGCCAATTGCGTATGAACTGAGCCCTTGTCTCTTGCACTGTGTGAGCAGAAGGAGGTCTGCAAAACGCTGGGTGCCCTCAAGGGAAGAAGAGGCTGAGGAGGGAGGGAGGCAGTGCAGATGTGGGATTGAAAAGGTTGTCTCCAGTTTAGTCCTCTGTTATTGCCAGCAGGTGTCTTGGGGAAAGCCACTTCTCAACTAATCAGGCTGCTGTACAAAACCATAAGGAAACAGACTCAGACTCCAAGATCAGCATGGTGTTGACATCCTTAGTTACAGACTAATATCAGAATTCCCAGCTAAAGGGGACCAGGAGAGAGAGAAAATGGTGGCTACTGAGGGAACTGTGTGGAACTGGGCTCTCCTCTGCTCCACGGGACTTTCCACTGGCACAAATCCACCTGTATATTCATCCTCATGCTTGACAAATGCCAAAATAGACATGTAGGCATGGAGGGCTATCATCTCTGTGCCAGTCCCAATGAGCTTTCCCTCCCAGAGCTTCCAGTGTGGTGTTCCAGACAGTCACCCATCCCTGGGAGATGGAGGGATGTGCTTGACAGGATTCCAGTGATGTGACCCGAGAGCCATGACAAGTGACGTGACCCCATGTCACAAAGCTCTGTCTCCTACTCTAATTCATCATCTCCATGATGAAGAAGAGCTCAGACACTGCAGCTGAGGCTGGTTCCATCTTCTGCAGGGCTGTGATGACTCTGAACCCCGTGTCTAACATCACTCAGCCTGACTGCTTAATTACAGTAATTAGGGAGTGTGGTTGGGACCTGTGCAGTGCGAAGGAGGCACTGCACTCAGGAAACGGATTCTCTGTCCACTGGGTCCATTAGGAAGTGATCCTACCCATCCCTTGCATCTCCTGGGGCAGCCTGGGCTCAAGTCTGGGAGCTCAGGAGCTCTGTCTGGGCAGGGGATGAGCAGCTTCTTGTGGTTCTTCCTGCCCTCCCAGTCCCAGGACTGCTTTTACCCTGCAAGATCAGTGAAGGGTCACTTCTAGCTACCCTTTAGAAGAAGACAAGGATGGTGTTGGTTGGTTAGAGAAGTGTCCCTGGGAGAGAAGGTGACAGTGAGGGCTCTGCTCTCACCATCACCCTTCATCAGCTCATCAGCTTTGCCATCAGGTCACAGGGAGTGCAGGTGGGACTCCACAGCTGGAGAATCTCTCCTTCCCAAGAAAAGGCGTGTGGAGAACCAACACAGCACTGCCATAGCATTGCTCTCTCCCCAAATGCATGGCCAGGATGGCCTTTGCAGCCCATGGCACACTGAAGGAGTGATGGGAGCTTGCCCTTGAAGTAGGTGTGATGTCCTGCAGCAGCATCTCCCTCCTGGCTGTGTCCAGCCACCCACCACCTTGCCTTAGCTCGGGCAGTGTAAGTCCTCTCTGTGCTGTGCCATGAGTGACTTCCACAGACTCACAGCAGCTCTGCACCACAGCTGGATCAAAGTCCAGCCCTTTCCCCACAACCCCACATGGGTCCTGCTCAGCCCTGACCCACCCTGACCCACCCATACCTGCCCGGGGTATTCCCTTGGCTGCTCTCTCTGCTCTGCTTGTCACCCCTCATCTTCCCTGACCTGGAACAGAACACATTCCACCCCAGGAGTGTTGACCTTTCCAGCTCTCCTGGGGTCCAGAGCCCCCTTCCCTGCCTGCTGTGACACCCCTGTGTGAGCACACGGGGCTGTGGTCACGCTTTAGGGGGTGATGCTGAGCGTGGCCAAGGGACACGGGTGAAAGCTGCCCCCAGCCAGAGCAGAAGTAATGCTGGCCCCACACCACTGCACCGAGGAAGAACTCTGGCTCTGAGCTAATGAACCATAAATTCCAGTTTAATGAGTTTTATACTGAGGAGAATAATTAATGTAATTAGTACTGATATGAAAATGATGGCACTCGAGCCTGGATTACGAGGAGGGGGGAGGCTGAGGGTGGGAGGCAGCTCAGAGAAAGTTGACTCCCACCTCTGGTGCTGCTCCCCCAGAGGAGCAGGGCTGGACGCATTCCTGGCAGGCTTTAAAACCTCACCTCCCCTCTGCCATAAAGGGGAAGAAAACAGCATGACAGGAGAGCAAGAAAGGGAGATCAGCCTGCCCTGTTTGCAGCAGGGACGTGGAACCTTCAGGGCAGCTCTTTCCTGGGCTGGCCTTCAACCTGCAGCTCCCCCACTCCACTCCCCACTCAGGGTGTGTCCTCTGCCCAATTTTTGTGTTCTGTATGAAAATATCCTTATAAAGGTGATTAGCTCCAGGGTAAAACAGCTCTTCGCCTTGCACTACATAAGTATATATTTACCCATGCTATAGAAGTGTTCTGATATGTTTTACGTATCTGATGCAGTCCAGGGGGCACTAAGACCTGTATTTTAGTTTTATACATGTAAATTGATACATAAATTTCTACATAACTGTAAAGTGACCCAGTAGGAGGTGTTCTGGATGTGGCACTGAGCATACATTCAGCAGTGGAGAAAGAGACCTCAAAACTCATCCTAAGTGCTGACCCTGATAGCAGTGGGGAAATAAAAAAGAGCAGGAATGCAGGTGTTTGATTTGGTTTCTTTCCCCCCTTTACCTGTGCAAGGTGTTTCTGACACCAGCCTGGGGGTTTGCTCTAGCTGGGCTTTGGTGGGAGTCTCCTGGTTTATAAACTGCCACGCAGGAGGTAAATCCAGATTCTTGTCCCCTTTTTGGAAAGTGATCAAAGCCCTGGGGGGAGATGCCAGGTTCCAGAAAGACAGGATGAACTTGTCTTTGTGCATTGTGAGGGCAGCATTGCCAGAAACACTGTCCCACCAGCCTGCACCTCATCCTGGGCCACCCTGGCCCTGGGGAGAAGCTGGATCTGCCCTTGGCATTGCTGAGAAACAACCCAGAGAAATGCCGGAGTTCCCAGCAAAACTGGGCCGTGGTTGTGCCCGTTTATCTCCTGCAATCCAGTAAACCAGTAATGGCCAGCCTTGGCTGCTGCTGGGGCTGAACTCAACCCAGAGACCCTTTCAGCCTCTCACCATGGACCCCCTTCCCATGCCATGCCATGCCATCCCATCCCATTGCCAGCCCAGATCTGTGGCTAAATTGTTCCAAAAAGGCCTTAATCCAGAGGCAGAGGCTCTATCCTTGTGCAGTGGAGCCTTGTTATTAAAAAGCATCCTGGGGATTTTTCATTCCCAGGGTTAGTGGCTTGTGCTAACATTTCTTTAATGGTGTATTGATGAAATGTGTGTGACAGGGAACCTCCTGAGGAAGCAGGAGCTGTGTTAGCTGGACTGGGCTGAAGTTCCCCCAAGAGTGCAGGGTCAATGTCTCCCTTCCTGTGGATCCAGGATTGCTTTCCTGAAGGGGGGAATCAGGCCAGTGGCAGGAGAAGTGGGCTGGAGAGGAGGGAGGCTCAGGGTGACCTCACTGTGCCCTCCCAAACAGCTGCTGGCCCCGAGGACGGGCTGTTTGTGCCTGATTCCATCCCACACACATCCCAGGGGGGCTGGGAGGAGGCTTCCCAAGCAGGTGACCAAAGAAAGGGAGTGAAGAGGACTTTCTTGGGCATGGTGACGATTGTGTTGCTCCAAGGGCAGAGCTGCAGCAGGGATGAGCAGCAGGCAATGCCTTGCAGCTCACCTGGGCATTGCTCCTCTGCTTCCCTCTAAGTCCCGTGTCCCCACTGGTGCTGCAGGATGCCAAAGGAAAGGTGTGTTATCCCAGTCCTGAGGAGCCTTTGGGAGAGGCAGGGCTCAGGCAGGAGCTCCTGGGCCCTGGGCAAAGGCAGGAGTGTGTGTGCACCTGTGGACATTTTGGGGTGGGGAGTGTGGTGAACAGCTGGAGTCAGCTCTGGGACAAAGGCAGAGATCAAACACCCCACAGGAGTTTCACAGGTATGACAGAAGTTCTTGCAACTCTTCAGTTCGCTTTTATTTAAGTTTTGTGATCAGTCTTTTCCATCTGCAAGAGCTCTTGTGTCAGTGCCACCAACATATGGAACAGAAATTATGACATTTCACCCCGGTAACAGGAAGAACAGCTTCATCTTAAAGGTCTTTTCAACCTAAATGGTTCTCTGTCCTCCAACACCAGTTCCTCCCATATTCTGCCAGCCCACTGGATCACACTCCACCAGTTTCCTGTTGGACTTGTTCAGCAGTCCACACCCAACCACAGTGCTGGATGGCTCAGTTCCTGGAGCAGGGATCTTTTAGAGCCAATTGGCACCATGTCAGGAGGAGAACACCTCTCCTTACTGTGGCTGCAGCAGGATTTCAGCACCTCCAAGGCCCCCATGGGCATGGGCAGCCTGACCATGGAGCAAAGTGAGTGTTAAACCCGTGGCAGCAGGTGCAGAGAGTTTGGGAAAAGCCATTAGGCAAACACTGTGCAGCCATAGGCAACGGGAGAGAGGGAGGAATAAGAGCCCTGGAGCAGAACCATTTCCAAACCCAGATTTGTAACACCAGAACACTGGATCTGGACCTCACTATTTCTCGCTTCATGGTTTTCCTTCATTGTTTCCCCCCTTTTCCTAAGGTGGTGTGTGGCAAATCTCTTTTGCCTTCTTTTTAAAATCAACCCAGTTCTTATGGAAAAGAGAGGCAAAGAGAACCAAGACATTCCTATACTTATTATATCTGCTGGCATAAGTCAAACCAGCGCTTTGAATTGAGGCTTCTCTTGCCCATTACTTTTCTAAGGAGGATTGAAATCCCTTTGCTTTGCTGAAAGCACAGTAAAACCCTTTGTGGCAAGACTTCTGTAGGCAGCTCAAATTCAAAGCTGCACAAGGCAGCCCGAGTTTCTCTGTAATGCTGCAGTTTGTATCTCTGCCTTCCCCTTCTCCATCAAAGCATCACCACCCCCCCAGCCACGGACAGCAGAGAAAACCACCTGAAACGTGTTCTCTGCCTCCTCTGGCAAACAATCATTTTTGTCTGGCTTGCTGCCTTATATATCTGAAGACCTGAACATATTCTACTTCCCATTTAAATTCTTAGATCTGTCTGAAACTGCACCAGGTGGAGGCTCCCAGTCAAACCTACCTCTGCTATTCCAGACATGCCAGCAGGGAAGTGTGTAGTGGATTTTTGCTTGCTTTTACTCCATGGTCAGTGGTGCTGGGTTGGTTCCAGGACATCAGACACCCTTGGGCTTTCCAGCACCTCATCACCTTTCCAAAGAGAGCGACCAAAGGCAGGTTTGGCAGACTTGAGCACGATGCCCCTGCTGGGGTGAGTGTGTTGGCTGGGTGTTCAGTTCAGAGCACACCCAGCTCTGTGGAAACCAGAAATTGCCCCGAGGTATTTGAGAAGAAAACAGGAGAGGTAAGTACATTATCTGAATCAAGACACGTAGCACTCGAGTTCAGTGGTGACCAGCTGAATCCTCTGGAGACTGGGGGAGGAAATGTGAATCCAAATGACTCCAAAGAGGTGTCCATCAGTCAAGACCAAAAGGATGGTATTGCAGAGCCGTGTTGAATGCTCTAAGGCTGTGTCTGTACAGTCCCCTGATCCTCTGGGAATGAGAGTGCTCCATGCACAAGCACACAGGGAGGCTCTGCTGCTGCTACTGCCCATTTCAGCTTGGCCAAAAACCACATCATTGTCTGCTCATCCACACCTCAGCCAGCCAGGCACAGCCAGGTCACTCAGCTGGCATGGGGGGCAGACCACCTTCCAACAGGAATCCACCTCCCAGCAGGAATCAATCTCCTAACAGGAATCCACCTCCCAGCAGGAATCCACCTCCCAGAGGGGAAATCCTGTCCCGGTGAGCAGCTCCCAGCCCATGTCAGCACAAAGCAGCAGCAAGCACCAGGGGAGCAGGCAAGGGGGGGGGATTTGTTGGTTCTTCAGGGGAGTTTGATGCCATGCAGGGGGATCCATGCACGTGGTGCCATCCTCACACTCGGCTGCATTGCCTGCCTAGCTGAGGTATCAACTTCCCTTTCATGTACATGTTTATTATCCTGCAGGGAAGCCACGAGGTATGAGACATTCAGATGTGCTTCTGGGGAGGAGGAGGAGGAGAGACAAGCAGGGTGAGGCTCGAGGCTACTCTAGATGGCAACACAGAAAGGGCAGAGAACTGTCAGAGCTGAGTGGATTTGGAGATACAGAAGTAAACTGGTGCCTCAGTGTTGGTGGCACCAGAAGGAGCTGGGCTGGAGCACCCAAGATGTTCATACCTCCTCTTGTGGGGCTTTCACCTGGTGGGAGTCCCACTTTTAGGTGTCCCACGTTGCTGGGGGCCTGGGCAGCAGGACAGACACACACACATCCCCTTCCCAGTTTCCAGAGGGGGACTCAAGTGTGCCACGTCTGCACAATGCCAAGTACCCACCCTGAGGTGTGTCCCCCTGGTCACAGCTGTCCCACCTCTTCTGTGCCATCCCTGGGTGAAACAGCTGGAAGTTATCCCTGAAACCAGGCTCTTAGACAGGACCTTCACTCCTTGTCCTCCTCTTCCTCTTCTTTGCTTTTATATACAGGTAAGTGTATACCGATATTGATTTCTTCCTCTAATACAAGTGAGCACAAATGTGATGTGGAGATAAATTCCCTTCTCTAAAACACTTTGTGGTCACAGGAATATACACATTTGGATTTACACACCCGCACACATTCCAATGTTTAAAACAAACAAAAAAAAAAAAAAGTGGAGTTCCCAAAACTAAGATGCTTTTAAAAAAGTTAAAAGGCCAGATTCTTCTATTGGCTTTTATCCTTCATTAACAGCAAGATTACCTGAAATCATGATTTATTCCTCATATTCTGCCTGAGTTAATTTTAAAATTCCAATCAACAGATGCAAGGAAGAGACGGGGGGAAAGCTAGTGGGGGGCCATGTTAGGCTTTGAAAGGAAAATTAGAGAGAATGTTTTCCTTTATAATTATTTTCCCCTTCTGGTTTCAGGTTATAAGACAGTTATTTAAAGGATGTGTTGACTTCAAAAATATGTCCCCATATCATAAAGCTCTAAAAGAGTCAATCCAAGAGACTGGGAGTGGGAACAGGAAGGGAAAGCACAGAAACAAAAGCCCCAAACCAAGCTCTGATCTCTATTTTTGGGTCGGTTTGGAGAATCGTTCATTATAAGCATCTTAGGATTTGGTTCAGCAATCTTGGCTGTTCAGCTCTTCACAAACGAGAATTTCTTACCCCCACTGCCAAGGGGGATATTTCTCCAAAGGAGGGGGGAAGAAACCCCTAAAGCCACAGCCTGAGATCTGAGCACTGGCTGTGCAGTAGAAGCTCACACACGCTGGAACAAGGGCCACGAGGGACCCACACCCGGCTACACTGGCACAAACAGTGCTCAGGTTGGCACAGGGGGACCTACAGGTGACACTGAACCAGGTTGGGCACATCCCACCCACCACAGGGCAGTGTCACCCACAGACACGTGCACACAGAGCTCGCTGGAAACAGGAGGGGCAGGATGAGAAGGGGAAGGTGCAGGTCCTGCATGAGACGTGGGCGAAGGCAGAGTGTTCCCTTGAGCATGGGCAAGCCAGGCAGAGACTCCGTCGGCAATGCCAACTGCCCCCAAATGTGAAAATCAGTCAGGCAGATGCTCAGCCCAGCCACGGCAATGCCAACTGCCCCCAAATGTGAAAATCAACCAGTAAAATCAGCAATGGCAAAGGGAGGGTGGGAGGACCTAAAAGGCCTGGGCTGTTGAGTGAAAAACATGAGCTTCTTCATTCTGCTGTGCTGACACTTAAACATACTGTTCCTTAGGACAGATGTAGGGAGCCCTGGAGCCAGGAGGAGGGCAGCAGAAGGAGATGTCGGGATGCTGAGGATAAAGATCCTGGGGGAGGTCTGCCAGGGGGGTGTAGACACGAGGGATCTTCTCCAGGTAGCGCTGCTCGGGGGAGCGACAGCGGCTCAGGTAATCACTCGCATCCGGTACCTCTGAGTGACACTTTCCAAAGTCCTGCAAGCACAGACCAAAAGTCAACGGGTGAAACCTCCGGGCCAGGAAACCTCCAGCACTGCCCAGCTCCTCGCTGAGACACCCGTGGAAAGAGCAGGATGGAAAATTAAATAGTTCTGCTGACTGCTTCAGAAGAACAGAAACAGGGGTGATCAGTCCTCACCCTGCAGAAGTTTCAGTCTCACTCCCCAGAATATCTGTACTGTTCATGAACAGGTAAAGTTTGTGTCTGGTTTGTCCCTTGCCTGTAAATACTCTGCTCTCTGGACAAAACAAGCAGCCAGCCAAGGAAGGACAGTGCATTTTCACTCTCTGCACCCTTTCCACACCTGAGTTTTGGAAAAGCAGTGCTTGAAGGCATCCTCCATCTGAGCCAGCCTCGTGCTCGTTCACTTTAAAGGGCACAGGTGTCTGATCAGGGACTTGGGATGCAAAGCAGGTTACTGTGCCCGATGCCTTCGTGGCAGACAGGAGTGCATGTGCTGAGCCTTCCCCGTGTGCACAGTTCCCCTGGCAGCCTTGGGGCCGGTTTTGTGAGTCAAATCAGCTGCAGAGAACATAAAGCACTTGCAAAAGCGAGGCTGCTGTGCTGGCCCCATGATCTTCCCTGGGATGGAGTGTGTGCTAAGGATGCTTTGCTCTGCTGAGGTGAGAGCACCTTCCCCACAGCCCAGGGCTGCGGCTCCCCAGAGGGTGGCAGCAGATGGGAAGGATTCCTCCCTGCTCACAGCCCCTTTCCTTTGGAAGCCCTGCGGGATGACCCAGGAGGGACACATAGGAGGGACAGGGCTGTTGGCTTTTAAAATCAGCCCACACTCGTGGGCACTCACCAAGAGCCAATTTCTTCTCTAAGAGAGAGCCAACAACACTTTGGTGCCTGTGGTTTGAACAGGGGCTGGTTGAAACAAGTAACTTGCCATTGAGTTCTTCCTTGTTCTCTTTCCAAAATACCAGGAACAGTCATTTTAGTGGAAAGCACAAGGGTTTGACCCTCAGGAGAAAACGCCTGAGGGAACAGAACAATCTACTCAGCTCATTCTGCTGCCAGTTCCTGGATAAATATTTCACCAGGATGCTTTTTAAAAAAATCATATAGAAAACAAGGTGTCAACAAGAATTTATTGATGGGTTGGACTGCTGGGAGAGGCAAGAACCAAGCTGCAGGAATGCACAGTCTTAAGGCAGTTTTGGGAACAGCCTGGCTGCTGGGAGTGGAAGGTTTGTCTGAGCACCAGGAAAACAGCAGCAGTGCTAAGGTCAACCTGATTTTCACTTCCCTTTCATTGGCAAAACTGAATATGCCACAGATTAAGCTTTTAAAAGTCAGTGATTCTGTGTAGAATTGCTGTGCTGGTATCCTAAGTTGGGGTGGGCCATTTGCAGAGCCACTTCACGAGGGTTTTGTCCCCTTCTGGCTCTTACATGCAGGATGGAAAGGTCTGTGCAGCATTAGAGCTCAACCACTGGAGGAACCCAAACCACGGGCCATGAGGAGGCTTCACTAACTCCACCTTAACCATCTGTTTGCTCTTCTTCTGATGGCACCAGCTGATCAAAAGGGACAAAGAAGGGCTAACAGGGATGTGCAAAGTCCTCTCTCTGTCTAAACTACTCTCACAAAACCTCAGACACAACAGAGCTCCTTTTCATACCTGCAAAGGGGGAAAAAAGTATTAGCCACGCTCTCCTCCTGCTTTATAGGGGTCATTAACTTTCTGGGTAAAGCTAAGCTGAAAGGGAAGTTGTCTTAATTCTTGCAATTTAGTGAGACCCAGCAGGCAGGGGGTTTCCTTAGCAAGGCTTGTGAGCTCTTACCAGCTAAAGGGGAGGGCAGGTTTATGTGCTTTTTGAGCATGCAAGAGAAAAGCACAGCATTTGATGTTACTGTGTCTAATGGGCAGAAAGATCTCCCAGGAAAGATTCTCAGCTCACATAAGTGGTGTGTAAGTTGAGCTGGGTGGGAGCAGGGAACTCCAAAGCAAACAAAAGGGGTTGTGAGATACTATTTTATGAGCTGCCTGTGACAACATACTGGGTCAGTAAAGCAAATTTCTTTCTGCTTGTGTCTCAGTGTGGGCATGAGACAGATGTCCATGAAGTATTGCTGACAGACCCTGAGTGCAGTTTTGCAGCACTTCTGTTTGCCCAGGTGAGGGGGGACAGTTCTCCTTTTCTCTCTGGCCCAGTGTTTTGTGCCCACCCCTCCCAGAGCAGGGCAGCTGGGGAGTGTCAGGGTCAAAGGAAGACACTTCCCTGTCTCCTTTTACCTTTCCTCAGCAGGTGAAGGCAGGATTGACATTGTTCCTGCCTTGCTCCCTGATCTCACTTGTAAGTAGCAGAGGGAAGGGAACAAAATCAGCCTGGTGTTTTTTAACACATTGAGCAGCCTGTGCCCTTTGACTTCCTTCCCCAGTCCCACTGTGACTTTTCCCCAATCTAATTTATCTTTAACGAAGTTTGAAATTAAATTAGGGATAATGAACTAATTAAATTGAACTGGCACATAATTCTACCACGTTCCCCCACCTGACTTCTCCCACTTGCCTTTGTCTCCAGCATGACTCCATACAATTCTTCATTATCTGGGTTACATCCTCCCCTCTCAGTGATATTTTCAAGAGCTTGATTAAAGGGGATGTCAGCAATCTATCCATTTGAGACAGCCTGGCAGATTACCTTTAAACAGGCTTTATTTCAATGAATTGGAGAGCTTTCATTTCTGCCATGTCTTACTCTCAACCACTCTCCATCCCCCATGCACCTGATTCCATCCTTCCTTCTATTTGCAGATCATCTCTTTGGGTAAAATCATGTGTGCAGCAGCTGGCCATGGCCTGTGTTTTCAATCATCTTGAAATAATGAGATTTTACTGGTCTAAAAGTGAAATAAAACCTCCTTCTCAGCATCCTGAGGATTTCTCTGCTATGTTTTTGGAGAATCTGAAGACTGTTGAGGGTTGGGCAGACCCTGGTTTTCTCTGCTTGGCCAAACTCAAGGCAAACACAGTGCACATTCATGAACTTATGGAATGTGTTAACCTGTTCCCTGGCTGGGAAACGTCTCTGCTGCTCAAAACTCTTTAAACTTTGGGCTGCCACCACCCTGACCTTTTCCATCACCTGCTCTTGAATTTTGGGGAGCAGAGCAGGCTGGTGGCCAGAAAGAAGCAGTTCTGCTGAGTGACAGCAACACACTGTGGACCATTCAGTGGAGAGGATGTAGGTGTTGGGAGACATAAAATACAGTGGGAACCAAAAATAAGAAGCATTTCATCAGTGGGAGCCTCACATTCTCTCCTCCCTGGTTCTAAACTTTCTCCCTCCTGTTTTTGAGCTGGTTTTCTTCTTCCAAGTATGGCCACAACTTTAGGTTTCTCTGGGCATGTTCCTGCTCTGTTTGATGCTTTATCTGTGAGGAAGTTCTTGATTAATCCCTTCAAGAACAAACATTAACATATCAGGGATGAGCAGGAACCAGTGGTCCTGAGCTTGCTCTTAGGATTATTGAGAGGACAAAGCCGAGGACAAGTGTGACAGAGGGACTCACCCCTGGGCTCAGGAAACCAAAAGGTTGAGCATGAGGACAGCTGAAAGCCCCAAAATCCATGGCAAGGCCCCACGAGGAGGGGTGCACTCAGACACATGCAAGTATTAGTTATGCAGAAAACTTGCTCGTAGAGTTGCATTCCTCCTCACAGCATGCTTTGGTCTTCCTTTTGCTGCCTCTAGCACATACCTGTCCTGTGTTCCTACAGCAGCTTTCACCATCAGCAATCCCAAACATTGCCCTCCTTGCTGTTTCTCTCCCAAATCCTCCCCTCTATCCTTTTGGAGTCAGGGCAGGGCTGTTATTTAGGATTGGGAACCTAATGAAGAGCCTCCTGAGTTCTTTGCTTTACTTCCCCTGCAATTTGGAAATGGAAACCTGAACCCTGGCCATTAATTTGCTGGGTTCTTGGTACAAGTCTTTTGCTTTCGAGCTACTCTTGCTGTAACAAGAAATTCCCAAGCAAAACTGAGAACCAGAGGGTAGGGAGGTGAAGGGGGAGGAACTAATTAAAAAAACATAAAAAAATGGAAATTGCCCTGGTCTGTGGTGTGTCTTAGCAGGGAGATTTCGTGGCGGTGAGATTACACCTTCAAAGCACCATATGACTGGCTTTATTTTTACTTCAGAGAAACTGGGAGGATTTCCAAATTTGGATTTGGAGGATTACTGTCCTTTTGCTGACAATAAAATTCCCCACCCTGGGGAGGACAAGGCGAGACCTCCCAAGATGGATTAGGGAGCTCTCGCCTTGTTTGGAGCAGTGGGAGCAGCTCTTCCAGCGCAGCCCAAGGATCTGCTGGAATTCTCTCCCTCTCCCTCTCTCTGCGTGCAGGAGGCTGGCAGGTGGTCAGCCCCAGGTGACGAACAGACCCCACAGCCAAAAGGGAGGAAAGGAAAACCAAACCAAGCCAAAACTTACTGTCCACTCTCGCTCGTTACGTCTACGAAGACCTTGATCCTCATTCTGGGAGCAGGAGTGGGTGAGACACCACAAGAGAGACACGTTAGGGCTCAGCTCCAGCCCAGGGCTCTGCTCCAGCCCAGGGCTGCTCTACACACTTACCTAGGAAGGCTTTGGCTACAGCAAGGGAACTACAGGGCTGCTTCCAACATGGGAAAACCAGGGAGCACAGGGATAAAAGGCAGACTGAGCCAGCCCACTGCACACCTTCCCCCCAGGGTGTTGTGCTCCACCTTCTCCCCCCTGTCAGCACGGAGGGTCCCAGTCCTCAAGGAGACACTGACCAACAGGGCTGTGCAGGGGGGCCTTTTGAAAGTGCCATTTTTCTACTACTTATTCTCCTGCATGGAGCTGTTTCCCTCCTTCCCAAGGATCTGATTCCCCTGCCCTGTATCTCCTCCAAACCACCCTTCTCCATCCTCAAGCTGCTGCTTCTCTGGGAGCCTCCTCTGATCCATCTGGCATGAACTGGGAGGGACTCTGAGCTCCAAAGCACCTCATCTCTCCCTTTCCTGCCTTCCTTTCTCCTCACCCTTCCCTGCACCTCTTCACTGGGTACTCCTGTAGCCACTTTAAAGCCACAGCCCCTTCCTGCCCTTGAAAAGGCAGAAAAATAAAGGGGAAGGAGCAGGGCAGGAGTTGGAGTCAACATGGCTTTGGGAATACACAGGAGTGAAGGAGAGTTGTAACCAAGGACGGGGGTGCCAATGGAATTTCCTTGGCCAGCGACTCTTGGCATCATCCAGCAAATCTCCCACGAGCTGGGAGAGCTGCCTCCCTTTCAGACAAGGACACGGTGGCTGTAACACCAGAGAAGAAAGTGGGATCACAGGACACAGGAATGTAAGAGGAGCTGAAGGTGCTCCCTTCCACCAAAGAAAACACCACTCAAAGGGTCACTGGTGGCTAAAGATGGTCCAGAACAATCACTTGTAGGTTTAAATGCAAACTGAGTCCCAGTGACTCCCTGCCACAGCACCTGAGCTTGGTGACACTTAGAAGAAGTGGCTGGAAAACCAGGTTAGCAAAATCAGGTCTGGTATCTAATTTTGAGAAGGAGAGCCCCAAAGAAAATGATCTTTCCCCCTCTCTCCCAAACACCCAAACATGCTGCTGCACCAGCCTCACACAGCACCGGCTCTGTTACTGTCACACACAGTCCCCTCGGACTGTCTCTTATTCACTGAGTCTTTCAGAGCAGGAACCTTTACGTGTTCCCATGTTCTCTCCCATCCTCTCCCACCTTGTTCCTTCACACATGCACATATGCTCCCTCTTATCTATAGTTACTTCTGTGCACACAAACTCTTTTTTTTCAATTTTCCTTTCAATCACTCCCTTCTTATTTTCCTTCCCCTTCTTGCACTGACTCACTTGGAAAGACCCTCTTACCATTCCCACGAGGATGGGATACCAGGCACTAGAATCCCAGTATTGCTGCTACAGAACCCCACCTGAGCACAACCCCAGGGCAAGACCTGTGCCCTCCAAACCCACCTCCTTTCTGCCCTTGCCTCCAGCAGCAAAGGGGGAGGCAAACCCCCTGCTCTGACACGAAGCCATGAACCACCCTTTTCCCCCTCTCCTGCTGTAGAAAGCCAAGGAAAACGCTGCAGAGAGCATGCAGAGAGGCAAGACAAGGCAAAGGCATTGCTGGCAGCACCCCCAGAACGGGGGGCAGCAGAGGGAGGGAGCAGGCGGCGTGCGGGGGACACGGGGGCAAGGCAGGGGCACAGACTGGGCTCTCAGGGGAGGGGAGGGGATGCAGCAGTGGTTCTGGGGGGCACGGGGGGCAAGGCAGAGCGCAGTTGTGTACCTTGAGGCCAGAACCTGAGGGGAAAGGGCCTAGAGTGACATGCGCTAGCGAAAGTTGGGCTGGATGGTTGCATACTCGACTAGGTCTCCGCCAGCATGGATGGAGCTCCGAGCGCTGGGTGACGAGGCCAGAGCGGACGTGTCCAACTCTGCATACTGGACATCACAGTCCTTGTTGCCAGAGTTCTGGAGAGAAGAGAGCAGCGAGGCAGTGGGGGGACACGGGAGGGAGCGGTGGGGGTCGGGGTGGGGATGGAGCAGTGAGGATGGAGGGTCCGTGCAGACGAGAGAGCGGGACGGGACGGGGGGCGTGTGGGGGAGGAGGAAGAGAAGGGTGAGGAGGGGAGGAAGAAAAAACAGTTAGAAAGAGGGAGGTAGGGAGGTAGTGAAGAAGTCAGTGAGGAAAAATCCCAAATCAAAGCAAAAGCCCCAGTGGCACTGCTCCCCAAATCCACCACGGAGCGGCCAAGCCCAGGTTGGCAGCACTCCCTTTTGCTGGGGCAGCAGCTCACTGTCCTGGGTTCCATCCAGCCCCTCTAGGGCCAGCATTGCCCTCAGCTGGGGGTGGCTCAGGGAACTCAAACCTCAGCAGATGCCTGAGCTGGCCAGCTGGATCCAGGAATTTGGGCTCCACTGCAGCACGCTGGAGGCAAATGCAAGGCTGGGGGCTCGTGTGAAAATCATGGGCCTGAATTTTGGGTCTTGGGACGGAGATACCTGGAGGGAATGGCTTCAAAGCCATAGCTCCAGGGGAATTGCCATAAGGAAATGACACTGCTTGGCCAACAGTGTTGTTTTGCCCCAGTATGGGGCCTGTAGGGCTCTTTAGTGCCACATTGAACACGAGGCTTGAGCGCACAGCTTGCTACTGCACATTGACTGTGCAGCAGGATTTTGTCCTTGTAATAACGACTAATAGATGTGAAAAGCCTCCTCCTTTGGCAGGCAAATATTTATGGGTATTCCTTTACTAAGCAGGCTTATCAGCAAGAACTGCAGGAATGCAATATTATCCAATTTGTCTGATCAGTCCTACCCAGCCATCTTTCATGCTTTGCAGACAGTAACGATGGGAGAGCCCTGGAAGGCAGGATGGCCAGGGAAGCTCATGGCTCAGAGGGGGATGTGGATCACCAGGAGGAGCCAAGGTGTGGGGGGCACTCTGGCCGCTTGTCCTGTGGAGTTTCTTTAATACTTTTGGGGCTGGTTTCTGTGCCAGCATTAGCCAGGCATCTGTTAAGCCTCACTGAGAGGAGAGTTGCCTCTTCCAAATGAAATAGCTTTCCAGTTTCTCTCTCCCCTTTCCAAAATGGCTGCATCGCATGGAAATTACGCAAAAGGTGCTTAATTTGAAAATGCTTCTCTGCTCTTTGTCTGGAAGTGTCTTCAGCCACCTACCAGCTGTGGCAGAGCCATTTTCAGAAGTTTATAGCCCTGGAATGAGCTGGGCGAGTGCCTGGTGCTGGAAGGGGTCATTGAGTGGGTGATTATCTCTGCCTGCTGCGCTGGGCTGTGCCAGGGCTTGGCTCCCTGATCCTGCCCCTCGGCCACAGGGATGAGGGGAAGGGGAATTCAGTCTGCAGCAGCATCTCCCTGCTTCCCAAACTGGATGCTGGGGGAGCAGGAGGCTTGAGGTCACCTCCATCCTGCCCTTGGTGAGCAGATGGCAGTGGCAAGTTGTTGGCATGAAAGCTGCATATCCTGTGGCCTCTCTGCTTCGTGTCTGGACCCAGACTATGGGCATTTAGGAAAGTCAGTAATGCCAACTGCACTCTCAGACATAAACCTTGGCCCTGCAACTCTTCCCCCCTGAGCTTTGCATCTCAGCACCTCCCCTGGACCCGGAGAAAGGCAGACTAAGTCTTACCTCCTCATCCCTACGCTGCCTGCTCTGCCTCACTCCTCTCCAAAACAGCTCTTCCTTCCCACAGGAGCTGTTTTCTCCATGGAGTTCCCCCTGCTTGCTCCCACCGTGGGGCTTTCTCCTTCTCCCTGTTGCTCGTTTGGAGCAGAATTTATTGCAACCTCAATAATGTGACTTGTATACAAGGTCTGGCACCGCTGCACCAAGTGCCGAGTGTAAATCACCGCCGTCGGCACCCCGGTCACTGCCCTGCGAGCTGGAAGGATTTGTTTTGCCAAGGAAACTGCTGTCCCCCTGTGCTGCCACGTGCACTGCTCACAGCCCCACTGCCACACACACTCACAGCTGCCCCTCTCTGCCCCTGCTCCCTCTCACAGCCTCACAGGCACAGAGCACCCCTGTGTGGGCTGGAACACGCTCACCTCTCCATCCCCCCGCTCCTGCTTTGGTATCCTCACAGAAACCAACGCTCTTGTCCCACAGGAGCTCAGACACAAATGCTGGAGGCAACCCCCCTGCCCTACGCCCACTTCTTCACTGCCCACTCCACTGTGCTTGGGCATTTCGGTGCTCTCAGCCGCACATCAGCTTTCCCACAGTCTGCAACACCCAAAGATACATATTCATTGCTAGTTCTGACACAGGGCTCCCTCCTGCTCCCTCCTGCAGGTATCCTGACCCTGCAGACGTGCCCCAGCCTCTCCCCTTCTGCTGCTCCCCTGCCAGCACATGTCCACACACACATCCCTGCACGCCCTTTGCAGGTTCCTCCTCCACCTGCCTCTTTTCTTTTCTCCTGGCATCTCTCCCACTTCCCCCTCCCTCGCTCTTTGCCATCTCTAATCACTTTCTGACTCCCATTCTAGTGCTGTGAAATTGCCAACCCCAGGCAGTGGCTTTCATGCTGCCTTGTGATAAATCCAGTTTATCCCAAATTACGAGGTTGTGCACAATTCATTTAAAGCTGAATGCACCCGCCCCATGTTCCTGCAGAATCCGTTCCCTTCAACTCTCATCTTCTTCACTCCCCTCCCAAGTCAAATCTCCAGCTGGAGTACAAGCAGAACAGGAATATCCTGCCCTTCTGCTGTGCCTTCCCTCTGAAGGATCCCAAAACCACAGACACTCTGAACGTGGTGGGAGTGGGGCTGTATCACAGGGAGCCTGGCAGAGACCAGGTGAAGCTGAAGGGATGCGCTTCCCTCCTCATCCTCCAGCTGACCCATCTGCCAGGTGAAGAACTGGGCAGGTCTGCCTTGCCTTGCTCCATCCAATGCAATGTGGTTACCGGGACTGGGATGGAGTTTTATAACCATCACTACCCCTGCTGCTGTTCCCTGGAGGTTTCCACCCCAGACACCCTTCAGAACCCTGGTGTGACATGACCAGGAGGCCTCTGCAATGCTCTAGGGTTGAAGAAAAGTGCTTCAGGTCACTTTTTTATCCTGCAGGGAGAAGGGCAAGGGCTGGTTCCTTTGCAAAGCGTGGCCGGGCAACACGGTGCACACCTGGCCTGGCTGCAGCAGCACGTTCTGCCTGTGTTATCTGGGAAGAATCCAGCAAAATCAGCACTCCTTGGCAGCAAAGCAACACCCTTCTCCCCCTTGCCAGTCCCAAACTGGAATATCCAGCTGCCTGCCCAAAGGACTGGGTGGTTTAGCAAGGGATGGGAGCAAGCCTCAGCTCGCCCCTGGGGCACAGAGCCAGGGCAGGTACGAGAGCAGGGAGGGTGGCACTGTTTGCAGGGGCTGAGCAGGGGACAGGGCCAGGCCACAGCTGTGCCAGACCCGTGCCAGGAGCAGGCAGAGCTGTGGGGGCAGCGTTTGAGCCCCCCAGACACCACAGCCCTGCTGCAAAGCCAGTCCTTCGTGGGGCAAATGAAGTGAGAGCTCCACAGTCACCACCCCTTGGCGAAATCCACGGGTGGGGAGCAGCGAGTGCCAGGCGTGGGACATGGAAATGCATCTTCTCAGACCAGGACTGAGAGCAGCAAACTCTGTTCCCATGGTTACAGAGCAGCTACCCATCAGGCCCCATCTCACATCACTAACTCTGCCACTTAATTAACTGGCTGCTCGTTATTTCCCGAAATGAGCCCCTCCATCCTCCTGCTTGCCTGAAATTCAGCTCTCAGCTGCCTTGCCCTGGCACCCTGTGCTTCATTTAAAACTCAGCTGCCACTCAGCAAGGGTGAGAAAGGCCAGCCCCAGGATGGAGGGAGGGCTCCAGGGAGAACTTCTCCCTCAGGGCCACGTTCAGCTGCGATGAAGGCAAAGGGATCTCATCCACAGAGCTCAGCTCAGAACTGGCTCTGGATTTCCAATGCCCTCGGCATCTGTCTCGCTGCAGAATTCTGCCAGCTAAAGGTCACTGGGCCCTGTCCTTCCATTATCTGCACAGGAACACACATTAAAGGGTCATTCCAGGATGAACTGGGTTATAATTAGTTATGTTCATAAAATATTACTCCAGAGTGGGCTGGTATTTGTACAGCTTTCTCAAACAAACGGGCTCACACTGCTGAAGCAGCAGGCTCAGCGTGGAGGGCTCTGAACCATCCCTTGTGCAGGGATAACTTGGGAGAGACCTGCAGCATTTCCAAGGGATATCTTGTCTCCCATGGATAAGGGGGGGAGCAGCTCCATGCCACGGGGTGAGGGAGGGAAAGGATACTGTCTGAGGCCTGGTGGGAGGAAGGTTTTCTGTTTTCTCATGAAAAAAGGACTCTAATCTTACCTGTCTTCTGTCTCCTATGCCTTTGCATCTGACATTTCCTCCTCCAGCCTCACTCCTTGCAAACCAGCCTTTCCCACGTGGTTGCTAATATCTTTTCCTGACCCTTAATCTCACTGCTGCTGCTGCTTCACATTAGCATCTCCCCATCGGAGGCTGAACAAATCCACACACACAAAAGAAAAGGGGTTTAAAGAACTTGTTGTCAAGTGAGAGTCAAACACTGGCACGCTCTGCCCTGCAGATAATTGCTTTGTGAAGCTCTCACTGCTGCTTCCTTCAGCTGCAGATTCTAACAGGGGCTCATTGCAGGAGGTGAAGAGTGGCCAGGGTGGGATGGGTGACTCGTAGGCTCAGGTGACATATGGAGGTAAAGAATTTGGAGTCAGCAGGGGTGTTTCATGGCCCATAAAAGCACAGCTCTAGGACCTGTGCAAAGGGGCAAATGCTGAATTAGGGTCTCTGAGAGGTGGGCTGAGATGAGTGTGGAAGTTGCCTTCCTCCAGGACAGGACAATCCTGTGCTGTGAAGCTGCTTGTGGGGGTCCCTGATTTTTAGGGTGAGAGATGCTGTGTGCAGGGCAGCGAGGCTGGGGCTGAGGAGGAGCCCAGGCAGCCCCAGCAGCTCCCTGAGCTCCTTACCAGTTTGTCAGCGTAGGGAGAGGGCTCAGGGGCTGCCATGTCATAGTATGGAGTCTGCAAGGGGAGCTTCTGGATCTCCTCCTCATGTTTCATGTTGTCTAAGTGAACAACCTGTAACAGAGGTGAGAGAAAAGGGATGAGAAGAGCAAGGACCATCCTTCTGTCACAGCTGAGCTGCTCCAGCTGTCAGCACAACAAGATGCCCCCCAAAGGGCAGTGCATCTCCCCTCCTCCCTTGCTCCCACCATATCATTTGCCTCCTGCTCTGTTTCTTTCATTCCCACATCCCTCACTGCCACTTGTGCCATTCAGAATGGAGGGGGGAGGATCAAAAGTCCTCATGCCCAAGAGCCCGCCTGAAATCCAACCCCCTTGGAACTCAATACCCACAAAAGGGACTTCCCAGAACCCAAATTACAGCTTTCAGTTAGTGCCAAATTCTAGGAATTCTGGGGCAACAAGACACAGGATCATAAAATCACAGATTCACCAAATAGTATGGGTTGGAAGGAACCTTAAGGACAATTTAATTCCCACCCCCTGCCATGGGGGTTGCTCACAGCCCTGTCCAATCTGCCCTTGAAAAGTCCTTACTTTCTGCCCTCAGACTTAGGCCAATGGACTTCTTTGCTCCTGCAAACCCCATTTTCCAGCATTTAGGTTCTGTGCCCCCTGCTTGGAATCAGTTCTCCTTGCCAGAGGAAGGCTGGGGAGGAATACCTGGATATCTTCTGGAGTCAGGTGGCTTTTCACCTCCTGTTTCCTCTTTGGTGGAGGGGCAGGTTTGTGGGATGGAGGCAAGTCAATCCTGCAGGGAAGGAAGTGTCTGATGATTAGAGAGCAAAGGAAAGGGATCTGCTGCTCTGACGTGTCCCACATCACCAAGGGTTGATTGTGTTTGTCACCAAACTGCCAATACAGTCATATAGATTATTCTCAGGAACTCCCCCGTGCCCTTTTCCTCACCCCAATTAGCATTGTTAATAGACACAAACTCCCTCCCAGCACTCTCTTCCTACTGCAGGCAGAGCTCCATGTGGGATCACAGATCCCGAGGGTGCAGCTGGGATGCCCAGCTTTAGAATGGCTCAAAAATCATCCCATGGCAGGTGGTTGATTTGATGCTTGTGAGGTACCAGAAAGTGGCAGCAGGGTAATGCCAGCCCCAGTCTGGCAGCCCAGCTGGAATGGCAGCCCTGCCACAGGCTTCCCAGGAGGACTTGGGATCCTCCTCCCAGCCCTGCTGTGCCACGCAGGGACATTGATCCCTGACCCCCAGTCAGGGGATCAGCTCTGGCCCCAGAGCAAAGGGATTGGCAGCCACGGTAATCCCAGCCTGGAGACTGTCTCTGCACATTCTGTTCACATGCACAGATGTGTCTAATCCTTTTACAAAACTTATTAAAACTCTGATCCACTAATTAGCTGGCTCCCCCCTCCCTTCCCTCTGTACAAACTCTACCAGATCTGATGGAGATGGGCGACTTCCCTTGGCAGCCCAGTGGATTCCAGTGTAGGACCAGAGTGTTGGGGTGAAGGGGAGGGTAAAAGAGATCCCTGAGGCTCCGTAAAACATTGACTTTATGGCTCTATAGAAAAGAAATTCTATTACCTTTTGGATCAGCTTCCATAATAGAGGCAGCACCTCTGCAGAGCAGGGCACTGTTGTGTCGCTATTCTCTGGTAAAGTGGCTCTTCCCAGAGCCTGGTGGAGGACCATTGTGGGAAGTGGATTGTCAGGATGCATCTCCATCACAGGGTCGATGCTGTTGATGCAATTTCACCTCGTGGTGCTGTTTTTTTGTTTGTGTGCCTTTTCTGTCTCTGCTCCTGCTCTCCCCACTTCTCTCCCCTCCCTCTCCCGCTCTCCTCCAATGCCCTCTCTCAAATGGGATTAAATGGAGCACAAAATGTGCCCAAGGTGTAACAACAATGAGGTGGGGGATCTGAAGAAGATAAAAGCAACCTCTGGGCCTTGGGCTTTCCGTTGGGAGGGACAGGAGGTGGTGGGAAGAGGTGGGAAGGGAGGGAGGGGGTGCTCTGGTGAAGAGCTGGTGACAGGATAGAGCTTCTCAGAATTGCCCAGGCTAAATGTTTCTGAGGAGGTTCATGCTGCATGAACAGACCTCCACACCACACCACTCCCTGCCTGGGATCTGTGCTGGGCAGGGCAGAGCAAAGCAGGTACCTGTCAAAGGGGAGTCCCTGGGTGTCCTCTCTCCCTGCTACTGCCAGAGTTCATGGCACTGTGTGTGCAAAACTGGAATGCGGAGTGGATGTGAGTCCTTTCCAGACTCTTTGGGGTCTGTTCAGGAGTGCTCAGGGTGATGTCCCTGATGGCAGAATGTCATTCAGTCCAATTCAGGAGCCCGAAGCCATTTCACTGAGAAAGGAAGAACAGGATCCTCTTCTACCCATGGAGGTGAGAGAGGCACTGAGCTGCTGCCCCATGGCCTAGAACATGCTACAGCAAACCCAGCAGCTGGGTGAACATCACCCTGCTTCAGCTTCCACTGAAGGCTTGTGCTGGGAGCTCCAAAGCCAGGAGAGCAGCAGGGACAGCACCAGAGAGCCCCGCGGAAGGGAAGCGAATCAGAGAGGGAGAAAAGGCAGCAAAACACTTTGCTGTTTGTTAATTTTAACTTGTGTGCAGGTAGTGGAGGGGCCAGAGGAGCTCTGCCCCATCCCACAGCACCTGGACCACCGTGGGCTGTGGCTCTGGGGGCGCGGGGAGACTCACAGGTCGTTGTCGGACTCGGTGCGGTTCTTCTGCTGCCGCCTGTAGACCACGATGACGGTGACGGCCACGCCGAGGAGCAGAGCGGCTGCAATGACACCTCCCACGATCCCAATGATGCCCCCCGGGGCACTCTGGGGCAGTGGCTTGTCTGCAACACAGCAGAGAGGGGCAGACCGTCAGAGAGGCTCAGCCAAGGAGTCCAAGAGCAAAGGTGCCCACTCGCCCTGGAGCTGCCTCTGGGAGCTGCGTCCAGGCAGCCCCATGGAGGGAGACAGGTCCTAATGGAATACAGCACTCAGAGCTCCAGAGGAACAGAAATCGTGGCTACAGCTGCAGCCCTCTGTGTTTCCAAGAGTTAACCCCTTCCCTACCCCATCCTGCAATTTCCCCTCAAAGCAGGTGGCCGTTCCTGGTTCTGTTATTCAGCCTTTGTTCAGTCCTGGAAGAAAGAAGAGTTTAGGGAATAAAGGTGCCTCCAAGCACTCAAGTGGACCTGCTACTTGATAATGTTTCACTGTTTTGAAAGCCTTCTGCTGGGCTTTGTCAGAGTGTATTCACGGAATTCTTGGTGCTGCTGGAATGAAGGAGAGCTTTGTTCAAGTAGACCTTGAAAGAGCTGAATGCACCGAGGTGGAGCAGAGGCACGTTCACCCCTAAAGCTTTGCAAGAAAGTGTCCTGAGTGTAGGATTTGGGGGTAAGAGGGAGATATATCACATCTTGCATTTTATCTCCTGCTTGCCCCAAGGCTGGAGAGCTCTGTGACCTGGGCCAGCTCCTCAGTGACTGACATGGGTCTCACTCTAAGGAAACCCATCCCATGGGCCTGATGGGAAAGTGCTTTGAAACCTGTGATAAAAGGATTTAATTTGCTCTACCTCCCAACCTAATTAAACTTGAAAACTAGCTAATTGGTACTTTGTACTTACAACTCCGTCAGTGATGAAAGGAGGAGATAATTGGAATGGAGGAAGAAGGAGGAGGAGGAGGAGGAAAAGAAATTCAGGGGAGGGGAGCAAGACAGGGATGAGGGGAAAAAGGTGCTTTGCAAAACTTGTCTATCACTTCTAATTTCCTTAATGCCCTGGCTACTGGCTGCTCTTAGATACTGGGCTATATGGACCTTATCCTGGGATCATTAGGACTTTGGGTACAACAGTGTTAGCCAGTATATCCCCTAAATTACCCACGCCCAAGGCCTCAAAATTATACCCACTTGACACGTGCAAAGGAATAAACCCAAGTACCTAAGGTTATAAAACACCTGCACACACTCCCAAATCACACAGGGCAAGGTATACAGGACTTTTCAGGGTGTCAGTCTGTCTCTACTCCCACCTCAGAGCCACGGATTCAGCACGTCCCCCGCTGGAAGGGCAGACTCCCAAAATCCCACCCGTTGCCACCAGCCTGTTCCCAGGTCTCAGCTCGCAGCCAGCCTTCCCCACCTCTCAGATTTGCTGCTGCCACACAGGAGTGAAGCGAGGTGTGTAAACATGGCCCAGGGAACCCCCCTCTGGTCGATACAACCTGCCCAGCACAGCTCTGCTGTGTTTGCTGTGTCAGTACAACCCCCCGAGCTCCGGGCACCACTCTGAGACATCACTGCCAGGGAGCTCTTTGCCCTGGGAACTGCTCTGGCACTGATTCCTCAGCCCTTGCCGTGCAATCCTGGCTCTGCCTTCCTCACTGACACCCCAGAGCATCCATGGGCCATCATCCCAGAGCATCCATGGGCCAGCATCCCAGAGCATCCATGGGCCAGCATCCCAGAGCATCCATGGGTCAGCATCCCAGAGCATCCACAGGTCAGCATCCATGGGTCAGCATCCATGGGTCAGCATCCATGGGTCTCCCAGAGCATCCATGGGTCAGCATCCATGCGCGGGCATTCATCAGCATCCATCCGTGGGCATGCATCCGCA
>VXAU01004101.1:1199861-1219846 GCA_013399695.1 Formicarius rufipectus | reverse complement strand
CAGCATCCCAGAGCATCCATGGGTCAGCATCCCAGAGCATCCATGGGCCATCATCCCAGAGCATCCATGGGCCAGCATCCCACACCCCACCTTCCCCTGGTCCTTACTTAAGAGCTCAGGGTGGTGTGTCTTTGATGCTGCAGACCTGAGAACTCCCTGCTTCCCAATATGCTCAGCAGTGGCAGCCACTTTTCTTCCTCTTGCCTCCTCCATAAGCCACATTAGCCTGTAAATAATATTTCTGCCTTGAGACAGCTCCCTCACTGCCCTGACATGGTCCAACCCAAGCCCCCAGCCAGCATTCCACCTTGTGGCAGGGACAGCGACTGTGAAGAATCTTCCAGTCACTCCGGCTGGGGCATTTCCGTGATGAATTGGCCCCTAATGGCTCTGGGGATGGAGCAGAGAACATCAGCCTCCTGCTACTGCTGTAAATCAGGGGTGTGTATGTGCATGGGGAAGGGGGTGGAAGGAGAAAGAAGGAAATAAATACCTAAAATAAATCTCCAGGAGCTTGAAAAGGGCTGTACAACAGCAGAGAGGGGCTAAGAAAATTTAGGGAGGGGAAAATACAGCCATCATTTTGCAGAAGAGGGAGAGGGGCAACTGAGTAAAGGCAGTAAGGGGATGAGGAGAGTGAAAGAATGAAGGAGCACAAGGAGAAATTCAGGTGTTTGGGGGTCTGTCAGGGTCTCTCCTTCTTGCCAGGCTCTCAGGACTGTGGTGTGAACATCCTAACCCATCCCAGCTGGGTGACAGTCCTGTGTGACCCCAAACCATGACACAGCCCTGTGACAGCAGCTCTGCCCCTGCAGGCTCCTTCCTGAGGACAACCTGATCCATCCTGCTAAAGGCTTGGTCGTGTCTGTGCAGGGGTCCAGGTAGGAAGCTGTGAGAGGTGACAGGGATAATTGCTGACAATAAGAGGAAATACCAGGGGACAAGGAAGATAAATGAGAGAAGAAGGTCCTGAGAGAGCAAGAAAATGCAGAGGATAGGAGAAGAAAATGAGAAGTAGAGGGAAACCTTCCTTTCTGCTGGCTCTTCCCTATTTCCTTTTTTCCCCCCTTTTTTTTAAAAAGCATTTTTCATCTATATCCCCAGCTATTCATATCCTCTATCTCCCTTTCCTGGGAAAGAGCTGTGACTGGTACAGTTTAGAGGGCACCAACAGGGCTTTTCTGGAGGGCTGCAAGGAGGGGTGTTAAAGTCAAACAGGAGAACACCAGGAAAGCCTCAGGAGATGATCAGAACTGGCAGGTGAGGATTCAGTTACACTGACAAGGATTCTGGGCAGCCCTGGGAAGATGTTTGCAAGGCTTGTGAATCAGGATCAGAATAAATTGGCAGGACAGCTCAGGGGCCTCCAGACAGGAGTGGGAAAGGGCTTTGCCAATTAAGAATGCAAACCCCTGTGCTCTGTGTCACGCTTGAACAATTTAAAACTCTCCCCAAAAAGTTTGTGTGAAGCTGTTGGCAGTGAAGCAGGTACCAGAGAACCCAAAGGGGCTGAACAAACAGCTCAGCCTTATCTGGATGTCTGAGGGCTGCTGGGAAACTCCTCATTCCTGCTGGAAACTGAATTAATTCACAGTATTACAATTAAGGGGAAAAGAAGGACGTCCCACCCCCAGGCTCTTTCAGAGCTGTTTTGGTCCTTCCTTTGTTCTCCCACGGCTCTTCTGGAGATGGAAGCAGGCACAGGAAAGGAGGAAAGGTGGGTGTCTCTCTGCAGAACATCCTGCCCAGTCACCTCATGGGGTGTGTGTCTCCCTTTCCAGAAGCAACCCCTAACAGATGAGGATCTTTGCACCAACCGGAGCAATGAAAGCGTTTTGGGAGGTGCTCACACTGTCATTCCCCGGTCCCAGAGCTCAGCTAAAGCACAGCATTCCAGTTGTCCCCATCTCCCAGAGAAGTGAGGAATGACCGGGCAGGGATGTGTTTTCCCCCAGGGCAGGGATGTGTCAGGCACGGTCACAGCACCCAACCCAGCAGAGTTCAGTGGCATTGGCTCTGCCAAACCCCTCGTCCAAACAGCCTGCGGGCTGATGGCTCTGTCTGTGGGGACACAGCCCGGGCTGTGATTCACTGCCAAGAGCCAGGGGAACGTTTCAGAGCAGAGAGACAAAGGGGCAGAGCCATCCACACGAGCAGGGCCCCCGGGGTGACACAGAGAGCAGCAGTCAATAATCATTGAGGGACAATAAAGGCTCGGGAGGACCAGCTTAGAGCAGAGCAAGAGAGATGTTCCCAAAGGCAACTCGCAGTGAGGCAGAGATGGATCAACTGGAAAGCGTCCAGACGAGGGTATGGCAGAGCAGGGGAAATGACTCACTTGCTCTTGGTGTGGAGGGAGTGATGTGGAGGAATTTGTGGGAGGAGAGACGGTGTCTGCCACACTTTTAGAAGTGAGGTCTCTTCCCTGAAAGCTCCTGGTGTGGCTGGGACATTGGCATCATGAAGCAGCCTGGCTGTTTTTGGGATCAGCACTCGAGAGAGGGATATGTTACGTCCCTGTCTGGGATTGACTTTGCCTGTAAAGCTGGGATCAGACAGCTAATTCTGCTCTTGCTGCAGTGTCTGCACAGTGCCATCCAGCCTGAGCAGCTGGGGAGGAGCAGAGCTGTGGGATGCAGGAAGGATGAGAGGACTGGGTCTCACAGTGGGATTTTGTGTTTTCCTCTTCTGTCTGCCATGAATTCAGCTGCCCCAAGCAGAGCCTGATGCACCAACCTTCACCTCCAAGTAAATCTGGAAGCTGAGTCAGTCTCTGGGCTGGTTTACTGCAGCTCTGAGTGAAGCTAATTTGCTCAAAGAGAGCTGCACGCTCTTCTCCTCTCTTTACCCCCTCCTAAATTCAACCTGATCCCTCATTGCTTCGCAGAAAACCACCACAACAACATGAAACACCTCTGATAAACGTTTCGCTCCGAGATCTGCCTGAATCCATAACCTGTTCCAGAGCAAAGTTCCCTTTCCATTTATCATCTCCCCACACAGAGCAAATCCTCACCTCCTTCAAGGCTGGCTGGCCAAGGCACTCAGCACCGTGCTGCCTTGCTCACAGACACGTTGCAAAGCCATGGGAGGGAACTGTGATGCTTCTCTTTTGTGCTGGCAGCCCTGAAGCCCTTCCAGGAGCCAGCCCTGTGAGAGCTGATGCTGCCTTGGTGCCCCACTGCAGCACAAACACCCTGTGCCAAGGCAATGCCAGCCCAAAGAAAGCCTGCCCATGACCTGGATTGTCACTCCAAGGGAAGGAGTCAGCACTTGCTGGACTCTTTCTTCCTGCTGAGCAAGACAATGAGCTCAGACGATGCATATTTATAATACACCCCACCTGACACATTCCAGGGAGCTTGAGACGTGGCAGGTTCACAGAGCTAAATTAAACTGAGTTGAAAAGCTTGGCAGAACAAATAGATCCCCAGTTTGGTTTTCAAGGCAAGAGCAGGATTGGCTAATTTGAGACACACTCCAGTGGAACACACACCCCCAGGCACAAGCTGGTCCCAGCCTCGTGGTGCCTCCTGGCTGCAAAGGGTTAATGAGATGCTGTTCCCAGGAGAGCCAGAGCCAGAGCTGCTGGAACTGATAGGCCAAAGGGGAGGATAAACAGCAGGGCTTGCGAGGCCCTGGAGATTTTAAAGGGATCTGAAGTCTGAGGGAGCAGAGGTGGGGGAGGTTTCTCTGGGGGCAGTTCCCTTCACTGTGTGCATTAACTGAATCCCCTCCAGGGACAGCGAAGCATCCAGAGGATAAAAGGGATTAAGAAGGGAAAGGCACTGCTGGAGAAGCTGAGCCAGTGGCAAGTGGACCTTTACTGTGGGAGGGTGAAGTGCCCTCCTGCCCCTTCAGCAGCAGCATTTCCTGAGTCCAAATCTTCACACCCCTTGGTCCTGGCCTGAAGTGGGGAGGAGAGGACACAGACCTCGTTCTGCTCCCACCTAAGCCCCCTCAGACCTTGCTCCAGCTCAGGTCCATCCTTACTGCAGGTGGACATGGCCAGGCTGCAAGAACCACCCATGAAAGCACTTCCAAGCTGGGGGTTCTGTAGAGTGCAGACACAAACCCATGTTCCATGGTCACTTTGGTGTTTGCAGCACCACTTGCCCCTCAGCTCCAGGGCCAGGACCCAGCTCTGTCACCAGGTGCTGCTCATCTGGTACATATGGGGACAGAAAGAGGGAGAGTTGGACCTCAGCACAGGGAAGAGGAGTGATTGGGTTGGCAAAAGTGGCTGGCAGGGTTTTCTGAGCAGCAGAACTGTCTGGGCTTCCCTTGGTGGCAAAAGCAACCCAAGAGCAGAGCTGATGCAGCAGCCCTCCCCATCCCTGCCTCCTCCAGCTGCAGAGATTGCTCAGGACCTGATTGCTTCTGGCTCTGTGTCACCTCAGGAGCTGGAGGTGCAGCTGTTGCCCACAAGATTGGATTTGTTACCCAAGCTGATAATTGCACCCCCAAGAGAGACACTGATTATTTCTGTCAGAGTTGCCCCAGCCTGGGTGCTTGGTGGTGTTCCACAAACCCAGCACCCCCACTGGGCTTTTCGTGCCATCCTTTATACACAGAAATTCAATTACAAGTACAGCCCCTCTATTATGATTACTTAGTAATTTCCATTCAAGTTACATAACCCCACCTAACTCCTCCTCCTGAGCAGGGGAAGGGCCTTTTTTAGTATTATAATTATATAAAAGGTATCTTAATATCTTTTAGTATTATAATGAGCATAGTTCAGCTATGGGATACATGGACCTTGAGTCCTTTGCCAGGTTAGCAATGTACACACAGACATACATCCACATCTTGATTTAATACATCCTTGGGCTTGTTAGCTCCAGGAGGTCCTGGAGGAGGGGATGCTAACTGCTCTCTGTTCTACTGATATACAACAACATCTTTATTTGCTACATCCTTAAGACTTGTTAGTTCCCAGATGCCCTTGACTAAGGGATGCTGGCTGCTGCCTGTTCCACTGATTAGGTCTCCCTTCTTGCTGATTAGGCTTGAAAGTGTACAAAGATTTTACATCAAGGAACATCCTGACTTAGGATAATCTTGACATATTCCACATTTTGCAACATAGCCAGCTAAAGGTTAAACACCACCAGGAAGGCAGAGCTTCTCTTCTGCCTCTGTGCCCTGATATAAGTCAGATGGAATTTTTAGAGGCGTCACAGCTTCTCCCTGTCAGGGTGTTTGTTGCTGTAACTCTCACTTAGAGCATCAGCCCCCAGTCAAGGCATGGCTGTGATGATGACACTGCCTCATGTCCCTGGAAATCCCCCTCTGCAGGGGCTGGGGCCACAGGGCACCCCCAAAACGGGGGGCTCCCCTCCCTGCAGCTGGGCCCAGAAGGGGGGTGCTGGCAGGGTCCTGGTTGTATTTGATGGGGTCAAACCCAGTGTCCCCAGGGGTGGTTGAACAAACAGATGCCTCTGACCTCTCTGCACTGTCCTTTCCCTCCCTCCCAGTGGGAATCCCTCACAGCTGCTAAACCCCTCTATGAGTGACCTGATATGTCCCCTCTCTAACTCCCCTCCTCTGAACAGAGGTCTGGGCATCCCCTGGGTCCCGGGTGCATTCCCAGCATGAGTATCCCACTGTCTGGACACTAATCCCAACATCCCTTGAAGATGCCTGACCACTTTGCTTCCCTCTGTAATTTTTCCAGTGCCAAGTGGCACTGAGGGATTGTGCAAACCACTGTCCTGGCTCTGCTGAGGTTTTGGGGGAGCCTGGCAGCGTGGTGTGTGGATCCAGCCCTCCCTGGGGTGCCTGCTTTGAAGTGGACACACGGATGTGCTGGATATCAGTGGGGATTTCACACACATTCCAGCCAAGGCAATTGCTTTGCCATTCACCAAGTGGTGACCAGTTTCCCCCCCTCTCCCCTCCTGCAGGAAGCAGCAGCCATCCCTGGTGAAACAGCATCTGCTGAAGCAGCTACTGGCTGCAAAAGCACGTCTGGAATGTGGCTTTAGCCCCTGGTGACCTCCCCTTGCTGTGCTTCCAGTGGCCACTGACCAGGATGGGGTTTGGATGCAGCAGTGGGAGCAGTGTGTTAACCCCGTGGGATCCAGCAGAGATGAGGCTTTTGCAGAGGAGATGTAGAGGTGGGAACTCCACTACAGACACCACTTACTGGGCTGGTTTTCCTTCTCTGCGCCACTTCAGCAAAACGGGGACAAACGTGACCTTGTTGCCTGCAACCCACCTGTCCAAACCCAGCCCAAACCTCACCTGGCCTCTCTCCATCCCCACAGGCCAACCCCACAGAGCCCCCTGCCTCCCTGCAACCAGGGGCTGCCCAGCTCAGTGCAGCAGCACAGAGAGTGCCCCAGCCTGTTTTGGGGGAGAAGATGAGCCCTGGAGAAGAAGGGAAATGTTATCTGACATTTCCGCTGCCTCCCAGCCCTTCATTTTAGTTCTGCTTCATTTCCTTGAGCTCGGCAGAGTAATGAACAATCAAATCCCTTTAGTAATTTATTTCTTCTGCTGTACAGTTTCGAGGAGGTGATGACACTTGAAATTGCCTCTCCTGGAGGGATGGTGGGGCCAGATCCTGAACCCTGTTACACCCCAGCGTGTCCCTCTTGCTCTCAGTGCCTGCTGGAGCTGCCCAGAGCACAGCGTGGTCCCAGATCCATGTTTGGCCAGAGATACAGCCTGGCTCCCTTGATGAGCCCATTAAGGTCATGCTATTACAAGCAGCCACCAGATGAATTCTGTCAGATAGAAGGTACAGGAACTCAGGCAGCTCAGACTCTCATCATTTGCGTTAATAGAGTTAATTTGCTCAACAATCCCCAGCAGCACTCCTGGGAACATCTCACTCTGCCTGGCCTGTGCCCGGGGTTGTGTTTGCCTCCTGTTGCCTTCGGGGTGCTCACAGCACTGGGCAGCTGTGCCCGGGGGTCTCCAAAGGATGAGCCCACCCCCCGTTTACATCCCCGCACAGAAGCTGCTCTGCCTCTCTGTGCCCTGGCCAGAGGGGCCAGGTGGGCAGGGCTGCCCTTCTCCTCTCTCCCCTGGCAGCCGCAGCAGCAAGGAGGGCTGAGACTCCTCCTCTCCTCTCCTCTCCTCTCCTCTCCTCTCCTCTCCAGTTCTGCTCCAGGAGAGGGACAAATGCAAAGGCAGCCCCGACTTCACATTCCCGACCCTTTTCCTGATTTCTCCCTCCCATTAGTGGCACGGAAACCCTTCTGACACACCTTCCCTCCTGACTTCTCAGGGGTAACCACCAATGTTTACCCACTCAGTAACCCCACTCCGCAGGGTGTTTGGTAACTTGCACACAGGGAGCTTCCCCCATCTCCAGTGTGGATCCCATGGAAAAGCTGGGAAGAGCCTTCAGTCAGTAGGACACAGAAGCTCTGCAGGGCAGGCTGTTCATACAAAGGCCAGGCTCGGCCTGGGGAGCACAACAGGAATAAACAAAATCTGCAGTGCTCCATGGGCACTTCACCAGAGGGGGATGGTCAAGAGGGCTGTAATGATTCAGAAAAGGCAGAAGATTTCAATAACTATTCATGATCTGTCTCT
The DNA here is from genome assembly GCA_013399695.1 of Formicarius rufipectus. Classification (NCBI taxonomy): domain Eukaryota; kingdom Metazoa; phylum Chordata; class Aves; order Passeriformes; family Formicariidae; genus Formicarius; species Formicarius rufipectus. The sequence goes on along the minus strand of VXAU01004101.1, from coordinate 1,212,295 downwards.
GGAGACCAACACACATTTGTTTGTGGCTTCTGAGATGACAAAACAATTTCCTCATGTCTGAGGATGACAAGAGTGAGGACCTTGCTGGACAACATCTCCTTGGATACTCCACTTCTTACAAGCAAAGCGAGAGGACGAAAGACTTAGATGACAAGATTCCTAACCCACTGCTGTTGGTTTTTACTGGTTGTTAAAACTGATCAGTTCTAGAAGGTTAAATTCTCACAGAATGGAAGAGGACACAGAGAAGGACTTGAATCCTATACAGTGATTTCCTGGCAGAAAAGAAAAAGCAAACACAGACTCCAGCTAATAAATAATATATAATCAATGCCAGCCTACAAGGTTCATGAGAAATGGGTCTTGTCAGTCACACACCAGGTCATTTTCTGCCTACTAAACCAGTCACCTCATCAAACAAGTGTAGAGATGGGATAGAAAATAGATTTAGAAAGGCTGACTGACAGGTCTCAGGAGTTGTCAAGAGCGAACCACTGGGACTTGGACACAGAGTCCCAGAGGCTGCCAGAGCTGATCAGTCCCAAGGTCACACTGGAACCAGGGACAAGCCTTCCCCATCTCTAAATCTCTCCCCAGCCTAATCCCCTGCTGTATGTCAGCCTTTTTGGCTGCGCTGAAAGCCCAGAGAGGGGAGGTGACCCCTCTCTGACCCAGGGAAGGTGGTGGGGATTAGGGGAAGAGCATCCTCGGGAGGGGACAGAGGTCTCAAAGCCTCTGAGGAGGGTGCAGAGCTGGCAGGGCACATCCCTCCCTCCAGGAACAGGCTCCTCACACCCTCCTCTCCACCCCCCTCGTTCTGTTGCTCAGGTAACACTTTCAAGGCAGGTCCTCCAAGCAAATTTTTAGGTCAGCTATAATTGGGAAACCTCGTGTGGAGCTATAAAACATCAGTTAATACGCTGGAACTATCTAGTTAAATGCCAATTATAAAAGCCCATAAGCTCCTCAACTCAAATATATTAATAACATAATTAAACATTTATTGCTTATGCAAATGAAAAGTTAAGTTAATCGGACGTCAACGAGACCCCAGGAAGTGACCATTTAAGTAACTGATTTCTATTTAATGATGATCCCTCCCTGTTCCAGACCCCCCATGCCAGCATTCCTGGACTGCTCTGCACTGTTTACTCGAGTCATTCTGGCTTGGCACCCCCCCTCTGCTCTCCCTTCCTCCCAGCCCCACAGCTGGCAGCAGCTGCACGGGGTGCCCCTCTTTGGCACACGGGGGAAATTGGGGGTCTGGGGGTGAGTGTTTCGTGGGGGGAGCAGCTCCTTGGGTGGACAGAGCTGTGTGCCCTTAGTCCATCAGTGTTGTTCCACAGCCATTGGAGGGGCTGGGAGCAGGACAGTGGGATGGGGAATGAAGCATTTGAGGGGTGGAGGCATTTCCCCCTCCCTCCAAGCCCCCTTAAACATGACAGGGGTGGAGCTGGCAATTTTCCTTTCCAAACTGTGGGGTAAACAGGCTGGCAGGAGGAGCAGAGGGAGAAGTGGGAACATTCCTGTAGTCTCTCTCCATGGGGTGGCTCACGGGCGGGTGGAGGGAGGGCAGTGTTTGCTTTGCAAAGCCCCAGCTGTACCTGGGACTCTGCTGTGAGGAAAGGACACCAAAACCAGGCACTGGTGAGAAAGGGAAACCCTCTCCTCTCACAGCTCCTCAAAGGGAGCTCCCTCTGACCCCTAAAGACCTGATCCCAGTTCACCTCCTGGGATTCCACCAGCACTGGGTTGCTCCTCTTGAGCTCTGGCAAACCACAGGGCAGGGCTGTTCTGCAGAGAGGCACAAAGTGCCTCTGCACATTCAAACCAATTTCTTCCCCAAATTCCAGACCATTCAGACAAAAACCCCCTGCCTGTTTCCTGCCAGGATCTGGGCCTGGTCCAGCAGCTGTGAGATCTGCAGAGGAGGGAGCATCCCTCACTCCCCTTGAGCCAGGCTGAGTCAGATGAGGCCACAATCACCTCAGCTGCTGAGGATAAGGGAGCAGCTCCCATGGCAGGTATCCATAAATCACTGCCTTTCAATAATTCAGCCCCTGCAGGGTGATGCCACATTTTTAACCTACATTTCAGGTTAAAATATAAGCACAGCCATGCCTGACTCTCTGATTCCTGCTTGCTAGTATGTAAAATTTGAGGAGTGCAACACACATCCATTTTTAATTTAATTCTTTTTTACAGGCTGATCCTTGTTCTGCAAATATTATCTCAGAGCCAGCCTGCATTCAAACACGTCTGGGGAGGCTGTGAAATGCCTTGTTTGGAGGAGGAGGAGGAGGAGGAGGAGTGAACAGGCCCCCACCACTGAGGGCATCTGAGGCTCAACAGCACTTCTCGGTGTCACAGGTCCCCCAGCTGGAATACATTTGCATAAAGCAATTTCCTCTAACAAATATGTTCATACAAATCAAACCCAAGATTGCAAATAATTTGAAACCACAAAAAAAGAAGAAAAAGTCCCGATCAAACATATTTTGCTGCAAGCAATTCACCCAGTGCTGTAAGTTTTACTCATTTCTGTTTATCCAGTGGTTCCTCAAGGAGATTTAATGGGGTGTGTGACCTTGTGTGCTCTGACTCGAACTCAAACAGAGCTTGCCTCTCACCTCACAAGGAATTTGGGCTTGAAGGTCATATATTTCTCATCTGACCTGTTTCCAGTGCCCCTGAACCCCCAGCCCTTCACAGACAGCCTGGTTTAACATCTCCCACTTACACTTCTCCCTCTGTCTGCCACGTCCCACCCGTGGATCCCCGGGACATCCCTCTGGTTTGGGTGTCCTGCAAGGCATTAACCCCAGCATGGAGACACATCTCCCTTCCAGGTGCCTGTGCCCAGGGATACTGGGCGAGCTGCCTGGAAATTCCCTGATCACACTGGGCTTTACCTCACTCTCACTCACCACAAACCCCTCTTCGGCCACATTCACCTGCATGGGCAGAAACAATCAGCACAGTTGAACGTGCTTGCACCACCTGGCTCTGCGTCTCCATCACGGACCTTCCAGCCCTGAGCTCTGCCACATCTCCCAGTTCCAGGGAGGCAAATCCCAGAGTCTCGATCTCTGCTGCTGGACCCTGCTCAGCACTGGGCACACAGCAAACACAGACCCCTGGCTCATCTCCTCCTGCCTTTCCCCAGCTCCTGCCCTGACTCTCTGCTGCTGCTCAGGGCTCTGAAGTCACTTTTGGGGCCAGCAGTGCTCCAAGGCTGCAGAGATGTGGCTTGGGGAGGAGATCCAAGCCATGCTGCTATTCCTCCATGGGCTGCATGTAGTGCTGGCATTCCCACCCCCAGCGTGTTTCTGGTTTGTTCCAGAGAAACACAATCCTTGGGGGCACTGCCTGGGAGTCTGTTCCTGCTGTGCTCAGCCCTCTGCAACCTGAGCAGCTGAGAAGAGGCCCCGTGCAATGGGGTTTTTCAATCAGCACTGCACTCCAAGACACAGCCTGGGAACCAGCACAGCATTTCCCAGGGGCTCATCCCAGCAGGACCACGGGCAAGGAGAGCCCCTCTTATCCTCCTTCCCATCTTAGACGCGGCTCCCTGGTGCTCCTTTTGTTCCTCCCCACCCCCAAACTTGGCTGAGGTGGCTGAGCCAGCTGCTGGGATCTGCTTCAGATCCCTCAGCATCACTGCCACGCTCAGTCCTGGGGCTGCTGCCCTGAGAGGCTGAGCTGAAGCAAAGCTGCACTTCCAACATTTTGACTGGCAGATGGAAAAGTGAGAGGGGCAAAAAGGTGTGGACAGAGAGATACAGCCCCAACAGAAGCCCCAACTCCCTTGGACGTGTTGAAGCCTAACAACAGGAGTGTCCCTGGCTTTCCCTTCCTTGGCACCCGAGGAAAGCATTCCCAAGGCTCTCCTTCAGCCCTCCCGAAGGGAGGTGCCCAGCACACTCCTTTCTCAGAACGACTGAGAGCTGGCTCCAACAGGGTTTGGAGGAGCCTCCTGCCAGGCAGCAGCACACCAGGCATTGATCACCAGGCTGGAATCAGCCTCCTGCTGCTCTGGCACAGCCTCCACACGCTGCTGACAGGGAATGAACAATCTGCACCAAACCTCTCCATCCCAGCCTAATCCCCAACACTTCCCTCTCCATCCAGCTCACGGAGACCAGTTCAAGTTCAGTTTGGGTGAGCATCCCTCTCCCTTTTCCTCTGTGAGGAAAAGCACTGAGGTTTGGTCCAGATCTCCAGCACATCACCCACGTGCTAATGTTGGGTGCAAAACCCCTTCCTGGGGAATCTTCTGCTCTCCAGGCGAAGTGCCTGTTGGCATCAGGGCAAGGACAGCACGCACGTTCCCTCTGATCTCCTGCTTGCCTTGTCTCTCCCTCCCTTGCAAAAGTCTGGCCTTGATCTTTGGGAACAAGGCTTCCTTTGTAGCACCTCTTCACAGCCAGGAAGCTGGGGAGGAAAGGAGAAAGGCAGACTGTTCTTCCCAGAGCAGAGATCAGTGATGGAGACACAGCGACTGATCTCACCTCCCAGCAGACTCTTGGCACCCCTACAGCGTTTAGATGGGTTTGATGCCCCTTTGCCATGGCAGGCAATGCAGGGACACCCTCCTGTGCCAGGGCACAGCTTGGCCCAGCCCTGTGTCCTGTCCTGACCACAGCAAATTCCACATGCCTAGAGAGAACACAAGGAGAGCAAGTGTGTACTGACATTTTTCCAATAGCCTGTCCCACCTGCTGCAGCCACCAGTGACTCCAGAACTCCCTCACCTACAGACAGTGCCCTAATTTCTAACAGCTTTTGATGGATTTTTCTTCTCCATGTTTTTCTAGCCATTTCTTTTTTAGCTCAGGTTAACTTTTGGCATCAGCCAAGGAATTTCACTGTTGACATCAATAAGGGGGAAAAGGCTCCCCCCCTCCTTTTGCCTGTCTGGAACCCAAGAACTCCCCACGGTGCCACCTGGCAGTGGCAAACCCAGTCCCACCCTGCCCACCTGCCCCAGCCCACTGCTCTTTTGGAGGCCTCTTAACCCTGAGCCTTCAGCCAAGCACCTCCCATGCCAAAATACTGCACATCCTGGGATATTTCCAACCTAAATCCCTGGAAAACCGGTATTGCTGTGACTCCTTCCTGCTCCCAGTCCGAGGGGGCACAACGACGCAGTCACAGATGCACCACAAAGAAGGACAATGTCTCTTTTTTTAAAATTCTTTATTTATAAAAAAGTACATTTTTTTTTCCACAGCTGAGCCACTATTGGTTTTTATACAAGTAAAAGGAAGGGTGATGCAACACCCCACCCACACAAATTATAACCATGAAAATGTCCCCCCGACTCCAAATTACAAAGGATGGAAAACAAAACCAAAAAAAAACCCAAACAAAATGAACAAAAATCATAAAAGTCCATTACATTATTATTACTTTTATTTTTTTAATATTTTACAAAAGCACTTACAACACAGATTACCCCAAAAAATAAAATAAAATAAAGAAAGTGGGATTGGGGTTGTTTGTCTGTCTGCAGTCTTTATTCCACAATGATAATTACAGCAAGAGGATGAAGAAAAAGAGAGATAAAATCACTGGAGCTAAGGAATCAGGTTTTTTAAAAAAAAAAGGCAAAAGAAAAGAAAATCCAGATCCTCAGTAGAAGTCCCTCCACCAATACCAGTTTCTGCTAGTGGAGGATCTGACCCCATATGCTCCTTACATTCACCCCCAGGTAAATCACATATGGAAGGTCACACTGGTCCCAAATACAAACTCAACCTCCTCTCTAAGGCTTGGGTTTCCCTCCCTTGCTGGTGGGCTGAATCCCCCCTCACCCCCGTGCCCTGGGTCCCCTTGGTGCCCCCACCCCTGCAGCTCTGGGGAGAGGTTGGGGGGTTTGGGGAGGGACGGGGAGGCAGAGGTGGCACCTGAGACCTTCACAGGCTCCCCTGCCCCGAGGCTTCCTCTGCCCAAACTGACAGCAGATTCCACTGCACGTGAAGGGAATGGGAAGAGGGAGGTGAAAGTGCAGGTTTGGGGAGGGGGAAGGGCTGTTTTGCAGCCCCTGGAATGAAGAACAGCCATCAGTGCACACGATGCTGGCAGTGTCCCCTCTCCCCACCAGAGCCCACTGCCCACAGCCTGGACAGACCCAGAACTTCAGTGCTACGACAGAAGAGGTTGTGAATGTGGAAAAATGTGACAGTGGATTTTAAGCTGCCAGCAAAAGGCTCCAAGTCACCTCACTGCTGCTCTGGGACACCCCCACCTCCTCCTGGGAGCCTGCAGGGATGACCCCTCTGCCTCCCACCCGGAGCTGGCCAAGGGGGTTTTCCCTCCAGCCAGACCTCCAAAAACCTGTGTGTGTGTGTGACTGTGCAAGGGGAAGGATAACAGCAAAGCAGAGCAGCAGCCCCTGTTCCAAACACACTCCCTTCTCTAATTGCTTGGAGATCAATCTTTGGAATCTCTCTCTCTCTCTCTCTCTCTCTAACCCTCCAAGATTTCTGCTGAACAGTTGTTGTTTCTTTCTGACTCGACATCAGGAAAACGGCTCCCTTTGTCCCTTATGTCTTGGCAATCAATTTGGTGTAAGCATTTCAGTTTGTTGATTTATTTCATAAAGAAATCCTCAGGTTGTTTCTTCTTGGAATTTTTTTCCCCCTGGTTGAATGAAAACGACTTAACAGGGGAAAAGAAACCTGGTAATTAAATAAGGGAAAATAACATCACTAGGGTGAATTGCAATGAATAATCCTAGAGATAAGCCCCAGCAGGAAAACAGCTGGGGTGTCTTTGCACATAAACCACTGGCTCATTTTGGGTTGTGACACAGATGAGTTTGCTTGCACAGCTCCCTAAATACACACACAGGGAAGAAGTGGGAGATCAGCCCAAATTCACCTGCATTTTGGGTCAGACTGACTTCACCCTCAGCCTGCTCAGCTTCCCCATCCACTCATGTCCATCCTGAGGTGCCCCAAGTTTTGCCCCCAGGATCAGGGCTTGGGAAGGGAGAAGCACCAAGAGCTGATATGTCTCTGCCCTGGCCAGAGCCCAGCACAGGGATCTGGCCAAGGATCCCTTCCTAAGGAGGGAGGGCAGCTGGCCGTGGCTCCCAGGCACTGACACCCCGTCCCAGGCAGGGGGAAGGCACTTCCCAGGCACAAAAGCCAACCCAGGGAGCACCAATGGGACACACCAGTTCGGGTCTGGTGTCAAATGGGACAATCCCTGGAGAGCAGCAGCTCGCTAGCACCGGGGAGAGAGGCAGCCTGCCCTGGGCTGGGCTCTGGGAGCATGGGGACAGCTTCCCTCTCCCACCTGGAAGCTCCCACTGGCTCTTTTCCCAGGTCCCACGGGGACGTTTTCCATCTCCTTAGCACCTCTGATGAAATGGGGGTGGAGAAGCAGGGGATTTTTCACTTGGGGCAGCCTGAGGGTCCTGGAGAGGTCACCCAGCCTGGGAGCTCATGTGTGCACCTCGAAATGTGTGGCAGCTCAACCCCAGCCTGACAGAACCTGCCCCCAGAGAGGAGCTGGGGCACAGAGGGACAGGTGACACCATCCCCTGAGGAAAGAACAGGTTGCCCCTCTGCCTCCCCTCACAGCACAGGCACCAGGAGCCCCTGGGGGCACCAGGCAGGTTGTCCCTGCAAGGGCAGCAGTGAAGGGTCTCCAGCACCTGCCCTGCAGCACCTCCCAGGAAGCAGGACACACGTGGGGTTCAATGGGGCATCTCTCCTGAGCTCACCTTTGCATTCAGGTAGGGACAGGTACCACTTGCTTCCCGGAAAACTTGATCTGATCACCTTCAAGGGCCCCCTCGGAGCAATTTAACCCACAGAAGACAGTGATGCTATTACTGGTCCAAAACAGCTCTCAGATGAAACATCAGTCTGATTTTTACCCCCACACGCTCCTTTTTTCTTCTACCTTTCTATGGATCAATGGCTAATCACTTGGCTAATTACCACCCCAAGAGTCTCTTGGTCATTTAGCTGACCTTGCATGGGACAGGCAAGCAGCAGATCACTGCTCAGAGGTGGCATTTGTCTGTGGCTGCAGGGATAATTGCACCAAGGGAGCAATGCTGGAGGGCCCAAGGATGAGAGGAAAGCACTCCTGAACCCTGAACTTGCAGGGTACCTCACTGCTGTGCCAGGCAACGCTGTCTAAGGATCTTCCACTCCAGACCTGTTCAGGTTCTGGATGAAAAATACTCATTTGACCCCTTTTCTGAACCACTGTGATGAGGGAAGTGGCTGAGCAGAGTCCTACATTTGTGTTGGTGCAGCACTGGGGAGATAAAAATGTGCTGCAGCAGAAAGGGAACGAGCTTGGAAACACCTTCTTGCTCCACTGTCTCCTTTCCCTGGGTCCCACTGGGTTTTGAGCCCCCAATCATCTCACTGTGTGAGTGGGCAGTGAACAAACCACCTCAAAAAATGACACCTCCAAATGGCAAGCACTAACTCCCCAGAGCAGAGTTCTTGGGACTCCTTGGTCACAGTTCCTGCAGGCCAAACCTTCCCCTGGGAACAGCCCCAGTGTCCTGCTGCCTCCCAGGCCCTTCTGCTCTGTTTGCCAGACGTGGTACCCTTGCTCTTTAGGACAGAGATTCCCCTGGGCACTGCACTGCTGTGGCCTCAGGGCAAGGGGGATGTGCCAGCTCAGAGCAGTGGCCCTGCCTGTGACTAATGAAGAATATGAAGAATCCCTGCTGATTTTACAAAAGGTTCCTTTACTGCACAGCAACCTCCTCACAGAGTGTGTCTGTGCTGGGGGAAACCTACAGAGGAGGGTCTGTGCCACCCACTGCACTCTGGTGATGGACCACCCAGAGGGTGGTGTTGGGGACTGTCACAGCCCTGTTCAGAGCCTGGTTCTGCAATTCAGACCTAAAGGATTATTCACTGGAGAGATGCACTTTGTAGGGAACTCCCTCTGCAGCAGCCCTGTGTTGCCCTGGGCTGAGGGGCAGCACTCAGCTCTGTCCTGATCCACATCACAGGGTGTCCCTTTGGGGGAATTAAAGCCCTGTGTTTGCTGCTACCCCAAGGCACTGGAGGGAAGTAATTCCCACCCCTAAGCATCAGCCCCCACTAGTCATGAGAGCTATGGAGAGAAGTTAAGAGGTTTTATTTCCTTTATTGGGAAGTTTCTTGCTAGCAGGGTGCTCCTGGTGGCAGTGGACAGACCCAGGAAGGTTTAGCCTTATTTTTTAAGCTTCAGCCTGAGAGATCCCAAGGGAATCTCTGTCTGCCCTGGCTTCCACAGGACATAAAGCAGCCTTCCTGTGGCATGTGGCTGTTCTGCCAGAAGCCAGGAAGCCTGAAGGGCTGTCAGGAACAGCAGAAAGATTACAGCCCAACAATTGGATTTCCCACTCCCCTTCCCCACTAACGTAATCAGAGCAAGCGACAAACTGGGGATGGCTCAGGCTGAGCTTCATGTGGTCTGGACCGAGCACCACATGGCAAAGGGAAGCACTGGAGACTGCCTGGATCAGGGATCTGACCTTGAGTCATCTGTGTGGGTCTGCCTCTCCACCCTCCCTTCTGTAGCAGGATAACCACTGGATGCTCTGGAACAAAACCCAGCGGGTAAGGCAGGAGGAGGAGAATTAGTCCTGCTATTTTTAGATGTGCATGATAATACAGCTCAGAAAACTGGGGATTTCTTTTCAAACAAAAGATTTATTTATACATCAAATTAAAAAAAAAATAAAATTAACCCACAAGAAGAAAAATAAGCCCCAACCCAGGGAGTCTAATTTGGAGATGGTCGATGTCAGCCAGAGGGCCCTGAAGTCTGGAATCCCATTTCTCCACAGAGCAGAGATAGCAGCAATCCAAACCTCCCCATCACAACACAGTGGCTCAAGGGAAGGAGGATGAGATCAATACCCCAGGCTCAATCACTCCTGCCCTGTCTACCAAGCCTGTGCTTAGAAGGGGGATGTGATATTAAAGGAGTGGCAATCAATGCCAGCTCCGTGCTCCAGCCGAGGGCTGGGGTTGTTGCTAGGAGAGAGAGAGAGAGAAGCATCCCCATGCTCTGAGCAGAATGAAGAAAACAAGTGTAAACACATGACAATTAAGTCTTAGTGGTATAATAAAACCCAGGGGCTGCTCCTGCCCTGGCAGGGTCTGCAGAGCAGGGCTGAAGGCAGTGGGTGTGTGGAATGGGAGTGTCCTGGCTTGGTCCCTTCCCCGGTCGCTGTGTGCCCCACACAGTGGTGCCCCAGGGAAGTGCTCTGTGACTGGTACTCACGACATCAACAGCAACAAGAACAAAAAGAGCCAGCATTTCTCTGAGCCATCACAGGGGGAAAAATGTCAGCAATAAATACTCCTTTTCTTTCTTTTAAAAGAACACTCAGACGAAGACAGAAAATGAAAAGCCAGGAAATAATAAATTGGAGAGGGAAAATGGCAGTTTTGTTTCCCTGCTCTGCTATCAGCCCAGGCACCTGGGGTTTGGTCCAGGGCTTTTTTTTCCCCCCTTTCTCCTCATTTTCCTTTTATTGACTCATTAAAACCAGGGTGTGGATCTCTCCAGGTGTGCAGCAGGCAATGGGAATGTCACCCAGACCCCATTGGAAAAAAATAAAGTGATTAGGGAAAAAGCAAATCCATTGACCTGATAAAATGGCACCATATTTTCTATTGCCATAAACTTTCCTGGCCTCTGTCCTACGGACAGCCCACTCGCCCCACTCCCAAGGTTAAAAACAAAGAAGACAACATACAAACAAATTCCAGTGTTTCAGGGGTGTGGGAGTGGGAGGAGGAACCCTCGGGGAGGGACGTGGGGCCGAAGGGCACTCTGAGACATGAAGACACAAACAGAGTGTAATATACAGGCTGGGCAACAGTCTTAAAGCAAAGAGTAACACCAAAGCCACCGACCAATACAAACACCACAGAAGGGGACGAAAAACTCGTGGAGAGAAAAAAAATTAAAAAGCAAATTTAAAAAAAAAAAAACCTAAACCAAAAAAAAAACCCAACCAAAAACGGAGAGAAAATAATTACCCGACCTCCCACCTCCCAATAACGCCCCGTCCCCAAAGAAAATGATCCGTAAGCAAAGCTGCCCTCCCTTCCCTGCTTGGCCCCAGTGCTGGGAGTGTCCATAGTCCGTGCTGGGGCGCACCTGTGTGCCAGGGGGGAGAGTGGGGTGCCAGGGGGCAGGAGGGCACCGTGGGTGTCTGTGAGTCTGTGTGTGTCCATGTGTCAGTGTGTGTGCCAGGGGGAAGAGTGGGGTGCCAGGGGAGCAGGAGGGCACCGTGGGTGTCTGTGTGTGTCCAAGTGTCTGTGTGTGTCTGTGTGTGTGCCAGGGGGGAGAGTGGGTGTGCCAGGAGGAGGAGGGCACCGTGGGTGTCTGTGAATGTGTCTGCGTGTCTCTGTGTGTGTGAGTGTCTGTGAGTGTGTCTGTGTGTGTGCCAGGGGAGCAGGAGGGCACCATGGGTGTCTGTGTGTGAGTCTGGGAGGGTGCCAGGGGGGAGAGTGGGTGTGCCAGGGGAGCAGGAGAACACCATGAGTGTCTGTGTGTGTGTCTGTGAGTGTGTGTGTGCCAGGGGAGCAGGAGGGCACTGTGGGTGTCTGCGTGTGCCTGTGTCTCTGCGTGTGTCCGTCTCTGTGAGTGTCTGTGTGTGTCGGTGCCTGTGTCAGTGTGGGTGTGCCCGTGTCCGTGTCTCTGTCTCTCCGTGTCAGTGTGTCCGTGCAGCCGGGCGGCGCCGCGCTACACGTACCACTCCTTTTTGGAGATGAAGGACCCGTCGTTCTGCGACACCATGTTCTCGGTGATGTCGAGCTGCTCGGGGTCGTAGCGGTAGCCGAGAGTCCGCCCGTCGTAGGGCTCGGGGGGCGCCTCTCCCTCGTCCACGGTGAAGTAGGGCCGCTTGGCGTCCTCCTCGTACTTGCCGGGGCCGCTCAGCTTGCGCTCGCCGTCCTCCTCCTCGTCCTCGTAGGTGCTGCCGCCCAGGGCGCCCGGCTTCTTCTCGTCGTCCGAGTCGTCGGGGTACTGGAGGTTCTGGGCCATGGGCGGGTGGTGCTGGGGGATGCCGGCCTTGCTGTAGCCGTTGCCGTACACGTGTTTCTTGGTGCTGTAGTCACCCTTGAAGGTGTGACGCCGGCGCCGCAGCACCACAAAGAGCACCACGGCCACCACCAGGACCAGCGAGATGCCTCCCACTATGCCCCCAATCACCGGTGTGGGGATGTTCGGCTGCACCATGGATTTGTGATCATCGATTGGAGACGGGGTGTAGGGAAATTCTGGGTAGGAAAAGACAGATGGAAGGGGGAACAGTGTCAAACCATGCGGAAACGCGGCCCCTCCCTCCATGCTTTCGTTGCCAGTTTGGGGGGGGTGGGGGTGAGGGGGATGGGAAGATGAGGGTAAGGAACAGGGAAGGGAAAAACTAGGGAAAAGGGAATAAGGGC
>VXAU01004101.1:1167536-1199747 GCA_013399695.1 Formicarius rufipectus | reverse complement strand
CGACCCCCCAGCCCTGCACCCCCCTCCTGCCACCCCAGACACGACCACGGCCAGTCCAGCCCCGGCCAGGAGGCAGCAGCACCTCGTGGTGATGTCCCCACCACGCAGAGATCGTGTGTGGCTGCTCAGAGTCCTGAGCCAGGTGACTGCTCCCTGCAGCACAGGGGCACACACCTCCCGCTGCTGCTCTTTCTTCCAAGGCCAGCACAGTGTCACCACTCGAGCTAATCTTGTCCCTACTGCTACCCTGACCTATTTTAAAAAAATAAATAACTCAAAAGAGAGAGAGAAAAAGAGATGAGAAAGCAGCTCTCTTGCCTTTCATGCGGTTCAACACCTACACTGTGGCACAGATAAAGTTTGATCCAGGGCTTAAATCAACTTCCTGAACTCCCTGGGCACAGTTACAGCCCCTGGCCAAACTGAGCTTTCACACAGTGCCTGTGGAACATCCGTGTCCACGAGGCATTAAGCACCACACGGTTGTCTCAGTCCTTCACCTGCCTCCGAATTCAGACAGCAGGCGCCTGGTTAATGCCCCGTGGCGGCCCTGCCCTTGCACACCAGGCTCAGACCTCTGCCGCTGCCCTGCCCACCCCCAAAGCCTGTCTGCCAGCCCTGCTCAGACCCGCAAGTCCCTGCTGCTGCTCTGGAGAAGCGGCACGTTTTAGCCCAGCAGCCAAGGAGAGGTGCAGGGTGAGCAGCAATCTCAGCACAGCCTCCCCAGAGGGCGGCCAGGACAGCACGGTGGGGACACAGGGGCTCAAAGGCAGCAGATCCCAAAGGGATGTGAGGCAGGGTCTGCTGCCTGCCCCTCTTCACATCCCTGCTGGCAGGGAGTGGGATTCCTGCAGCACAGCCCAGCCCAGCTGAGGAACAGGGAAGGAAAGAGCTTCCCCCCAAAGAGAGGCAGTTCCTGAAACAGCTGCAGATTTTGGACAAGGACACTGAATTTGAGCAACTGCTGGTCTGATCCATAAATGGGGCTTTTTTTTTCGTGCCTGAAAGCTGATTTGTTCCTGCCTTTCCTGAGACACCAACCCGACAACAGCATCTTGGTTTCTGCAGAGCTGCCTTGCCTTGAGGCTGAACCCTCACAGAGAGCAGCCCACTGGGCAGAGTGGGCTGGGGACTGGCAGATGGAGGGGCCCCTGCTGCAGCCAAAATGGGGAGCAAGACCCTGTGCAGGCAGGAGCCAGCATCTTTTTCCAAAGACAGCCTTGGGAGCAGCAGCAAGGACATCTCTTACAGCACAGGGGGCTGGGGCTGGGTTCTGGAAAGCCAAAACCACATGTTGCATCAACAGAAGGTCTGTCACAGCCAGCTGGGGAACGCACGACCCCCCCGCAGGGCCAGCAAGAAAAGTCACGTCCATCCCCTGCCTGCTGAGGGCTCGGCTTCAACCACCCAACATGCACACCGCTCCTCCCAGCCCTGCCCAAGCCCCTGCCCAGGCTGCCCCACTGCCCAACCTGCAGGGACCACCTGGAGCTGGGTGGGAGCAGGGAAAGGCCAGCGAGCAGCTCCGTGCCCAGGGGCTGCATCTTTGATTTTCACATTTTCACATTTTATTTTCACATATTTCCACAGCTCCAGTTCATACCCTGTGTTCCCTACAGCAAGGCTGATGTTGTGCACGGGACCATGGGTCCCCAAACCCACCCTGAAAAGACCCCAGACATGGTGTGCAGTGTCCCTGAAGCCGCTGTGATCCCTCTGCCTCCCCGCCCTGGCAAACACAGCTGAGAGGGGAAGTCTGCACGATTTCCAAAGGAGCTTGGCCCACTTTTCTCTTAACAGCCTCATTAACAGTCCAGGTTGGGCGTGTGAAGTGGAAAGGGCGGGGGGGGGGATATGTTTTTCTACCTTTCTCACAGATATTTGATTTTTCCTGCCCTTCGTGCTGCCCACCTCTGAGACAGCACCTGCCTCGCTGCCACCCCCTGGCACTGCCAGCGCCGTGGGCACGGACACAGCGCCGTGCTGATTTCACACCTCGCTCGGGGAAGGGACTATTTCCTGCTCTCAATCCCATCCCCATCCTCCTCGCCGTGGCCCAGTTCCCACGCCAGAGAACACAAACCCAGACTGTGGGAAGGGAGGGAGAAGAAGACCGGGAAGATCACCAGCCAGCAGCCAAACCCACCCCCAGCGTCCTCCCACTGCAGCCCTCCGGAGTGGGGGGCTCTGGGCTGCCCTGGGCAGGGGGGGCGACCCCAGCCTCGGGAGATGGGCAGAATCGAGGGGGCAGGGGGCCAGGGAGGAGGGGGCTTGGCCACTCCAGAGCCCGGCACTGCCACTGGATGGCGGCACAGACCGGCGCTGGCTCCGGAGCACGGGGGGCACTGCTGGAGACCCTCAGCGTGACCTCGGGGCTGCAGGAGCAGCGAGGGAGGGATGAGATGGGCAGGGAAGGGTGTTCCCCAGGCAGGGAAGGGTGTTCTCCAGGCAGGGAGGGGTGTTCCTCAGGCAGGGAGAAGTGTTCCCCAGGAAGGGAGAGGTGTTCTCAGGCAGGGAGAGGTGTTCCCCAGGCAGGGAGAGGTGTTCTCAGGCAGGGAGAGGTGTTCCCCAAGCAAGGAGAGGTGTTCTCAGGCAGGGAGAGGTGTTCTCAGGCAGGGAGAGGTGTTCTCCAGGAAGGGAGAGGTGTTCTCCAGGCAGGGAGAGGTGTTCCCCAGGAAGGGAGAGGTGTTCTCCAGGAAGGGAGAGGTGTCCTCAGGCAGGGAGAGGTGTTCTCCAGGCAGGGCTGTGCCTCTGCCTTGTAAAAAGGTGCCTTGGCACGAGCAGGATGCCACCCGTGCCCCACCTTCCATGGTGCCCCAGCCCTGCCGTGGTGCCCCACATGCAGCACCCGGGTTGGTGAATGCCTGGGGCATGTCTGTGCAGGCAGCCACTGCTGCCAGCCCCACCAAGGGGCATTCACCCCTCTGCCACTCGGCTTCGTGTCTGGGGTGCAAAGGGAGCAGCACTGCAGCCCGGGGGGAGTGTGGGAAAAGGATCCCCTTTTTGTGCCCAAGGGGGGCGTGAAATCTCTGGGCACTGGTGGGATGGCTGAGTGTGCTCGGGGGCCCCACGTGAGAAATCCATTAGGAAGAGTCTGGGGAGAATTAAAGCCACTGTGAAAAGCAGCCTGGAGAAACAGGAGACAGCAGAGCAGAGGGAGGGGGAACAAGCCAGGCTTTAATACCAGCATAAAAAGCCTCCCCCCCTCCTGCTACCCCCAGCCCTCATAAAAACAGGGAGTGCTGTATGAATAGGAATTACAGCAGCAACACTATCTGCCCGTGCCCGCCTCTGCCAGCTGTTGCATTCAGCCCAGCTTCCTGTGCCCGTGCCAGGAGCTGGACCCCTGGGACAGCAGCTGGGCAAAGGGGGGCTCACCCACAGGGTCCCTTTGATCCCTCCAACCCTCCTCCAGGCACCTCCTGACTTCCCCCTGCACCCCTCTGGGGCACAGCAGTGTGGCCACTGCAGTGGCAAACCCTCCCCATCACAAGAGGGGCTTCAAAAAGAAGACATTTCAAAAATCGCATCTCTTTCCTAATGGCCGGTTTCCAGGCAAAATGCAAATCATCCCACCTGCCCATCAGTCCCTTCTCCAGTGCCTTTTGAACCTGCTGGCCCATTTCAGTGCTACCTGAGAGAAGAAAAATGAACCAAAATTATCCCTATCATAAAGCTCTTGGTGAGAGCTGGGGTGGGATCCTTGGTAGAGGTGGGAGCTAAACCTCATTAGACATCAGAGAACCCACAGGGACAAGAGGCTGCTCCCAAGGGCAGGACAGGCCCAGATCAGAAAAAGAGTATTTTTAGACATCAAGTAATTCTTCTGTGATATGCAGATCCACGGGCCACCAGCTTTCAAAAGCCCTTCTGCTCATCACACTGCTTGGAAACACTGAAGGATTCCACTTCCTGTGGACACACTTTTTCCTGCAGCCACATTTCCACCCTTTTGCCTTCAATCTTATAGGTCAAGAAAAAACCCAGCACCAGCTGAAATTCTCCCTGCAGCCACGGGCACTGAGGAAAACGCCAAACTCCATGAGAAGGTACCTTCTGGACAGGTGTCAGCCCAAGCTGCTTCTTGCATGCAGCACTTCCAGAGGAAGGCTCCAGAATCTCCTTATACCTTGCAAAACCAAACACCCACTGCAATGGGAAGCCAGAGTGAGCAGCAGCTCTGGGGAGGAGCAGGAACTGCAATGGATTGATGGGCTTCCCAGTTCCCAGATGACCTCAGCAAACAAAACAATGACTGCTGCACGTGGAGGGTGGTTTAAGAGACAAGATTGCTGATGGCAAACTTTCCCTGCCAGAACAGTCCCCACCAAATTAAGCCAGGACTTTGCCCCGGGGTTGCAGTGTGTACACGAGTGAAGATAAGGACATACACGCACACATCCCTCAGGACCTGCCTCAGCCTGGGCAGAGCTGCAGTCTGAGCAGCCCAAAGCACTGCTGGCCCTTTCTCCTTCCCCTTGCACCTCTGTGTGCCCACCTCCAGCTCCAAGGGATCCTGCCCTTCCTTCCAGGGGTCTCCCCACGCAGACGGAGGGAGAGGACGTGGTTGGGGGAGGAAAAACCACTGGCAACTAATCCAGAAGTTTAGCAGCTGCCACTGGCATTTCAGAGCGTGACAGCTTTCAGGCCAGATGCCAAACGTGTCTTAGGTTTTAATCTCTCTGTCAGGTCACCTATCACTTGTCAATCAAGCCCTGCTCCCGCGGGGCTGTTGGCACAGATGCCACCAGACAGGATGCAGCAGACACTCGGGAAGATTAGCATCAGACAGACCCCCCCACCCCGGGCTTGTCCCTCCTCTTTAGCCTCCCCCCCGGCCCTGCATCCTCCCACTTACAGCTGCCTGGCTGGTGGGGAGGCTTTGGGAGCACCTGCTTTAGGCTTGGGATTTAGAACTTCCCGGGAAGGGCTTTCCCACGTGCTCTGTGCCTCAGCAAAGCCCTTCTGCTGTGGGTTCCAGCGAGCCCCAGGGCTGCCTGCAGTGACCTTGCTGGGACCAGAGCACTGCTGGTGTGGAAATAACTCCCTGCTGCAAGCCAGGAATCGGGGGCAGCGAGCAGCCCGTGCCAGCCTTGCCTCCCCTCAGCCTGCAGCACAGCCAAGGCCAGGGCTGGCACAGCCTCTCCCTGCTCCCCCAGCTCGCCTTTGCTGGTCCATGAAGAAGAAGAAGAGACGCTTTAACATCTTCCTCCTTGTGCTGAAGCCAGTACAGAGGTGGATCAATGTCCCCTGCACACACACACACACACGTGCTCTGCTGCACACAGAAAAGCACATGTTCACACACACATGTTCACACACACACGTTCACACACACACGTTCACACACACATGTTCACACCCACACGTTCACACCCACACGTTCACACACACACATGTTCACACACACACACATGTTCACACACACACACGTTCACACACACATGCACATTCACACATGCAAGTGTTTCATCCCTGCTCACACACACAGCACTCTGCAGCAGGGCACCCCTGTGCAGGCAGGTGTGGGAAGCACATTCCCACAGCCAGGGCACAGATCAGGGTCACTCAGGTGTGTGTGCCCATGGCCAGGATGCAGATGGGGTCACTCAGGTGTGTGCCCATGGCCAGGACTCAGTTGAGGTCACTCAGGTGTGTGTGCCCATGGCCACGATGCAGATGGGGTCACTCAGGTGTGTCTGTAACCAGGATGCAGATGGGGTCCCTCGGGTGTGTGTGCCCACGGGCAGCCCCTGTGCAGACCCCCCACCCCCTGTGCAGGCACACACGTGCAGTCTGCAACCACAGCCCTTCATTATGTCACCCAAGTGCCTGCAGTAAATAGCTCCATGTCACACTACACGGCTTGGCTGCGACTGACAAAGGTCCTGCAAGGCAGGAGAAGCTGTTTTAGGAACAGATTGCTGGAATAAAATACTAAATTTCCACGTATCAATCTCTCTAATGCTCTGTAACTCTAATAGAAGCATTCAGCCTTCTCCCAAGTCACCCTCCCCATCAGGGGCCTGAACCAGCCCTGCACTCCTCCTCTCTGGGGCCTGGAGGAAGGATTTTGGGTGGCAGGAGGGGGGTGACAGGGAGACAGAAGAGGGAAAAGCTGCTGCAGGGTTTTCTCCGCATCAGCCTTCTGTGTTGTTTTTTTTCTCCCAAGGCTGGCTGCTCACTAGATTGAACTCCATTTATTGCATGCAGCTCTTGAAAGAGGTTTCGTGGTCCACTGACAATCCCTAAATTGCCTGCAAGACCCAAACAAATGTACCTGTAATAGCTGAGTGAGGAGGGCTGAGCCCTCCCCAGCACTGCCCTAATCGGTCCTTGGGGAGAGCTGGATAAACATATTCAGATCCCATGAATTATTAAAGGCATTTTCTTTTTTTTCTCATGTGGTGGAGACCTTGCCTACTGAGTTGGCTGCTAAGCCCTCCTGTCAGGGCAGCCCTGGGTGTGCCCTTCATTCCTTCTCATTTAACCTCAACCCCACAACTTGGACCTTTGGGAATAAACTGAGATTCCAGGCAGGCAGACACCAACCCAAAGCCCAAATCCTGCCAGTCCCTTGCCAGCTCTCTGCTGGTGGAGCGTGAGAACAATGTTCTACCAGTCCTCTGGAAACCACCAGGAAGGGAGGCTTTCCCAAAGCCCAGAGGGGGAAACCACAGCCCCCTGTCCCTCACCTGTGCCTGTGCAGGTGAGCTGGGGCACCCCAGCTGGGCTGCAGAGCTACTGTGGGGCTGAGACCCACCAAAACCTGGCAGGAACGTGGAGAGGGGGCTGTGTGTGGGGTTTGGGAACGTGTCCTGACACCACGAGTGACACGGGCTCGTTGGTCAGGCAGAACAGCAGCAACAGACAGACACACGGGCTGTGCAGGGATGCAAAGTGAGGCTGTTCCTCTCAAAGCCTTCTGCAACACCTCTTCCACCTCCTTCTCCGTGACTGGGGGCTGAGCTGGGAGGGTTTTGCCCTCTGCTGACTGTTCCAAACGTGCCCCAGTGCCCCAGGTACTGCGTGGGATGGATTTCTGCTGCCGAGGGCTCAGTTGGTGCCAGGCTCTGCCTGCCCTGTGCCAGGAACATTGTGCCTTCCTGGCAACTCCCCTGGAATGGCCAGCAGCTGATTCTGGCCATGACCTTCCCCTGCCTTCAGGAAGGGCTGGGCACCGAGGGCTTTGTTCCTCCACTGCCCTTCCCTGGCTGAAGAAACAGCCCCCAGAGAAGAGTGTGCACTCGGCAGGCAAGGATCCAGGACAGGAGGTGTGAATTAAAGGCCTGCTACAGTGATAATGATCATAAATAAATACAGGGTAATTAGCATCTAATTAGCACATCTCATCCATTGACCTCCAAGCACTTGGATAGAGGAAGATTAGCCTGGTTTACCCAAGTTACAGAGAGGGGAACTGAGGTGGAGAGGGTGCCAAACACAGAGTTATTGCTCATTTCAGCTGCCCTGGGCTCAGCTTTGTGCTCGCTCAGCACTTCCCACCACAGACAGCGGGTGGAGGGGCTGGAGCTCAGCCCCCTGAGAAGCCCATTTCATCACACTCAGGTTAGAGACAACTCCCCAAGGACTGGGGTGGCTCAGAGGGGTGTCTGCTGGCAGCACAGCAGGGCTCTGAGTGCCTCGGGCTGGACAGCAGGAAGGGACCTGTCCTGCATTTCCCTCGGAAGCCCCCAGTGCATCTCCTTCCCCATCCAGCTCGAGGGCACCTGGGCTGAGCCCAGAGCTCCCTGCAGTGTGGCAATGCTCCAACTCACTGCTCCAAGAGGTGCTTCCAGCTCTCCTGAGACCCACAGCTGGTGGTCACTGCCTGTCAGTAACCCCCTGACAAACCACACTGCTCCCTTTGCCCCAAAGCAATGGGGTGATCTTCCCCTTCCTGCTCTCAAAGCACCTACAGCCACTTTTCCCCTTTGGTGATGCTTTGCAATGGCACTTTGACTCTGAAATCAGGCTATTGCCATGTTACTTCTCCTCTTTAAACTATTTCTTGACATCACTTTCCCTCCCTGACCTAAGCTTTATCCACATGCCTCTTCCTCATTCCTGTGGCCACACTGATTTGCAAGTCATCAAACTCCTTGTGTCTCACATGCCATCACAGAGCATCACTCTCCCACCACCCCGTGATGCTCTTCCCTTCTGGAGCCCAGCCAAAGCTACTCAGGTGCTCAGAGCCTCTCAGAAACCAGGCAGCTGAGCAAGTGCACAGACCAACACAGCACTGGAGGGAGCTCAGCTGAAAAATCATGGGGATGACCTAACACCAGAAACAGCAAACATCATCCTGAACAAATGACTCCCCCATCCCGTGCCCTGCTGCCCCAGTGGCAGTCCAGACCCTCATCCCACCCCTTCTCCTGCCTTCTAATAAATATCTCCTTGATGTGGCTTCACTTTTAACACGCCCAATGATCTCTCTTAATCCAAAGCAGCAGACAAGGGGGAAACAAACTGAATGCATCTTGGTGCAAGAAAGGAGAAGACAACAAGAGGAAAGGAGAAAAAATTCCAAGGCAAACCAGCGCAAAACCAGTCCAAAACAAAGACCCCCCCTGCTCCCTCTGCACTGTGCAACTCCCACCCCTGAAAGGAGACACCGTGATTCAGGAGATGAGACCGAGTGGTGGCTGTCAGCCACTCACACCCTCCTCCCCCTCCCCAGCCCCCTGTGTGTGCCAAAGCCCCCCAGGTGTTGTCCTACCTGTGACATTGACCTCCACCAGCCCCGAGCGCGTGCCGATGGCGTTGGTGGCCTCGCAGACGTAGGTGCCAGCCACGCTGTAGGACACGGGCCCTTTGAAGTAGATGGTGTTGTTCTGGATTTCCACACTCCCTGGCAGAGTCCCGTTTGGCCTGGGGGGGAACAAAGGGCGTGGTTGACCCCAGGGATGACACCTGGTGCTGCTGAGGACACGCTGGGTCTGCTCGGGCAGGTGGGGCTGTCTGTGAGACACCCACCGATGCAGGCAGGGAAAGGACACAGCCCCAGCCTGCCCTACTGCAATTCCCTGCCCCTGGAACACTTCTGGGCAGCTCATCAGCCAGTGTTAATTGCAGCTCAGGCTTGAGAAGAGCCGTGTTGACTTAGAGCCCTGCCACCCCTGGCCCGCCCGTGTCAGAAGAGCAAGTGTGAAGCTGGAATAGTGCAAAAGTAATTGTGGAGATACACGGGATAAATGAACAAAGGCAGATTAAAAAAAATAAGAAAGCCCCCGTGTGTTAGGGAAAGACACACATGGCCTGGTTATTCTTAATTACTGAAGCAAAGTAAAGTAATTACTTCTCTTAGGCAATTAAAAATTACTCAAGTAATTCCTTCCCCTCCTCCCAACCCAAATGTGCACATATTGTCAGCAATTTGTAAGAAACAAAAGGGAATAACGGGGCTATAATCAGGGTTGGAAAGGAGTGCCCAAATGCACACGCACTTATTCTGCACGTCTGTATTTACACACAGACACACATGTGTAGCAAACATGTCAGTCTTGCCCAGCTGCATCAATCCAATTCCCAAAGCTGGGGGAAGAACCAAACACCTTAACCTTGGTCCTGCAGAGCTCTGAATCGACAAAGACAAGGGCACCTCTTGTGGTGTGGGATGCTAAAGGAGCCCATTGCCTCCTCCGACAGCTCCCCTGACTGCTGCTCATCACCATCCAAATGGGAGCAGAGGAAAGCACTGCTGGCTTTTACATTCCAGGCAGGAGCTAAACAGCAGCAGCAGTAATTGCTTCCTGACCTCCAGGAAGGGGAAGAGGAACACAGAGGAGCACAGAAATAGCCTGAAGTGGCATCATTTCTGCCGTGGGTGCATCTTTGCCTCTGAGGCTTTCCTGGAAATGTTGTGAGGAACCCAAAGAGCCCCTCAGAGCTTAAGTCAGACTGGCAGAACCAACAGATGGAGAGAGCTCGGGATGAGAACTAGAAAAAAGGCAAGAAAAACAATCCTCTTCAGACTTTGCCTTTGAACAGTTTGATCTGGGAAGTGAAATGAGAGGGAATATGCTCCTTGCAAAGCCATGTTGAGAGCCTCTTTCCTGATGACAAATGCCAGCTGAAAAGAAGAAAGGATCCATTTGATCTTTCTCTTTTAAAGCTACATGAATGCTTAGAGAAGAGAGAGAGCAGGAGAGAGAATCACACCAGGTTGTATCAATTCCCACCTGACTCCCCAGACACCCCTCACTCACTTTTAATGTCTCTTTAGTGTTTTCAGCCAAAAGCTGAAATCCTGGAGGACAAGGAATGGGTTCTGTTTAATGTCAGTCACGTGGGGATCTCCTGGAGCTCATTCCAGGGAAAGGTTGTTCACACACAGACAAATTCTGTGCTGTTTGTGCCCCTTTAAGGCAGGGAAATCCCAGGTTCTTTTCCAGCTCTGCTACCAAAGCACTTGGTGGTGCTGGGTAAATTAATCCCCTTGTCATATCTCAGCTGCTTCACGTCACCAGGGCAGAATATCATTCCAGTGAGGTGAGAAGAGGAAGTTTTCCTGGCTACTGAGGCTGCACTGCCCTGGCAGCAAGTTCCATCCCAGGCTCTGCCTCGCAGGGACACCACTGACACTAATGGGACTGGGCCCTAATTGACCAGAGGGTGGGTGAGGTGTCTGCAGAGGCTCCCTGGCCCTGCTGGGAGGTGACATGTGCTGCTGAGAGCAGAGGCACTGCAGGCACTTACAGCTTCCATTCGTAGGTGTGAGCTGGGGGGTTGGCATCAGATTTGCAGATCAGCTTCACATCCTTGCGATTGAGGAACCAGTTGCCATCAAAGCCCTCAATGGTGACTTCTGGCTCGTCTGCAGAGGGGTGGGAGAAAGAGAAAAGCAGTAGAGGAAAGAAGGGGAAGGAGAGGAAAGAGTTGTGGGAAAGGAAGGAGGAGAAAATTAAATAGGATGAGATGAGGGGGCAGCGGTGGGAGAAGGAGAGATTGCAAGGAGGGAAATGACAGGACAAGAAATGTGAGGGAGGGGAGCAAAAGGGATGTGGCAGAGGCAGAGAGAGAAGGTGTGAAAAAGAGAAAACATATGATTATTCCAAAGGATCACTTCAGCTTTCACTCTCAGAAAAGTAGAGAGCAGCCTCCACTGAGCCCCTCCACCAGACCAATATCTCCCCTCCCAAAAACCCTCTTTTGCCAGACCTTTTTTCCCACCCATGGCAGGGACTGGGCACTAATCCCTGTTCCCAGCCCAGTCCCAGCCCATCTCCCAACCCAGTCCCAGCCCATCTCCCAGCCCAGTTCCCAGAGCTGTTCCCAGCCCAATCCCAACCCATCTCCCAGCCCATCACCCAGCCCATCTCCCAGCCCTGTTACCAACCCAGATCCCATCCCATCTCCCAGCCCAGTCCCAGCCCATCTCCCAGCCCTGTTCCCATGCCACCTCCCAGCCCATTCCCATCCCATTCCCAGCCCTGCCCTCACTCACACTGCACGTTGAGGGTGATGCTGTCAGTGAACCTGTCCAGCTGGTAGTTGACCACACACATGAGCTGCTGCCGATGTGCCTCCCTGCTGGGCACCAGCCGGTACCGGCTGATCACCGTGAAGGTGCCGTTGCCGTTCCGGATCTCCTGGAATTCCGCCTCCCCCTTCAGCTTCGTGTCCCAGGTGACAGTGCTGGGGGGCTTCCCGTTGGAGGAGGTGCAGGTGGCGACCAAGATCTTTTCTGTCCTGCCAGACTTGGCAATAAGTGGCCTCTTGGTGCCCTCCATCCAGTTGGTGGGCTTGGCTGCAGGGAAGGGCAAGGAGGGGGAGGAGAAGGGTACAAGGGGTGGTCAGAAGAGCAATGCCACCCTGTTTACTACATCCCAAGAGACAACTGAGCACCACTGAGCCTGTGACAGAGCTTGTGGAGAGTCCAGAACTGCTGCAAATTGCCAGCAATTACTCCCACATAAGAAACGCTTCACAGCAGTGCTTATACACCTTGCACCATCCACCTGCATCCCCTCTGGGGAAGGAACGGTGGAGGTGCCCTGGAGGCACAGACACATGACAGGAAGCCAGTCCTTTCCTCCCAGAGGTTTGCAGCCCTATGTTAGAAAGAAACTGAAGTTGGAGAGCAAAGGAATCGTGCAGCCCTGGGATGGGGTCTGTTCATTCCTAACCCTGAGCTCCATGGACAAGCTCTGCTTCTGCTCAGGATCTCTCTGTTGTCTTTTCCTCCTGTTCACTTGACAGTGACCAGCTCATGAAAACTCACCACTCCCACAGGGAACTGGCCACTGTTTCTGCACCTGCTTTAAGAGTGCAGGTGGAGGGCGGAGTGAACCACCCACCGTCTGTTCCCTACTCTTTCCAGTCAGCTTGAAAGGCCATCACAGGTAAAATTTACAGCCCAAGATTCACCTTTGCCCCGATCTCCTGAGACACGAGTCTCAGATTCCTCCAGATCTGCTGAACTGGAGGCAATGGTTGACCCCACAAGGCTCACCCAGTGTCTTACCCAGCACGGTGAGGTTCAGTTGACCTTCCCTGTTGCCGGTTGGGAAAGTTGCAAACTCACAGATGTAGACCCCCTCATCCTCCAGCTCCAGCCGGGAGAGCTGGATGGTGCCATCCTTGAAGGAAGGGTTCCGGAACGTCACCCGCTCCTTGTAGGGGGAGAGGATGGACACCCCCATGGCAGGGTTGTAGATGGCCACATTCTGCTTGGTGCCGTTGGTGGCCTTCTGCCACGTCACCTGCGTGATCTTCACGTTGGGCAGGGGGTTGGTGAAGCTGCAGTGCAGGACCACGTCAGTGCCGATGAAGCCCGAGACGGTGTCATTGACCAGGACGGTCTGAGCCTGCAGCCCTGCAGGGAAAGGGGGAGACGTGATATGGGTGTGCTGCCCAGGCACAGGAGGAGAGAAACACTGAGGTTCTTGGACATCAGGCCCACGAGCTCCTTCACTTGTTCCATTGGCTGCTTCTTGGCACAGCTGACAGGAGAATAGCCTAGGGCTCTCAGCACCTTTGGCACCCACCTGCAGCTTCATTCCTGTTCATCAACACCTCCCTCCCCACAACTGGTGTTCACTCGTCACCACAACCAGCCAACCCAGGGCTCGTGATCACCCGAAGTTTGGATCAATAACACTTCCCTTCCTTTTGTCTTCAGCTCTGGGTGACAGCAGATCAGTTATGGTAGATATGCAGGGCATGCATATCTGGAGGCACGCTGAAGGACTGATATTCATCAGCACAGCACATCCTGACATATGTTATCACACACTCACACATCCATTTAATCCCACTGGAACTGCATCAGTAATTAAACAAGCTGCAAAGACTCAGCCCTCATTTCAGGGCACCAATAATTCCCATACCAGAATCACTCCACAGCTTTGCCTGTACACCTTGCACCATTTACCTGCATCATCTGATCATTTCTGTGGCCTTTTTTTTAACCCCAAAAGTGGTTGGATTTAGGAACCTTCCACCTTCATTATGTGCAGTAAAAATGAAAGGTGCTTGGGAAAAGTGGTGGCTGGAGCTCATGACAGTTCTTCTGTCTCAGTTGATTCCTCCTCTGCCAGATGGAGAAAAATGTCTCCCACCAGACTGCCCCTGGAATTCATCTGTGCTGCCGCTGTGTCTTTCCCTAATCTGTATGTTTTGAGATAATACTCTGGTAATTATACAGCCAGTATTTCTCTGATAAACACAACAGAGAAACAAGGTGGTGAGAACAAGAAAAGCGTGTTTTGCTCCCTGCTTCTGGCAGAACCTGGAAGTGGATGTATTCTGGGAGCCTGAGAGTAAAGGAAAGAAAGGATAATAAAGAGAGAAAGGTGCACAGAGAGTGAGGAGCATGAAGGGGTAATGAGAGAGAGAGAGCCCGGGGAAAGAAAAATGCAGAGTAAGAGAAACAAGACAACACCTTCTAGCTGAAATGTCACCCTACCCTGCTCCTCCAGGGGATGAATGGGCAAGGCTGGAAGGAACCCCCCAGTGCCAGGTCGGTCCCACAGATCCCTGGCTGGGACCTCTCCACGTGGACCTGAGCGGGACTCTTCCTGCTGCAGTTTCACTGGTGTAGGCAGACCAAAGTCTTCTCCTCCCCCACCAAACACACAGGCTCCACTCCTGCTGCCCTCAGCCTTATCCTAATCCCCACATCTCACCTACACCCCTTCCCCCTCCCCTTCTCCTTCCTGTGCCCCTGAGGACAAGCCCCGACAGCCCAGCCCGGCCAGGAGACGCCACCAGCTGACCACAGCCCTCGGCAGCTCCCACCGAAACTCGCCCTCCAGAGCTTTGTGTGGACTTGCCCCTCTCCCGAGCCAAGCCCTGCTGTGCCCCACAGCCCAGCACTGCAGCTGGGCGCTCAGGAATGTTCTCCAGAGCTGCTCCCAGCCACAGCAAAGCACTGGTGCCCTCATGTGCCCGCGTGCACCACGCCAGCGAGTCTGCCGAGGCTCAGCAGAGCTGCCAGGGTGCACCTTGCCCCTCCCAGGGACATTCTGGATGTGGTTTTCCCTCCAGAAACCAGAGGGAAGGGATGTTTCTGCTCTGAAAGAGTCAGATCTGGACCATGTGTCTCCACTGGAGGATGTCCCAGCAGTGGGACACAAGGAGGGACTCCTCTGCCACCCGTGGGGCTCTGTGCCCACAGTGTCCTCCCTGGTGAAATGGGGGTTCAGACGATGCCATGCAGGGATCTGAGGAAAGAGCAGGTGGATGGGGAGGGGGGAGATGCCTCCAACATGCCAGGCAGCACATGCTGCTCCTTCTACCCCGGAGGTGAGGCCAGCTCTGCCAAGCAGTCTGGCTCTGCAGCCCTCCAGAGCCTCCCCGAGCGTGTGGGAGCTTGTTGGGGAGCAATTCCAGCACGTAGGCAGGGCCCTGGGAACAGCCTGCTGCCCTCCCCAGCACCTCCGGGCTGCAGGAGAGCTCAGCTCCCCCTCCTGCTCCCAGGCTGGGGCAGAGCAGGTCCATCAGCAGCTCCTGGGAAGGGCTGGTGCCCCCGGGGTGGGGATGGCACAGCTGGCTCTGCCCCTACAGGAGCTCCCTGACCCCCTCAGTGGGTCCCTTTGGAGCAGGACTTGCACACCCCAGTAAAGAGGCTCTGCTCATGCCAGCAGGCAGGCCCGGCCCTGAGGATGCCAGAGGAGCAGGAGATGAGCCAAGCTCCAGGGAGGAGAGGATGGAAAGCCACCAGCTTCTCCTTGCAGGGCAGGCAGTCTGTCTGCCCCTCCTGGGACATCGACCTGCACCTAAGCTGTGCCCCTTAAACAAAGGTACAGTCACACTGGCAGGGAGTGTGATACACAGCACAGGAAGGGTCCAGCACACCCTCCCTTCAGTCAGGACCACGACCTTCCTTGATCCTGAGACTGCCCTGCAAATCAGTGAACTGACCCTTTCAAAAATCAAGTGATTTTTCTTGACCTTGGGTGGCAGGACCCATTCCCAGTTCTGCCCTTCCCCTGCCATGGGTTCCGTGCATCAGTGTAGGCTGCACTTGGATATGAATTGGAGAAAAAGTGGATTTTGGAGCAGATCCTGAACCAGACCCCAGAGTGGTCCTGCAGGACCCTCTCCCCAAGGGTAAAAAGCCAGACTTTTGGCCAGGGAAAAAGCTGGTGCCAGTTGAGTGAGCACTGCTTGCCAACAACCAAATGCTGCCAAAGGTGCCATTCAGGCCCTTACATGCACCAGCTTTAACAAAAACACATTCCAAACTTTCTCGAGGCTTCGGGGAGAAAAGGAAGAAAAAAGAAATACACCCAGCAGAAGAAATAACAAAACAAACCAAACAAAAAACACCCTGAAAAACCCCAAACACCGCACGGAAATCGGGTTTCCTTTCCAGGTGGCTGAATAACTCACGGCTCTGTTGCAAGACAGGATGAACTCTTTGTGTTCCACTCACCCAAGCCTCTCACCAGGAAAATCCAGCACCCTTTCTGCTCCCTGCCAGGGCAGCAGCACCCCCACCCCAACAGCAGTGGGGAGAGGACGGGGGGCACACGGAGGAAAGGGCTTTCTCCAAGTTGCTGGACCGGCTTCCCACGTCCCCCACCCCAAACCAGCAGCCAGAGGGCAAACTCAAAGTGCCGCCAGGCTCTTGGGAGCTCTGCTTTGCCAGGGGCAGAGCTGGGACAGAGCTGGCACAGCGGGTCTGCCCTCTGCCCTTTACACACTCGGTAATTCATCGGGGCACACGCACAGATAATTGATGGCCAGGAGGAGAAAATAACCCCACTAATCAGCCCCTGGAGAGGCTTGAACACGTGAAACTGGGTGTGTGGGGGGGTGCAGGGCTGGGATTCGCCTCGTTTCTCCCCTGCTGTGTAGCTGGTGCAGCTGAGCAAAGGCTTGGGATGCGTCCTGCCCCGTGCCAGGACTCCCAGTGCCCACCAGTGCAGGCTGCCAGCACCCCAGGAAGGATTAGCTGGATGGGTTGCAGCTTGCAGAGCTGCTTTTTTATTCATTAGTTTTCGTGGCGTTATTTTTTTTCTTCGTCAAGGACCAAAAAAGGCCCAGCTGTGTGCCAAAGACATGTTGGTGCCAAAGCCTCATTAGTGGAGACCTCTGAGATCCTCCTCCTCCTCCACCTTGGCCTCTGAAGTGGTTTGTGTTGATGCCTTTCCCCACGATCCCAACCCCAGATATTGCTGCAGAGCTGGGGGTGCCCCGAGGCACAGGAGGGGCCGGGGAGGGGGGTCTGCACCCCTCGGGTCAGGGGCACTGGGGAGGGAGCAGCTGGTGGCCCCTCAACATGAAAACTCTTCCTCCCAAGAGCCCGGGAGGTGCTGTCACACCGAGGCTCCCACACCTGCAGATCTGGTTCTTGCTGCCCCACACAGAAGGCTCTGGAACTGATCTGCAGGCACTGGGAGCTCTGTCCCAACCCTGAGCCTCCGTTCAAAGCCTCTTTGTTAACAACCCTGTGAACTCCAGGCTGCTTTGCACAACCTTGCCTCTGCTGAGCCTCTCACCAGTGTCTCTCCCTCCTGTTCCCTGATACTCATCTCCCCCCCCAGGGCACTGAAACAGCCCTTGGCAGGAGTGTGATGAGCCACCCTCTGGTGTGGCAATATCATGACTGATGCAGATGTCAGAGGAGTCACTCCTGACAGCCCTTCGCATCACTCAGAACTAAACTGAGGGGTCACAGCACCCGGACCTGACCAAGGGCAAAGCCACTTCGACCTCCAAAGATCCCACAAAAAGCCCCTGATTTTGAGACAACACCTTGGCCATGGCCAATGACATCTCACACGTGGCCCCATAAGCCTCACAGACACTACAGAGAGATGTCCAAGAACTTTCCATGAGGGAATAAATGGGATGGAACAGCAGCTCAAAGCTTTCCACTTGGTGGCACTTAAAAATTTCTCTCCTGGTATTTCTGAGCTCATCTTTCAAGTCTTCCCTATTTTAAAGTGGAAAACAAGGTCTGAAACACCACACAAGCTGCCTCCAACAGCCCAAAGGAACCCCACAGGTGCGTTAGGCAGGGTGGGAAACGGGAAAGAAGCTCTGAAATCCCAGGAGGGGAATTTCAGGTGGCAAGAAGCAAAGGTGCGAGGTGGCGCTCGGCCAGGATGTCGGTTGGGGTTAGCACCTCTCCTCCTGCCAGGGAGACTTTGCATCGACTGCCAGGCATTTAAATCAGCACCCTGCTGCTCCTCCAAGTGCCTGCCTCACCCTGCTCAGGCAGTGGCTGGAAGCCCACTGCCATGAAGGAGTGGTCTCCAGTGAGTCACCACCATGAACTCACTTCCTGTGGCATCAGACTTTCACTGGAGGCCTCTCTGAGTCAGTCCTGCCCCACGTAAACGTGGAGCTGGAGCACCACAGGGATTAGAAGGCTCTGAGTTTCCAGCACAGGGGGAGGGGGCCTTAGGAGGGAGACGAGAGAGGCAAGAGATGTGGCAAGATTACAGCTCCAGGTGACACATCAAAGGTCTCAGCTAAGGCTGGGACAGGGTGGGGGCACCCCAAGAGAAGCTGCACCCCGAGCATCCCTTGGCCCAGCTGGAGCTGCATGGGATCCACAGGCATGGCAGAGGGTACCATGGCCTGGGCTGGCTCTCAGACAAACCCCTCTGAGCAAGGACAGAACAGCCTTAGCTTTGGCTTGCAGAGGGGAAACACGGGGCACTCTCCTCCAGGTCCTGGTGAACCGCCAGGACCAGCAGCAGGAGCAGCAGAGATGTTGTGATGTGGGACCAGGGCATCACCTGGCTCCAGTGAGCCCTCCAGCCCACCCTTCCCTGGCTGCCTGCTGGGATGGGGCAGCAGAGATGCCTCTGGGACACAGCAGGGCTGCTCTCTCTTGCCTCTGCTCCTCGGGTACAGCGAGCACAAAGCAGCCTCGGGGTCCACCTGAACGGAAGCTCCTTCCCAAAGGGGCTGATCCATCGGTGCTCCACTGCTTCTCTGCCACAGGTTGGGAAGTTCATCCACTGAGCCACCCCTGGGGCTCACACACGTGTTTGTCCCAGGTGGTCCCCACAGAAACAGATGAGAGAAAGGCAGAAGCCAGGCTGTGATGGGCCAGAGACTGAAGGGATGGTGAAGAGCAGAGATGAACACCAGACCAGACCATGAGCTGTCACTGTCTGTGCTTCAACCCTGCAAACAGCCTCAGCCTTTCAGTGCTCCAGGAGCAGGGCAGAGCATGGGATGGGGTGGGATGGGATGGGAACAGCCACCTGTCTGTGCCCCCGGCTCTCCTGGCTCTCCCAGCTGCTTGGCATCCCCCCCACTCAGGGGAGGGCACACATGCCCCATGGCAAAGCAGGGAGGCTGGCAGAGCAGGGCTGCTGCTGCAG
This sequence comes from Formicarius rufipectus, assembly GCA_013399695.1. Lineage (NCBI taxonomy): Eukaryota > Metazoa > Chordata > Aves > Passeriformes > Formicariidae > Formicarius > Formicarius rufipectus. The sequence continues at coordinate 1,180,950 of VXAU01004101.1, read as the reverse complement.
AAAGAGCTGACACAGCACTGGGAAAGGCCTTCCTGCCATAAAGCCCTGAAAGCCCGTGCTCAGCACCGAGGCACAAAGGCTGCCCCAGCTGCCGCGTCCGTCCCGCCCCGCACGGCACCACATCCCAGGGGCACAGCGGGCACAGCGGGCACTCCCCACACACCTGAGAGCTCCCCCAGCTCCACCTGGCCTGCCTTCCCCTCCCTGCTGCCTCCCCCCGGGGCCTTTTGCACTGGACCTTCCTGCAGCTCCTTCCTCAGCTCTGTTCCCACTCACACCTGTCCCAACGCTGGGATCTCCTTTGTCCCGTGGCCTTCTGCAGCTTCTGACAGCTCAGCCACAGCTCCTGCTGCCCCAGCCACCCGTCTCTGTAAGGAGGGACAGGATTGCCTCTCCAGGAGGGACAGGATTGTCTCTCCACCTGGTCAACAGTGCTTGTTCTCTTGACTTGCCACCCTTCCATTTTAGCCTTAGGAATCTTCCCACCCTCTTGAGTCTCCCCATCACCACGTCCCAGGCCACTCACTTGCCTCTTCTCACCCCCAACCAATATTTCCTTTGCACAGGCACCAATATGTCCAGGACTGTAATTCTGCACTGGAAAAAGTGGGCAGCTGGGCAGGCAAGGACAAAGAACAAAAAAATCCAAGATCCTTCTCTCCAGTCACCTCATTCCCTGCCAGCAATGACAACACCAAGGTGCTCCTTCTTACCAACTCTGACCTGTAAGCAAGTGAGAAGACTGAGAAAGAGGAGCACATGCAGAGCCAATGCTTATTTGGCGGTAGGGTGGGGAAGAAAAGAACAGTGCAGCTGGAAAATCAAGTGTGGAGGAGGGGAAAGAAGCTGGAGCATTGAGCAGAGGAAGCTAATTAAGCTGAGACTGTCCTGAGACCTTATCTGGATGGGCTGAGTCCCCAAATGTACACCAGTGTTTTCTCTGCATTGGCTCTTTCTTGGAGCCTTGGCTGTTGATCAAGGAGGTTTGGTCCAGTGCTAAATATCCTCACTGTTGGAGCTCCCCAGGTGCTCAGGAGCAGGGATTGACTGAGCAGCTCTGCAGGGAGGATCAAGACAGTAACTCCCAGAGAACCTCATTTCCGAAATGACCTGAGACAGAGGAGACTCAATGAAAACCAAAATAAACTTGGAGGCACAGAAAGAAGGGAGCAGCAGAGCCTTCCCTGCCTGCCTGGGCTGCGGGCTGGGAGCTGGGGCAGGAACTCAGGGAGCTGCAGCTGGGCTGACTCACTCTCCTCCACAGTGGGAACGCGACGAAGCCGAAACTCTGCTGACTCAGGCGTGGCTCCAGGCAGGGTTAGCAGGCTCAGCTCCTGGACTGCCCCACCACCAGAGCCCTCTGTCCTCACACAGCACACCAAGCCTCCCTGATCACAGGGTGGCTGCCAGACCACGGGAAATGACCAAAGGATGCAAACCCTGCTCCTCACTGCAGAGCGTGGTGGGAAACACAGCCCTGCCAAGCCACGCTGGGGTTGGCCGAGCCAGCATTGTCAAGGAGAGGATCAAAACTCCTGTTTTCCTACAGTTGAAGTGCATGTTCACAGTCACAGCTCTCCCTCTGTGGTTTTGCTTTCCTTTTGCCTTTCCTCCCATTATCTTTCAGGATATAACACATTGCTGGTATTTAGCTGTCTTCCTGAAGTTAGAAAGAAAAGTTTTCTCCTATCAAAAGTGGGAACGCCACGCTCTGTCCTCCTGGAATCCTCTCAAAGACAGAAACTGCAGAGTCTTTTCCTAACCAGAAAAATGTGATGTATGTTCTGGTGGCTGACAACTCCAGAAAAAGCCTTTGCAAGCAACACAAACGCAGCCACGGCACCAACAGTGGACAGACCCCTTGTCTGTGATTCCTCTCTGGCTGTTTTATCTTGCCCCAGAGATATCTCCGCGGGGAGGAGGAGGAGGCTCAGACCTCCCAGTCCCTCCTGGGTTGCTTAGGGATTCCTGCCCATGAGGAACAATGAGCACAAACACACCAAAATTCAGCGCCCTGCCTGATTTCCAGCCTGCTGCGGCTCAGCTTTCTTATCACCCAGTCCCTGTGCAAGGAACTCATTCCACAAATTTCACCTCTGCCCAGATTTCTGATCTCCACGGTGCAGAGGCAGAGGCAGCTTCAGTCCTACCTGGCCCCAGCTGTAGGAACAGCTCTGCATATTTATGGCAAGCTTTGCATCTTCAAAAGGCTTTTCAAACAGTAACTAATTAATCCTCCAACACCCTGAGAGGCAGGAAGGCATTCTTAGCCCTGCTTTCAGGGATGGGGAAATCTGAGGTGCTGAATGACAAAGAGATGTGCCCAAGGCCACCCGGGCAAGCACTGGCAATCTCCCTGGGATGGCTTGGTTAGATGTGGGCATCTGCATATTATGGTGGCAATTCTGCTGTAAGGAAGCAGGGATGGAGGCATTTCTGGGAAGGTCCCACAGCCCCACCCAGCACTCATGCAAATGAAAAGTCACCCTCGTTTCCAGGGCTGAGGAAACCGAGGGGGGTGAAGTGGAAGAACTATTTTATCAACAGAGTCTGGAAGCAAACCTAACCAATGCCCAGGCAACAGGTCGACTAAAGGTTCCCAAAATGTGCCTTCTGTTCTCCTCAACAACGAGCAAACTGGTTGCAACCAGATCTATGACACTGTGTATTAAGAGCATGCCAGAAATTAGGAGAGATGTTGAGGCTGAGGGTGAGTGTCCCATTCACTCCCTGAGCAAAGCCAGCTCCACACCTCTGAGAGAACTCCACGTAGTGAAGAGGAGTGGGTTTAGATCAGATTTTCAGGAAGAAATTCCTTCCTGTGAGGATGAGGAGGCCCTGGCACAGGTATCCCAGAGAAGCTGTGGATGCCCCATCCCTGCAAGTGTCCAAGGCTGGGTTGGATGCAGCTCCGAACAACCTGGTGCAGTGGAAGGAACGAGATGATCTTTAAGATCCTTCCAACCCAAACCAGTGTGTGACTCGGTGATTTCCAGTCCCTGTTGCCCCAGGGAGCTGCCCTGCACTCCAGGGTTGCTTCACCTCCCTCTCTTGCCAGATCGGTGTCTGCTGTGACCCTTCTCACCCAGGTTCAGACCTGGCAGAGCTCTGCAGCCGTGGGAGAGAGACCTGAGCTGGGCAGATTTGGGCTCGTGGGAGTCCCTTTGACCCCAGACCCCAGAGGGGAGGGGCAATGAGCAGGGGGTGGTGGGCAGCAGGACCCCCACGCTGGGTGGGGATGCAGCTGCCTTATCTGCTCAGGTCACAGCCTCCCTGCAGGCTGTCTGGGGAATGATTGCTGGGCTGCACAAGGGCTGCAGGGCTGGGGCTTACAGGGGGCCTCCTGAGCTGTAAACAAGGGACAAGCCCACCCACTGAAGGCAGCCTGTGCTGGCCCCAATCATGAGCATCCCAAGGGGGAAGGCAGGGAGGGTCAGAGCCCACCAGGGAGGGTCAGAGCCCACCAGGGAGACCCCCACCCGGGGTCATGCTCCCTGCTTGGCATGCCTGGGTCAGTGGCTTTGCTTTCCCAGGAGACCAGCACAGTCATGCCCACTCCTGGCTGCCCAGGAAGGTGAGGGCAGCCAGCAGGGGCTCAGGGCACTGTGCAGACAGACAGCACTTAGCCCAGGGCACAGCTGGAGGGGCAGCAGTGCCAGGGGACTACAGGGAAAAAGATGGTTTGTCCTGCTTTAGTCCACAGAAAACAGGGAGCAGCACACTTCACTGGGGACAGCTCTCAGTGGGAGCACTGCTCTTCCTGGTGGGGCAAAGCTGGTGATGAGGACTCAAGGGTAGGACATCCTTAGTGATTGCAGAGCAATGAGGGGCACAGATAAACTTGCAGGAAGAGAAACTCAGGGTTTCCCCATGTCTCATTATCTCCTTCTCAAAGTGACCTTTGTGCTTCCAGGTAGCCCCAGGGAGGAGCTGGGTTGGGATGGAACACTCAGGGGGTGGAATGGCAGGGACTCCACTGACTGGCCAAGGACAAAGGTGTCCTTCCAGCACAACCATCTGCACTGGGCTGCTGCTGTCTGGGCTGGTTTGGGGGCCCTCTCTCATCATGCTTCACTGTCATCCCACATCTGGGGATGGCTGAGCATCTGTTGGGACACCAACAGCTCTGGCAGGAGATGCAGGTGCCCACCAGGCCTGAACCCCCATGGCCAAGCTTCAATCATATCTCTGCCCTAAACTTACTGCTCCCCAAGGCTGGACTCCTGAGAGACAAGCCAGGACCAAACTGCAATGAGTGCCCCCCAAAGGTCTGTGACCAGCGAACAGGACGGAGCCAGCCAGGAGTCAACACCCCATTTCCAACCTCAGCCCCAGAGCCTGAGGGTTAAGCAGCTCAGTTGGCCTCAACTGACACATTTCATTGACTCTCAGAGTTGTTCATTGACTTTCCTGCAACTCCATCAGCACCAGGCCCCGTTTCCTTCTTAGGGAGCAAATAAACCACGTTCCAAAGGATGTGGATGCTCTGCAGGGCAGGTGGATTTTCCTGTGCCAGAATCATCCAGGGAATCATCCTGGTCCTCACAGAGCAGGAGGTCACCTGCTCTCTGGGGACTCCTGTGTGCTCTGTCCCAGCTCAAACTGGGGGCTGAAGAAGTTGCCACAAAAATGGAAATCATGTGATAAAAAATAACTGGAGCTGGTGGAAAAACTTCCAGCACAGCATATTTTTCTGATGGAAAGTGCCATTTAGTCCAAGCCAAAGCTATCCACTGGAACGTGCTGATTTTGGCAAAATTCAATTAAAATAGAAAAAGCCTTTTGATAAGGCCGGGATGGTTTTTCCTCTTGGACTCTCATCTCTTTTAAGTGGTATATGGTAAAACACAGACCAGAACTGCAGCCAGAATGGAATGCTTTGGCTGTCATGCAGTGGGGACATTTTGCATTGAGCCAGACCAAAGTTTTCTTCTGAAATCTCATTTATGTGGAAACGTTTCGAGTGCCAGTTTCAAAGCAGAAGGAAAACTCCCCCTGAAACGCCCAACAACCCCACTTCAAGGCCATCCTGTGTTTAGTCATCCCCACCTTTCCAGCAGCTGAGGAGAAAGCAGCTCCCTGGGACCCTCCCCACCTCAGTGTCCACAGCCCACTCTGGGCTCTGTTCCATCTGCATTCCCTCTCCTGTGGGTCTCCTCCCACCCTGCTCAGTTCTCTGGGGGTCTGCCCCCCCTCCCCAAGCCATGAGGGACCCCAGGACCTGTCCCTTGACTCCCTGCCTCTCCCTCCTTCCTGACAGATGGGTTTGCTCCCACCCTCCACCTGCCTGCTGTGCCCACCTCCTCCTCCTTCTGCTGTTTGTGTCTCTCCACTCCCCAACAGCTACAAGGGAGGCAATTTAAGAGAACTTCTGTTCTGTTCAGACTGGGGGGAATAGAGAAGGAGAGAGAGAGAACACAAGCCAGACTTACTCCATTTTTTAGCAGACATGACAATATGGCCACAGCTCCTGCAGAACACTGTACATTTTTAAGACAGACTTTACCCCAAAACCACCAGCCAGAAAACAGAGGAGGATCAGTGCAAAATGAATCCCTGGGAGACAAAACCACCTCCCCACGGTCCTGCTGCTCCACAGAGGGATGGGACAAGCCTGGCCTTGGCTGCCCTTGGTGCTTCACCACCTCTGCACTGGGCAGCTGGGCTGGGCTGGCTCACAAGCTGCACAGCAGCTCCAGTGTCGCTGCTCTGCCACCCCTTGAGCAGCTGTCCAGAAACATCTTCACTTGTTGCTTAGGTACCAAGGGGACAGATACAACCCAGCTGGATGTTTGACTACCTAAGAAGATGGATGGAAGGATATAAATAGCTAAGAGCAAGAGAAAAGAGGACAAAAAGTCCCATTTCCAACTTGGTAAAAAATGACCAGAATAGTAGTGGAGAAAGATTTCCAGAAATAACCACATGGGTATTAAATGAATGGAAAATAAAAGAGAAACCTGGGGAAAAGAGATCAGAAGGAGCTTCTTATGTTTGAACAGCCATTTTCCCATCATGGAAAAAGGGTTAATGTCACCTGGATGCCCCAAACCATCACTGCTGGTGAGGGACCCAGATACTCCAGTTGGGGAGTCACAAACAGGCAGGGGAAAAGAAAGATCAGTATGCAGATAAATGTCATTAACTCCTGTTAGTGCAGGATTGAAAGAGTTCAAAGGCTCAGTCATCAGTTAAGGGTAGAGGTCTCATGGACTGTGTCTGGCAACAGAGGCTCGTCTGCAGGAACCCTGAGAGGAGGCAGGAAAATAAATCAGAAGTTTCTTCGTGATTCTGGGAAAGCATCAGATTTGAGACTCTTTGATGCTGCCACAGCAGCAGATCTGTGACAGTCACAAGGAACTCTAAACAGATCAACAGCGTGGAGAGCAGAGCAGTCCAAGAATGCAGAGGTGATGAGTTCTGCATCTGAAATCACCCTGTGCCCTGACCCAGCAAATCACAGGGGCAAGAGATGGAGCAGAGCACAGGGGAGTTAGAAGGATGTGCCCCGAAGGGGAACGGAGAGCCTTCCTCCAGGGGAGAGACACACCTTCCTCAGGAGAGATCCCATCAGAAGGGAATAACACCACTGAGTGCAGAACAGGCTCTTGGCAGGGTGCAGGGCAAGCTGAGAGGACACCCCAAGTGCTGCCCAAGGGTGTTCCCAGCCCTGGGGGCTGTGCAAGCTCAACAACCCCATGGCAAGGACTGGGATGTCCTCGAGCAAAGGACTCAGACAGGGGAGCAACAGGAAGCCCAAGAGGAAGAGGAAGTTTACAGCTGTCCTCAGAAAAGTGAATGTGGCCTTTCCTCTCAGAGCTTCCGTGTCCCTTGGGAAAGCACAACAACTCCTGGGCAGGTCTGCACAGCCTCCTCTGGGAGCTGCAGCCTCAGCTCTGACGGTGGCAAAGTGTGGATCCAGAGTAATTGCACTGTTTGCTCTGGGAATACTCCAGATACACTTGGCACAACGGAGAGACAGGCTCAAAATTCTCCTGTTGCAGGATCCACAAACCCTCTGCTCTTTCACATCCCCAGGATCTGGGTTTGTCTCTTCTCCTGTTCCTCCTTTCTTTCCATCGCCCTGGTTTTAGGAACAGGTATTTGAGTTTCTGCCTTCACTCCCTCCCTGTGTAATGAAATCTTTGTGTCCTCCAAACATGCCTTGCAGTGAAGGGGTTCTCTGGAGGAGACAGCAAAGTCAGGGTCCCCTGGGCATGGAGACAAATTATCTGCAGGCAGCTGTTTGGGCTGCAGGGTTAAGCCTTTTTAATTACCTGTAAGCAGAGCACCCGCCACAGAATGGGCAGTGTGTAAAGCAAGCCCTGCTGTCCCAGCAGGGTGGGATGTCTCACCCAGGCTGCTGATCCTCTGCTAGATTAAATCCTTCTGCAGAGCTGGCCCATGGTTTTATGGCAATGGGGATAACTTTCCTGCACCTCAGAGTCCAGTGTCTGGTCTGGGGCAATGCCTGTGATCCCAGAGAACTGCAGACCTCCCACCTGCATCACAACATGCCCTGCAAAATCCAGGGAACCACAGCTTCAGCAGGGTTTGAAGCTGTTGCTTTTCCATTCCTGACACCACAGAGAGGCAGGTTCCTGGTCTCTGTCTGTCCCCATCCTCCCAGCCCTACCCAAGCCCGTGGTCTGTGGTCCCCCCATATCCCTCCCATCTTCCCCACGTGCTCCCAGAGTGAAAGCAAATGGTGTTTGGGTGTGTTTATCTGTGGGCAGAGGGAAGGGAAGGCACAGCTCTTTCCCAGGAGACTAAGATGCTGAACAGCAGCTCTTCCCAGTGCAGGGATGGCCACTGACCCACCAGCTGGGTCACCCATCCCCAAACAGGGCTCCCCAGCCCCAGACAGCCCTCTGGGTCTCTGCACGTGCCAACCCCGCCTCTGGATTCCCTGCCTCCCTCCCGAGCAGCTCAAGGCAATCCAGGGAACCCAGAACTCAGGGATCCAGACCCAAGGCTGCTCTGGGGGGTCTGTGCATCCTTGGCCCCCTCCCTCTGTGCCTGCAGGTGCCAGGGGAGCCACAGCTGCTCCCACCAGGCTTGGGGTCTCCAGCTCTCCCAGTTTTGACCAGTTTGTGCCAACATGCCATGTTTTGGGTGGGATGTGCCATGGTTTGGGTGGGATGTGCCATGGTTTGGGTGGGATGTGCCATGGTTTGGGTGGGATGTGCCGTGTTTTGGGTGGGATGTGCCATGGTTTGGGTGGGATGTGCCATGGTTTGGGTGGGATGTGCCGTGTTTTGGGTGGGATGTGCCATGGTTTGGGTGGGATGTGCCATGCTTCAGCCTCAGCCCCTCTCAGCAAAGGAGTCTCCCCTGCTGAGGGATTCCTCCTGCCTCCCTTTCCCACGGACCCTTTGTCCTCCTCCTCACCACCACCCGACCTCCAGTGCCTCTGCCAGGGGAAGGGATGAGGGGGAGCAGGGTGGCCGCAGAAAGGGCATTCCAGGGGGGAGGAAGCACGTGCTGGAATTCCACGTCCACACGGAGCTCCCAGGGCGTGGCAGGAACACGGCTCTGCTCCCCCAGCCCCGCTCCCAATCCCCCACCAGGGGCACCTCCTCAGCCAAGGAGACAAGGGGGATGTGGCACAACCAACCTTGGAGGAGCAGCACGTGGCACCCATCCTGCCCCCAGCGCAGCCAAGGCCAGAGACATGGTGGGTAATTAGGTTAATGAGCTAAGCACGGATTTTAATTGGGATTCCCCGATTTACTGGTCTGTCTCCTCCTTTTGTTTTACTGTTGGTGCAGGTTCCTAAAAGCTGCCCTTCAAAAAGGCTCTGATATCAGAAGGGTCTTAGGGATCTTTAATAGTATTTAATCATCAAGGTAATTAATGATCCCTGAGCAAAATGGAGATTGCACCTAGAGCAGTTCCAGTCTTGCCCTTCAGCAGCTGCTGAGTCTGGGCAGAGGCAATTCTGCAAACACGCAGGAAAGGGCTGGACACAGAGGAGACAAAAGGATGGCAGAGAGAGGAGAGCCATGGAAAGATAAAGGAATGGGGGGGGAACCCCACAATTAAAATGGAGAAGGAGCTGAGTAGAAGAGAGGGAAGCAAGGAAAGGGAAACAATGCTATTCCTTCTCACCATACATGAGACACAGTCCCAGGGCTGATTCTCAGGGAAAACAGGACCCTCAGCCACATCTTCAAGGTGCCCCATGATGCTTCTCAGTCCATCACATGTCCAGCTGTCTATGAAATAGTTTGACGTGGGGGACTCTGGTTCCCACCACCCTCCCATGGTCCACACCCCAAAGGCAGAGATCAGCTGTGTTTGGGCCCTGGGAACTCAGAGGACCCTCCTGGGGCTACCAAAGTGCTGTAAATGCCACAGGGGTGGTGTTCCTCAAGGGGACAGGAGTGTAGACCCCAGTTCATTGCAGAAGCTGGAGTGTCATCCCCTGGGGAACACCTGGCAGTGCTCAGACCCCAGCACATTGACTCCCATGAGGCAACCACCTGCTTCTGCTGCTCCCCGTTCCTCAGTCTTTGCCTCCCTCTGGCACCATTTCACAGGCCCTTTTCTCAGGAGGACATTTCCAAAGTTCAGGAGTCCTGAGATGGAGCAGGGGAGGAGGGGAGGGAAGGGGCAGCAAGTTGCAACACGTCCCCTCCTCTCCCAGTGCAACTCCCACGGCAGGTCCCAACCTCCCCGCTGCTCCCAGAGCACAACCAAAGCCTGTCCAACCAGCCCCTGGGCTGCCTGCCCCAACCTGCCCCTGCCAGGCAGCTCTGGGGAGAGGTGGCAGCAGGAAGGCAGGAGGGACACGGACTCAGCCCCTGTCACCTGGGACCCGGTGGCACGGCAGGGCTGTGTGAGCAGGGAGGGCAGTGCCCAGCCTGCCCTGGCTCCCTGTGCTCTGTCCCAGGGGCAGGGGGGATGAGCAGGAAGACCCCCGCCCTCCCCTCCTGCAGCCTCAGCCAGGGTGGGCAGGCTGAAGGCAGCTGCTGTGAGAATCAAGGGCAGTGGCACACAGTGAGCCAGGGGTGGAGCAGGGCAGCCTGGCACAGGTGGCACTGCCCTGGAAAGGAAAAATCCAGCTGCCACAGCAGATCCAGCAAAGCTTTCCTTTCTCATTCCTGTTCTGGTGGGCTCTCAGTGCTGGAGGACAAGTGGAGGGTCCTGGCGTGGTGCTGGAGTGAGCCTGCTTTTATTCTGTCACTGTAAATCAGCCCCAGGTTGGACCCAGAAAACAACTCTGGGAGTTGGGACCTGCACAGGGGAATTGTTGGGTTGGGTTTGCCTCTCAAACTGGGCACAAACTGGGCTCACAGACTTCCTCAAGCCTGGAGCAGCCCAGAGTCAAGCTTAGGGCTCAGGGGCCAAGTTCCCCTCCAGATACTGAAAGCCCAGTTTCCCCTGGAAACCTGGGGCTCCATTTCCATGAGAAAGGCCCTGTGCAGAGCCAGTGCTGACAGGGAATGTGCCCCTTCCCTGTGGAACGAGCTGCCTCAGCAGGCAGGTTTCAGCTTGCTTGGCCCGTCAGCTTGGCAGAGCTCATTTCTAGTGGGTTTTTTCCTCCTTTATTGCCTCCCCATCGGCCCCAGGGCTTGAGAAAGGGCTGCCTCCTCCTTTAGAGCATTAGCAACCACACCAGTTTTCCCCACTTGGAATATTTCATGCACAGGCCCTTTTCTCCCACGCTCCCTTATGCACCTTCCCCATCCCATGCCCAGCCATGGCCACTGTGGCATCCGTGGGCATTCAGGGCTGGCAGGCACAGCTCCTGCTCCTTCGCTTTATCCCTCCAGCCACAGCCCAGCTGAGCAAACAGGAGCACTAGATGTGAGATAGGGGCAGAGGAAGAGTGCCAGGAGCTGCACAGGAAGGTGTCAGCCAGAAGGACACGGAGCAAGCCAGCACAAAGGCACAGGGAACAGGAGGGGGGGAATTCACATCCACTGGGATAATCCTTGAAAAACACGGGGAAAAGAGGGCTGGGAGACTAAAGCAGTCTGGCTACAGCCACAGCATGACACTGGGATTGGTGGTGCTCCCACACAACCTCCCATCCCACTGGCAGAGCAGGGTCTCAGTGTCCCTCCCAAGGCTGATCTCCACAGCCCCTGATCCTGGGAACGGCTAAGCTGATTGCACCAGCAGTGAAGATCTGCATCAATCCTCTCCTCCCTCCCTGCACAGAAGATCAGGCTGCCTGATTGTGTCATTTATTCCCCTGTAAACAAAGCAGCCAAAAGAGAAACCCAGCCCAGGAACGAGGAGCCTTCCCGGAGCCTCAGTGCTGAGCAGCTGGGGCAGAGCAGGGATGGGGCTCCCCAGCCTGACCTCATTTGTGCTGGCAGCACAGCACTGTCATCTCTGCCCCGTGCCCAGCATGGCAGAGCCCCCAGGGTCTGTCCTGCCCTGCCCTGGTGCAGAGCACACGTGGAGAGGGCTCTTCCCACAGCAGTCCCCTCAAACAAGCACCCTCAGCCGCAGCTCTGGAGCAGAACACAGGCAGCACTTCAGCTCGTGTGCTTCAGGCCAGGAGCCGATCATGACCTGCCACACCGGGGAGGAACTGCCCCTCCAAGGCATGTTACTTACTGCCCCTTCTTTCCTTCAGCTCATCCCAACCACTTGGAAGGGCAGGACTGAGGTCCAGAGCCAGAGTCTGCAGAAGTGGGGCTCAAATCCTGCTGCCTTCCAGCAACGGGACTACTTTATATCCCACAAAGAAGGGACTCCAAACAGCTCCTGCAGCTCACACCACCCTGCGGGGATGCAGACTGCTGGACTCAGGAGCTGGACTCCACGATCCCATATATCCAAAACATCCAGCTCAGGAGATTCTGACTGTGTGCCTGGTGAGTAACCCCCGTGGGCAACCACAGCTGTGATCTCACCCCGGCATTTCAAACTGCCCTTCTGTCACCAGACCACTGCAGCAGCCTCGGCAGAGCCAGGAGGTCCTGACACAGCAGCAGGAGGGGCTGGGCTCCCCTGTCTGCTCACCTGTGCCACAGCTTGGCTCGGAAGCCCCCAAAGCAGAGCTGCAGCAGTTTTGGGGAGCCAGAGCTCCCGCACCCCCCAAGGGCAGCCCTGGGCTCTCCCTGGAGCTGCTCAGCGTGCCCGTGGTGCCAGAGCCTGCTGGCAGCAGCCCTGCCTTCCCCCGGGGGATGGCATGGCAGGGAGGCAGGCTGGGCTGCAGCTGCTTGCCTTGGGGTCCCTGCCAGAGGGGTGATGTCCCTCCTGCTCTGTGGCTCAGCTCTGCCTTCCCAGCAGGAAGGGGAGTGGAGTGGCAGGCTCAGAGGCAGCCACAGGGGCACCTGACTCACGCTGGCCATGCCTTTGCCTTTGCCCCCACCCTCCCACCCTTCTGGCACCTCTGCACACAACAGCAGTCGCTCCTCTGTGCCACAAAGGGCAACCTGACGAACGCAGAGCAGCAAACCCAGCACCGGCACACAGGGAGCCAGGTGGGTGCGAAGGGGAGAGCTGGAGAGGTTCACCTGACCCTGTCTCACTGCAGAAACACTCCCCTGCCACCCCTGCCCTGAAATCTCTGCACTTCACACCCAGCAATGCAAAGCCATCCACCAACTGCAAGCACCACGACAGTCGTTTTTGGCCACAGCCCACTGCCCTCGTTTGCCACTGCCAGCCACGGAAGGGTCAGGCCCAAGCACGCACAAAGCTTGTCTGCAAACTCATCTCAAGCCACTGCCTTTGTCTTTTTGCAAAGAGGGAGAAACTGCAAAAGATCCTGAGGGATGCAGAGAAGTCACAGACTGAATGTGCAGCCCACGAAGCCTTGCCAAGGCATTGTGAAACCTCTGAACCTCTGTTCAAACAGATTTGAGATGCAGTCCCAGGCCTTCCTACTCCGAGGCTGATGAAGAATAAAATGAGCTGAGGAGTTTTAAATGCACACATTGAGGACAAACAGCTTTTCCATCGATAATGCCAAGGGCTGAAGCCAAGGGATTCATCAGCATGTCTTGGCATCCCGTGGCACTGCAGGATCTTGCCCATGCCAGTGTTAAATGCCACATTAACAGGAGCAGGAGGGCAAGAGGAGTGCAAAGTCTCTCAGCAGCTCAAAGAAACACAGAAGTTGGTGCCAGAATTCAGCTTTCAGAGTCACCCGCTCCTGGAAATGAACGCAGAGTCACTCCTGCAGTGCAGACAGCCCTTGGCTGGGCTCACCCTCTGCAACACCACAGCTGCTGGCCCAGGGGAGGCTGCCCTGGCACCCACCTGCACTGCCCCTCACCTGTCCTGCCCCTCACCTGCCCTGGCACCCACCTGCCCTGCCCCTCACCTGTCCTGCCCTTCACCTGCCCTGCCCCTCACCTGCCCTGGCACCCACCTGTCCTGGCACCCACCTGCACTCAGCACAAGCAGCTCAAAGGGAGATGAGGGTTTAGCCTCAGTGCAGTCATCC
>VXAU01004101.1:1143397-1165258 GCA_013399695.1 Formicarius rufipectus | reverse complement strand
CCTGGCGCCCCCCTGCCCTGCCCCCCACCTGCCCTGCCCCTCACCTGCCCTGCCCCTCACCTGCCCTGGCACCCACCTGTCCTGGCACCCACCTGCACTCAGCACAAGCAGCTCAAAGGGAGATGATGGTTTAGCCTCAGTGGAGTCCTCCCTGCCCTGCCTGCCCCTCAGCCTTCCGTGCCCACCCAGCCCCAGTGCCAGGGTGCCTCTGTGCCCTGCCTGCCCACGCTCTGTGCTTTGCCCTTCCCTCCCCCCAAAAAGCCCTTCCCAGCCTTGCTGGCACAGGAATGTGACTCCTGGGACTGAGCCACTGGCGTGTGGGAACCCAGGCACGGAGATGAATCTTGCAGAGACAGTAATTACTCCTGTCATATTAATAAATTAATAAATCTCTCATTTAGTCTCCAGATTTAATTTCCAGTCCCTGTGTTTTCTCTTCCTGTCACACAAACACACTGCTAAAAAATGCTGGAAGGCCCAAGGAGCGACTGAGAGAAGCAGGGAAGGGGAGAAGGAGGAAAGGGCCATGTTCCCCTCTGGGAGGCTGTTCAGCATCTCCAGGCCACTGAAATGGCTCCCAAAGATGCAGTGGCAGAAAGGTGAGAGGAGCAGAAACTCTGCCTGCAGTCCAAGCACCTCCCTTCATGGAAAACCACAGCTCACAGTGCAGACATCTTCATCTTGGCCGGGTGTCTGCACTCACTGCAGGGTCAGGAAGACAAATTCCTACCACATAATTCAGGCACTGTGCATAAGGAATCCACCTTGGGAGGACAAAGCTGAGCCTGACAGTGCCTATTTATTTCCCTGGACATGAAGGAGTCTGGATGATTAGCTCCATATGCCCACTTGGTGTCAAAGCAGGGTCTGTGGCCAGTGAAATCAAGTCTTTCCCACTGACCTGGACACTGCTCATCCAGAGACCTCCCAACAACTGCTCAAACACTTGTTTTCCTACAGAGAGACCTTTTTCTAAAGGAGCTGCTGAGCTGGAGGTTCCACTTTAGAAGACCCTGTTCTTCTCAGGAATGACTTCTGAAGTGCTGGCCTCCTTAGCGGGGCTTAACCTGGACAGCCCAAATCACCAGCCACAAGGAGAACATGAGCTGAAGCTCCTCCAGAGCCTCCCTGGCACTCCTTCTCACCCAAATTTCTAAGCAAAGGCCCTGTCTTTTCTCCTCTCCCATTGAAAACTCCCCCTCTGAGAAAAGTGACACTGGCTGTGGATCAGATTTCTGACTCATCACTTAAAGATGATGCATCTTGGCCCAATGCTCAGTCCAGCCTTTGTGAAACGACGCCTGGTCCCACCCCCTCCTGCCCTCCCGTGAGACAGAGGCAGTGGAAACCCAGATGGGTTTGTTGCAGGGGAGGAGGCACCGATGCTTTGATGCTGCAAGGACCTGCCCACGTTTCCCAGCTGGGCACAGAGAGGTTCGGTGCCAGCAGTAATAGGAAGGGCAGGAAAATTCAGATCCCTCCGTGGGCCATCAGGTCCTTTCTGTTCCACACACCTCGTGGTGCATCCCTGAATGACCCCGTGTCCCACGCCTTGCTTGCAATTTCTTGCTGGTGACCCCCTGCAGGAGGATGAGAGGGTGTCTGTCCAGAAACCCTCGGTGGTCAGAGCAGGAATTAGAGGAGTCCTACCTCTAATGACCCCCCCTGCCCGAAGCGTTGCTCTCCTGAGCCCCCCGGACAGCAGGACGCTCACCTGTGCAGGTGAGGGGCTCAGCCGGACCCTCTGGGGAGGTAGAGGGGAAAGCCCCCCAAGGACGGCAGCGATTCACGGCCACAGAAGGTGCAAAAAGGGCAAGAACAAAAGGCAGCGGCCCTTCCCTGCCCCTCCCTCTGCCTGCGGCTGTCCCCTGCCTGCTGCCTAATCCGACGGGACGGCCAGCCCGTGTCACTCGGGGGGATAGCCCGTGTCACTCGGGGGGATAGCCCGTGTCATCCCCGGGGAGATAGTCCGTGTCACCCTGGGGGGATAGCAGTGTCACCTCGGGGGGACAGCAGTGTCACCCCGAGAGGACAGTCCGTGTCCCCCGGTGGGATAGCCATGTCACCCGGTGGGGGACAGCCGTGTCACCTTGGGAGGACAGCAGTGTCACCCTGGGGGGACAGTCCGTGTCAGCTGGTGGGGGACAGCCCGTGTCACCCCGGAGGGCACAGCCCGTCTCTCCCGGGGCAACAGTCCGTGTCCCCCCGGCCCGAAGGGGCTCTGCGGGGCCGGGGGCGACTCGGGCCGGGCAGGACCCAGCGCTGCCGGGCTGATGAGAGTCCCCCCAGGGTAAATGGGAGCGAAAACCCGGCTTTGGGAGGATGCAGCGCCCGTGTCCGAGGGCGTCGCGGGGCTCCGACAGCAGCGCGTTCCCTCGGTTGGTTTTCAATCGCCTCCCGCTAAGCCGGAGCCACGTCCATCCGCTCCCAAGGAAGAGCTGCCCAAACCGAAAATGGGCAGCACACAGTGCGGACGGATCTGTTTTGTGGCGTTCCCTCCCCAGCGCTCCGTTCCCAACCCTCAGCAGCCTGCCCAGAACAAAGGATGCCTCGGTGCAGAGCATTAACCCCATCCTGCAACCTCAGAATCCCCGTCGTGCATCCCTCGCATTCCATCCGGCAACCCTCACATTCCATCCTGTAATGCTCACATCCCCATCCTGCAGCGCTCACATCCCCACCCTGCATCCCTGCATTCCCAATCCTGCATCCCTCACATCCTCATCCTGCATCCCTGCATTCCCAATCCTGCATCCCTGCATTCCCAATCCTGCATCCCTCACATCCTCATCCTGCATCCCTGCATTCCCAATCCTGCATCCCTCACATCCTCATCCTGCATCCCTGCATTCCCAATCCTGCATCCCTCACATCCCCACCCTGTATCTCTGCATCCCCAATCCTGCATCCCTCACATCCACATCCTGCACCCCCCACATCCCAAACCTTCACCCTCACATCCCCAAACCTTCACCCCCCAAATCCCCATCCTGCATCCCCCACACCCCCATCCTGCACCTCTCATGTCCCAAACCTTCACTCCCCACATCCCAAACCTTCACCCCCATCCTGAGGGTGTCTGGAAAGGCTCTGTGCCCCGGGCAGCTCAGCCCATGCAGGGAGTGTTCCAACCCCCAGGGTCAGCACCAGGGTGTCTCTCCTCTGCACCAGTGCCCCAGTACCCTCAGGAACAAGCCCTGGCCCAGCCCCGGCCCCTGGAGGTGCCCAGCTGGACTCCAGGACCTCACCCAGGCCCCAGGAACCAGAGCTGACATGCTTTGGTCCTTCTCACAAACACGCCCTGCCCTCCCACCCCAGGAAAACACCAGCTGGCCAAGCCTTGGCCATCCTGCTGCTCGGTCTCAGGGGATAATAATCCAGAGACCTGGCACTGCAAAACATCCTGGAGAACCCCACAGATTGCCCAAGTCCTACAGGGAGCTGAAGTCGAGGTGGAAATGCAGCAGATGGGAGCAGGTGGGACCCAGCCCAGGATCCCCCTGGTGGGCTCTGAGCTCTCTGCTGACAGTGCAGTGGGGTCTGGTGGGCTCTGAGTGCTCTCAGGGGTCACTCCTCCCTCCCTGGGGACAGCCACTTTCTAAGGTTAGTGTGCCATTGCCTCTCCAGGTGGTCTGGCCAGGGAGTCCAGTTGGATACCTGCTAGAAAGGTGGGAAAGAATTGCTAAAGGGGAAATAAAAGCTCAACTTCTCTCCCTCAAGAGTTTGCAACAGGGTTTCTACATGGATAGTCATCAAGGGCCTGGATCCCAAACACCAACAAAGCCAGAGGGAAGCCAGATCGTGGTGTAGGAAGGATATCCCTCTCAGCTTAGGTCTCCTGGGGAGCAGAATCCAACCATGGGAACAGAGCTGGAGGAAAACCCCGAGAAGGAGCAAGGGCAGGGGGAGTGGCTGCAGATAACACTTTGCTTGCATGTGTCAGCAGGACTTCCTCTATAAATAATATCTCACACCAGTGGCACGCTGAGTGCCAGTCACTTCAGATGCTTTGGCATTTATTGGAGTGGTTTGCTGGGAGCTGAGGTGTTTAGAAAATCTGTCACTGACCAGTGTGTTCCAATCTCAAACTGATTAATTAAAAGCTGACCCCAGGCTTTTTTTTGGAAGTCTGGTCCTCTCTGCTTAGCTCCAACCCCAGAAAAGGCAAGTTTTATCTTTGTGCCAACCGAACCAATCCAGCTCCAGCCCTCTGATTAAATATTAACCACTCTGCACAGCCCGTGAGCGAGTCCCACAGCTCGTTATTGCTCCTGAGGCAGCTGCAGCAGGAGACAAACCCGACCCCAACACCACCAGCCAGGAAGGAACCGTGTCACCCACAGCAACAACAAGTCTCCCTTGTGTTCTCCAGGGAGTCAGGAGGCATCTCAGAGCCCCCCCAGACCCGAGAGCCCCCCAGCACCCCCTGCATGGGTGAACCAGCTGCAGCCAAAGCCACGGGCTGCTGGTGCCAGGGCTCCTCACCCTGGATGCCACCACAGCCCAGCGTGGGGCACTCAGGGCTGGCACACTCAGGGAGGGGGAAATGCTGAACTGCCAGATTTGTCACCCTTCTCAGAGCCCAGGCTGGGACTGGCAGAGCCCTAGTGGGATGTTTAGGGTCCCAGAGCCCTGGTGGGATGTTTAGGGTCCCAGAGCCCTGGTGGGATGGGGCAGTGCCCAGCCAGCACCGAGGTCAGTGTCTGTCCCTGTGCAGCCACAGCCAGGGCCAAGTGTGGGACACTGGAAGGTCAACACAAGGTGCCCACCCCAAAACTGCCCAGTGTGAGCCGCCTTTGCACTCACAGGCTTTCCCCCAGTATCATGTGATCCCCTGGAGCAACGGGACAAAAGGGGATTGTTCCCCATCTTGTTTCTAACTATTATTGGGACCAAACCAGCAGCTGTGCCTCCCTCTGGCCCCGAGCCAGGGCTGGGACCCCCCTCCCCACCTGACCCCCCAGACACGGGCTCAGGTTCCTGAGGCACAGGATCAAATAACCCATCACTCAGGCTAAGATATTATCCCCCATTACCAATTCAATGCAAACAGCTCTGTCTTCTCCAGATTAAAAGCCAATTAAAGAACCTTGCTTTCCAAAGGGAGAGGAGGAAAACTGAGAAGAGTTGTTTTGTGGGGTTTTTGTTGGTCTCTGGCAAAGGGGAAATATCCCCCAGAAGAATTGTCATGAGTTCTTTGCAAATCCCATTGATTTTGCTCAGAACCACTTTGGGCTCTTGTCTCCAGAGAAAAGGAAATACAGAGAGGACAACAACAACAACAACATCTCAGCCACCCGTGTCCTAAAAAGGGAAAATAAAGAATTTTTATTTACAGGAGGATCAATGGTGTTTGCTTAAGTCAGCAATTGGTGTTTTGGGTTTCAAAGCTTTCCCAGGGCAAGGGAGCCTCAGTCTCAAGGTGAAGAGCAAGCTCATAAATCTGGGAGGAGCTTCAAGAGCAGAACATGCTGATCCCCCACTGCAGGGAGGGCAGAGCCAACAGGAAAAGGGCATTTTGTTCTGCAAACAAGGAGCAGGGTGAGTGCCTGTAAATGGCTGGTCACACGGGAGCAGGTGACATTCAGTCCTGCTGCACTCGGGTCTGGGATGCAGGGCAAGGGAAAGGTGACTTCAAGCCAGCTCTGCATTCCCAAGGGCCACCTGAGCCTCTGGTGTCTCCTCTCAGCTCCCAGCACGGGCCAGGGAAGCCTCACGTCTGGTATTGCACCTCCCACAGCCCTCACTGGGGAAACAAAGACCAACCTTCGAGACCATATCCTAAAATCATAGATGGTTTGGGTTGGAAGGAACCTTAGAGATGAGCTTGTTCCAACACCCCTTCCACTAGACCAGGTTGCTCAAGGCCCCATCCAACCTGAAATGCTTCCCACTGCCTCCTGCCCCGGGAACAGACACGTCCAGAGGTGTGTCCAGAGGTGGGTCCAGTGCAGGGGTAGAGCCAGAGGTGGGGAAACCTCCTGCCTGGGACTGCAGGCAGCACAGAGAGGCTCCAGCAGAGTGCCCAGAGATAACTCCCCTCATCGACCCTGCTTCCCCAAATTCAGTGCAAACAAACAAAAAGCCTCCTCATCAAAACCCCAGACTGCCCCTGCAGCAAATGTCCTCCCCAGAAGGAGCCCTGTGTTGAGTCACAGACCCACTGGGGTTGGAACAGACCTCCAAGACCACTGAGTCCCATCTTTTGACCATCCTCTCGCCACCCCCCAGAGCTTCCCCAGCTTACTGCTGTTGTGAGGGGGGATTAGGGGTGTGGAGCTCCTGACAGCAGGTGTTTAGCACGCCCATGGGCCTCAGCAGGCAGGCAGGTGACCTCCTGAGCTCCTCTGCAGCCCGAATTATCTCCTGTTTCTCTCAGGATGCTGAACGAGCACCAAAACATGCCCGTCTCTCTGTCAATCTGTCACCTCGCGTTCATTTCACTCACGTCTGTCAGGCATTAGCCCAGATCTCACTGTCAACAAACAGATAGTTATTTATTGTTTCCCCTTTTGTTTGCTTTCTTTAAAGCCCTTTCCACTTGAAGCACACACAGGCAGGCAGAGCCATACGCACACAAATAGCGGGCGCCCTTTCCACCAGGCTCATGGGGTGGGCAGGCTGGGAGTAACTTGGTCTCACAAGTGACTCTTCACATCCAAACCAAGCTGCCAGACTCCCCTGGGCTGCACACACGGGCAAGGGGAGGAGATGTGCCCAGTCTGCCTGCTCAGGGCAGAGCAGGAGGCCAGGTCATGATCCTGCCCCTGCAGCCACGAGGTTTGACCTGGGACAGGAGGGACCCCAAAGGAGGAACCCAAACTCTTGTTCCCACTGCCCGGGCTGAGCATGAGGAGCAGCCACCCATCAGCAGACAGCCCTGGGCTCAGCACCACCCTGGGGACTTCTGCCTGGACCAGCACCAGGCTGAGAGACACCAGCCCAGACAGATGGTGGGGATGTGATGGGACGGGGACACAGCCACGGCCCAGGGGGGATCCAACAGCTCTGCCGTGGTTGGATGGAGCTCTGAGCAACCTGCTCTAGCTAAAGGTGTCCCTGCCCATGGCAGGGGCCTGGAAGGAGATGATCTTTCAGACACCTTCAAACCATTCCATGACTGTGGGGGTGCTCAGAGGGAATGGTACCAGGGCTGGGGGAGAGGCAGAGCCAGGTGTGCCTGCTTGAGGGGCACCACAGCCCCCTCTCACAGCATCCTCACTGCCTGCTGCCACACCAGGGAGGCAGGTCAGCTCCCAGCCCTCCCCTGCACAGCCCCATTATCCCATACCACCATTATCCCTCACCTGCACAGCCCCATCCCTCACCTGTACAGCTCCAGCTCTCATCTGCACAGCCCCAGCTCTCACCTGCACAGCTCCATCCTCCCCTGCACAGCCCCACGATCCCATACCACCATCATCCCTCCCCTGCGCAGCTCCATCCCTCCCCTGCACAGCCCCAGCCCACCTCACTGCACCTGCACACCTGTATGGGAGACCCAAACTGGAGGGAAAGGGCGAGGTGGGAAGGGAAAGGGGGAGAGCAGGAGGAGCCGGGGGGGCAGGACAGCCCTGCTGGGGGTACGGGGAGCCCGAAGGGTCCCTCCCTCTCCCCTTCATTTCCGCCAAGGAATTCCAAGGCAGACTCTTCCTGCCTGGATTTCTCTCCCAGCGTGCCCAGCCCTGCTCAGCATCCCATGTGAAGCCGTCCCATCGCCATGGCAACGGGCGGCAGAGCAGATGGTCCTGGCAACCACATCCCCCTCGGAGGGCAGCACGGGGGCCACACGTCTGGGCACAGGCAGGACACCCCCTCGGCCACGGACACATCCCTGGGGCCACCTCGGGGTGTCCCTGCAGGAGGAGGGACACGGATGCTCCCCTCCCACGGGGACCTCTGCCACCCACCATCCATGACCCGGCCTTCCCTGGCTTTGGGAAGGGAAGAGAGCCACAACTTCTCAGCCATCGGGAGCATCTCCCTGCCCACCTCTAGCAGACCTCACCCCTGGACCAGGGGGGTGCCCAGGGCACAGACCTGCTCACCCCCGAGGGGAGGGGACATAGGGCTCTGCTGTCCCAGCCTCGCTGGGTTGCCCAGATGGATTCATCTGACCAGACCAGGACGAGAGCCAGGGTGGGTGAAGATAAAACTCAGCCACTAATCTCCCCGTGGATTAATCATCACGTGGGGCTGTGGTGTGGGGCTCTGGAGCAGGAAAACACCAGCTGAGCCCTCCTGGAGACCCCCACAGATCCTCTGGGGCATCTGAGAGAGGCAGCCAGGGAGAAGAGGGTGTTCTCAGGGGCACACACCTCCTCACTGGATGTGCAGAACGAGCTGCAAACCTGACACAGCTCGTTGTGTTCAGCTCCACAACTGGGTGGTTTTTTTGGGGAAATCAGCAAGTGTTGAAGCTACACTTCAAAGCCTAAAAAGCTGCCTGGGCCTGCAAAAGAGAAGGACTCTCTATGGGGAAACACAGGCTAAAGACATGAAGAAACACTCTTGCAAGAAAGAAAAAAAAAGATATAAGTGGCTTTTCCTTTAGGACCCTTCACACAGGCTGTCTCAGCTGCTCAGGCCCGTGTTCTCCTGAAAAACCCCGAGCAACACACTCTCTCCAGAGGCCGTTTTGGAGCTCTTACCCCCATCATCCCAACGTCCTCAGCTCCAGAGAGTCCCTGTGGATCGTGGCTGAGTTCTGCAGCCTGTCCCACGTCCCTGTCCCCAGCCCCACGGGGGTCAGGCAGCTCTTCCCCACCAAGGGGTCCCAGGGAGCCTCCATCCCCCTGGAGAGCCTCCATCCCCCTGGAGAACCTCCATCCCCCTGGAAACCCTTCATCTCCCTGGGAATCAACCTCCTTTCCCAGGGCTCAGGAGCCAGAGGGGGCTCAGGACGCAAAGCAGGTGGTCCCAGGGTGGGAGATGAAGGTGTTTGGAGCCAACCCCCCCCGCCTGTCAGCAGAGCCCTCCCCTGCCCCATCTCCGTGTCCCTGGCACACTCACAGGGATGCAGAGCCCTCCCCTGCCCCATCTCCGTGTCCCTGGCACACTCACAGGGATGCAGAGCCCTCCCCTGCCCCATCTCCGTGTCCCTGGCACACTCACAGGGATGCAGAGCCCTCCCCTGCCCCATCTCCGTGTCCCTGGCACACTCACAGGGATGCAGAGCCCTCCCCTGCCCCATCTCCGTGTCCCTGGCACACTCACAGGGATGCTGCCCCGGGGCACCAGCCTGGCCCAACCGGCTCCCAGCCCACACCCGTGGGAAGCACCCGAGCCCGTCCTGCCTCTCAGGTGTGGCCCTTTGCCCCAGGGCTCCCAGAGCACCCGGTGCCAGTTTGGATGTGGCCACCTGTGCTGGGAGAGCTGGGGAGCTGTGCCAGGGAGCTCCGTGCCAGGGCAGCGGCTCATCCCCCGGCGCCCCTTTCTAGTGCTTCCCCCGCTTCGTGGGGCTTCCCACACCTCTTTTTTTTTGTTTTCAGCTGGTGTCTGGGTTCAGCCCTTCCTTCCCCAGCCCCACCAAGGCCTGGAAAGCCACATCTCTCCTCTGCAGAACAGGTTGGGTGCAGGAGCAGCCGTGCCCGCTTCCCACGCGCCAGCACAGCCCAGCCTGCCCCACGCCCTCCCCCTGCCCCAGGAGCCCAGCTCTGCTCCGTTCCCTCTGCCCCCCTCCCCGGGTCCAGGCTGCCTCCCCTCCCTGTATTACAGACATTATTCAGCTGCCAGATAAGCAGCTCTCCAGCAGCTCTTTATTAATCCCACTGGAGGCTGAGGGAAGCAGAGGGAAGGGGTTTTTGTGTGGCCAGGACAGAGACTGATGTTCCACCAAACACCTTTGCAGAACAGAGCCATGTCTTTTCCCCAGAAGGTCTCGTGGGAAACTTGGGTAATAATTAACAATTATCGAACTTCAGGCCCTCCATCTCTCTCTCTCTCTCTGTCCTGACAAGGGTTTTGCAATAACTCACCCTCCCAGCCTGGTTTGCTGGGGTGCACTGGGGCTGCAGGGCTGAGCAGGAGGGTGCAGACAGACTCCGTGGGCAGGCAGGAGGCAGCTGCTGAGTCTGCTGTTTCCTTTCTTCTGCACTGGGCCTGCATATGAACCTCCTTTCTCTCCTTCAATGCATCTTGCAGCTCCTTCAGCCACAAAATGAAATGGCTCGTTGTGGTTCTTCCCAGGGAAGCTCCCCCCAGCCTTGGAATGTCAGAAACTCTTGCAATATGGCTAAAATTGTAATCTACCCAGGAGACAGACTAGGAACTTTTCTAGCAGAAAGGCACTTGTTTAAATCCATCTGCTGTCTGAGGCAACTGAAGAGTGCCGTGTGATGGCTCCCACGTGGATGGCTCTGGGCTTGGGTCTGCACTGTGACCTGTCCCCTCTGACAGCAGGACCACAGTGGTTGTTCAGGCAACAAAGGGCGTTTGGGTCACCTGCATGGGGCAACTGAAGCATCAGGAATCTTCTCACAGCCATGGAGGAAATGATGGGCAAAAGCAAAACACACTGCAGGGGTCTGCAGACCCCTCTGTTGTCCTGGCATGGCATGCACGGATCCACCAAGGACAGGGCACGACAAGCAGCCCTGTCACACTCTTTCCCAGTGTGCTGCCCAGCAAAGAGCCAGGTGTGGGTGGGAGGGCAGCAGGGCAGTCGAGAGATGCCCAGCCCACAGCTCTCACCAACCTGCAACCCCCTCAGACTGGGACTGGAAACCAGGAGTGACCCAAACCAAAACCAGCAGAGCAAGAAACCAAGAGACCTCTGGATGAAACCAGGCAGGGAAGCCAAAGGCCCATGTCCACCCCTGATGTCAACCCACACATCACACACTCAGAGCAGTCAGAAACTGGGTCCAGTGTCCTCACTGACAGCATATTTGTGCATGGATCTACACTAAAGCATTCCCTGCCTCCTCCAAGCCCTGGGTGAGGAGCTGTTGGCTCCTGGCTGCCCTGAGAAATGACAAAATACAGGGGAGTCACCTCTCCCTGTGCTCTGTGAGTGGGTCCTGCTGGCACAGAGCAGGAAGAGGGGCCGTGCCAGGCACGCTGAGACACTGGGCAGTGTGAGCACAGGACAGAGGGACAGCCAGGGCAGCTCCTGACCAGGAAAGGCACACAGAGGGGAAGGGAGCTGGCCAAGGATCTTCCAGGGAGCTGGTGGCAAAGCCAAGAACTGCTGCCAACCCTTCTCAGCTCAGCCTGCCTTTGCCATCACCTCCAGGCCATTCTCTCCCTGTAAGTAAAAGCTGATTCATGCCTGGTGGCAGTCGGTGTGAGGCAGCAGATATTGCCATTCCCTGTCAGGTACACCATGGGCACAGCAGCATTTGGAATGGCAAGAATACAAAATAATATCTATATACTTAGAGAGAATGATTCCAAGCCTTTTATTTCCAAAGTGAGTTTAGAGGCAGCGAAAGGTCTCAGATCAATACCAGGAAACCTGCAAACTGGAGCCCTCCCCTTGGCCACAGAAAGGGCACAGCTGAGACAGCATCTGCACACAGAGCCTGCCCACAGCCCCTGCCAACCTCAGCTCTGACCTTGAGGAGCTGCCTTGCAGTGGGAGGGGGAGACTCCCCTTCCTCCCCTTCCCATGCAGCCCTGGGCCTTTGTTCCCTGCCAGGAGATCTCTGCTGGTTTGTTTGATTTGGGTGCACCTTGTGTAGAGAAGAAGCTGAGGCTCGACCAGCTCATCCCGTTGCACACCAAGGAGAGACCTGCTCCGTTGTGCAGCTGGGAAGAAATCCTGGGGGGCTCCAGGGGATTCTGCAGAGCAGATTTTGGGGTAAATCCAGAGCGAGCTCAACTCCCAGGCTGGCTCTGGCATTCTGGATGGTGAGGAACAGCTGCCTGTTCCTGTCTCCTCCTCCCCTGCCCCACATCTGTACACGTGCTCAGCCCCTGCTCTGGGGACCTTGGAAAACTGCTGTTACAGGCTCTTCCCATACAAAGTGGGGATCAATACAGCTGCCAGGCTTTGGCCACGCTCCCCCTGCTAATTGGAATTACAATAGGCAGACTGCAGCCTTCACTCCATCCCTCTGCTGCTGGTCATAATGTCATCAAAGCCTCTCTCTCTCCTCCTCATGGAGCGTGACGGGAGCAGAGGCACTGGAGCCACGAGACTTCCAAAGACTACAGATTCCTTCGGACCAGGAAACTTTCCTGAGCCTGGGAAGCTTTGCACAGGAGTGGGAAATGAGCTCAAACTCTCCAGCTTGACTTTAGCCAAGCAGGTAAATGGGAGAGGTGTCCTGAAGCCGGGCAGAGCAGGGAGGGGGGACGGAGGGATGCTGTGGGAAGGGGCTGCAGCATCAGGGTCAGGACAGAGGCAGCCAGAGGTGGAAAGGGCCATCAGCAGAGCCCAAATGTCCACCTGGCCATGCCAAGGAAGGAGGCTCCCTCTTCCTTCTCCCCAGCTCTTGGCAACCCCAGCAGTGCACGGAAGCAGAGTCCCACCAGCTGCCAGAGCCAGAACTGAGCGTGGCATCAGTGGATGAGCCCCCAGCCAGCCTGGCACGGGCATGGCACGGGGTCCTGAGCAGGACTGGGGTGGCTGGACAGCTCTGAGCTCCCACAGGAGGCCGTGCACATCCTGCTGCCCCCAGCCAGGGCCATCCATGGTGGGCTATGGATACGACAGCTGGGATTTGTGGATCGTTGTCAAACTGCAGCAGGGCAGGGCTGGAGTACCCAGAGGAGGGCAGGATCCGCAGCCCGGACCTGCTCAGCTCCCCAGAGACTGGCCATAAACAAAACGTAAATAATTAGAGTGCTTGGGTGCAGATGCAGCCTCTAAGTATTCTGAGGCTCAGGCAAATAAAGGAAATAAATTCTTGGAAGGTGCCAGGCTGGATGGGGCAGAGGGAGGCTCATTTTCCACATCACTTGAGAGCAGCCGTTATAAATCTCACTGAAAGATGCACCTCCCCGGGCTAGGGATATTTTTAAACTCCCAGAGAGAGGGGGAAGAGAAGAAACACATTTTAGTATTTACACCACAGGCGAAAAGGGTATTTAAAAATCAGGGTACATTTTGGAAAGTCTGTTCCTGCCACACCATGAAAGAAAGAATTTTCTTCCTATAGTGCGAGAGCTGGCAATATTAGCCCCAGAGAATTCATTCCTACCACTGTCATTCTGTTGTGAGATGAGAAATCAAACTCCCAGAAGGACTGGGGGAGTCAGGGGATGAAGGTGCCTTCACTGGCAAATTGCTAATTCAGCTCCCAACTGAACCAGCAGCAAATGCAAATCGAAGCCCCCGAATCCTCAGGGTGGTTCCTGCAGTTCCCCTGCTTGGCTGGGGTCTGGGATCACATCCCATGGCAGAGGAGGTGACAGCAGCACCCTGATGGCAGCAGGACACAGGGGCCAGCTCGTGGGACCAGCTGAAGGACACGGCCCTGCAGTCACAGCCAGGGCAGAGCCCACGGGGTGTTGTGTCCACTGGAGCAGCGTGGACCCCCGAGCTTTGGAGCAGGGAATCCACCCACCAGCTCGTGCAGGACCACCAGGCCAGTTCTCCTTTCTGATGCTCTGCTGTCCTCCAGTCCATTCATGTTTCCTCCCCCATGCAGGGTGGGGAGGGGGGTGGGCTCATGTTTTGGAGGTCCTCCTGGAGATCTTGCCACCCTCACTGACCACAGGCTGAATGAGGCTGCGTGGCAGGTCTGCCCTGGGAGGTGATGATGTGAGACTTCTCATCCTGGCTCTCCCGGAGCACCCCAAAGATGAACTGCCAGGGCACTGCCTTCCCCTGCAGCCACTGCATCCCTCCTCCTGCCACACCGAGTCCTGCTCCCCGACCCCTCCTGGGTCCCCAGGCACGGAGAACATTGCCCCTTTTACAAGCTGTGCTCTCTGCAAGTCTCTCTCCCTCCCCTCCCTCCCACCCCTTGCCAGGACCGCTGCCATCCTCCCCAAAGGATCCTATCAGCTCCTATCAAAGGGATACACGAGCACACCCATCAGGCAACACAGCATCAAGCAAATCCCCAAACAAGCAGCCTCTAAAGATCACAGCACGCTGTAATCACTCCCTGTGAAGGAGATCCCACTAAGCCCTCCCCCACTTCCCCTGGGTTCTTGCTGAACCTGAGCCTCGGGTGAGTTTGGCAAAGCTCAGCCCCATCTCCAGTCAAAGTCTCTCCATCACCCCCCCCCACCAGAGCTTTGGCCTCTGCAGCTCCCACAGCAGCCCAGCTGAGCACACAGATGTTGGGGAGCTGCCCCTGCCCTCCTGCCCTGCAGGGAGGAGGTCTGAGACCACCCTTTCCTCAGCCCCTTGGCACCCGAGGGCACACGCAGCCCCCACCCTGCCCAGCCCTGGGGTGCAGTGTCTGCACTGGGGTCCTGCTCCCCACGGGCATGGGGCAGCAACCACAGGAGGTGCTGGGCAGCACATCCCTCATCCTCCATGGCCATAAATGGGCACAGCTCTGGCTCTCCCTGATTTCCAGGGATGCCCCTCTCTCCTGGTGCAGCTGACAAGGGGAAGGAAGAGCACAGAGCCCCAGGAATGAACAGCTCGTGCTGTGGTCTCTGCTGGGCACCACCAAACCACTCTCTGCTGCCTTCTGCCCCAGCTCTTAAAGCCACACTGCTGCTTCTCACATGGCACAGGCCTGGGCTAAGTGAGGCGACAGGCAAGAGCAGCAAGGAAATACAACCTCCTCTTGTGTGTACTCACAGCTCCTAAACTGACCTTGGTTGTCTGTCCTTATTGTCTCCTCTAGTTTTGGCAACCCCAGGCTAGGAAAGCCATCAGCACTGGTGGGAATGTGACACTGGCTTGCCTACAAGAGGTCTCTGCTGACTGTCTAGCCCGAGAAAAGTCCATGAGTAACGCCCATTAAATGCTTTTTCCTAAGAAAAAAAGTAGTTATAGTTTGATGCAGCTTTAATTCCCCAGTGAAATCAGTGTCCTCCTGACTGCAGGCTTTGGATACTGTTATTGCAGTCCCAGTCCACTGGAAGCGTGAGGAGATGCCACAAGGCAGGGGGAACTCCATCAGGGCCGTGGGTTTGGGTGAGGGGTGAGTTATGACTCCCCAGAACAGATAACTCACCCAGCACTGGACTCTGAGCTGAGCTGGCTCATTTCTTTGGGCTATTCAAGGCCAGGGTAAGGGTTCATTGCTCCCTTGCTGCTCTGCCCTGCCCTGAGTGCCACAGTTCCTCACACAGACTGACAGGACCAGCCTGTTTTGAGCTGCTTTACACAGAAATCAGCAAAAGAGAACGACAGAAACCGTGACCTTTCTCCTCAACTCTCCAGCTCTCTGAATGTGCCTCCCAGTAAACCCTGCTCATCATATTAAACTCTCCCCTGGCTCTGGGACTTGTGCCCATCATGGACCATGTGTAACCCCTGGCTTTGTCAGGACACTCAGCACAACAGCCTCTAATTACAGGCCTTTGCTTGAGCTCTCGAGTCACACCAGCCTCTTCTACACATTAGCATCAGACCCTGAGTCCACAGGCAGAGCTCTGGCCCCAGACTGTCCCCTGGGGCTGTCTTTCTCAGGCACAGCAAGAATGGTCAGTGAAACCTTCTCAAGCAGCATCCCCCTCGATCCAGAGGGCACAGGGATAACACCTGCATTTCCCAGGTGTGCAAACAGCAGACATCAGCTGAAATACAGCCCCCCCAGCAGATCCATGGGACGTGGCTGCAGACCCTCCACTGCAGCAGCCCGAGTGGCCTCACCCAGAGAACAGAGCTGGTTCTGCTCTCAGGTGATCACACAGCACCTCCTTCCAGCCCCCTCATCTCCTGCACAGACAGGGCTTTGTGCTGGGGACAGCTCTCACCCACCACTGGGGCAGAAAGGCTGGATGTTACCCACTGGCTGGGAGCTGCAGGGACACTCTGTCACTCCTGGACAAGCCCCTGGCTGCCTGACTCCAGCACGGAGGGGAGGGATGGATCCTCCACGAGGAAAGAAAAATGGACTCAGAAGCCGAGAGAGAAGTGCAGAGAAGAGATGGAGGCTGAGCCCTCCTGCCTAACCAGGCTTGGGAGTACCTGCTGTCTCATGGCCAGGTGGTCCATCTGGTGCCTGCTGCTGCTCCAAGGCAGAGATGCGATTTGCAGGTCCTGTTCTGCATCTGCAGCATCCCTGCATGGCCGGGAGCAGATGGAGCCACTTTGCTGCTTCCCGCAGCTCGGAAGGTAAACGGGCTGGGACGGGCAACAGAAAAACCCCATCCTTGTGCTCTGACTTGCAGGGAGGACAGTCACACTGACCCTGCCTCCCTCAAGCTCTTCTCACTGCTCACCTTTAGGCTGAATGGGGATGGAAAGCAGTGCTTACACCAGAACCCAACCAGCCTGGCTCAGAGCCCGGAGCAGAGTGAGGGAGAGAGGCAGAGTTGGGTGGACGGTGCTTAGAAAGGCTTCCCTCTTGCATCACACCAAATAATGTCACAGGAGGATTGTGAACCTCCTGCAGGGGCTGCTTTATGGTGGGGGAACGGAGAGGAGACAGTTCACCACGCTGGGTCAGCTCCTCCTTACCCATCCCCAGCACCCCCCAGAGATGCTGCCAGCACAAGAGAGCACGGCCAGGTCCCCCCTGTGCCTCCCTAATGTGGGACCTCCTGTGTCCCCAGGCTGGAGAACAGCTCGGGACTGAAGGTCTGTGCCCCCACAGGGGCAGGAGCTGCTGCTGCTCTGCCTCGGGACCGCAGCAGAGCCAGAGCTGTCAGGGCTGGGACGATGCCAGGCTGTGCCAACCTCAGATGGGTGGCAAGGCTGGGGGGACAGCAGGTGACAAACTCCCCACGTGTCCCCAGGTGCCCTTGGAGCCTGGGACACACAGAATGACAGTACAGGGCATCTAAAGTAACGCCGCACTGGGAAGGGCGGCCCCTGAGCCTGCATATTTCGCTTCCCCTTCCTCTCTCTGTGTGGCAAGAGATGGGATTGGGAGGGCAGGGCTTTACACCCTGCGTGGTGGCAGAGGGGAAGGACAGGGAGGCGACTGTCTGGCTCTCAGTCACAGGCTGAGGGGGAACTGCCTTTCCTCCCATGTGTGAGACTTCTGCATTTGAGCAGCTCGGGCAGGGGTTAATTTTCTGCTACAGGAATGAGGGGTTCCCCTTGAAAACCCATCTGGGTGAGTGTGTGCATCAATCCAGTCTGGCTAAACCTTCACTGGGAGAAGCAATGGAAAACTGTACACCCGGGAGAGTATCTGTGGCTTAACAGCAGCCAGGAGGAAAGCAGGAGGATGTATCAGGAGAGGTTTCACTCCTTAGTTAAACAAATTGTCACCTGGCTCACTAATGTGGGTTAGGCAGCCCTGGCTGCAGAGCTCGGAATTCTCCGTGCTGGGATGGCTGAGCACGGGTAATTAACACAAGGAGTGCCTCCGATGCAAAGCGGGTCCCAGCGCCCGTGGCTGGCGGCACCAGCTCACCCTTCAGCAGGGCTGCCCTGATTTAATCTGACGCATTTGAAAAAGCCACATCTCTGGGGGCTGTGAGATTGGAGCACCTTTGTCCCTCCCTCATTTGTTTCTGCTTTTTGCACTGATAAGCCCGGCCGGGCTGGGGAAGGCACCGAGCCAGAGGCACCACGACCTGGAGCGAGGATGTCGCAAGAGGCAAAGAGCTTCTCGGCAGCCCTGAGGACCATCTGAGGACTGGCCAGCTCATCCCTCCGGCACTACAGCCACCCTGGCTCCTGCTCTTCCCAAAAACTCTGCCTTTGAGCAAGCCAGTCTAGTGCGAGGTGTCCCTCCCGGTGGCAACGGGGGCGGAACGAGATGATCTTTAAGGTCGCTCCAACCCAAACCATTTGATGATGAGAACATCTTTTTCCCCCGGCGCTGCCCCATCACTCCTGTGTGCTGGCAGTGCTGTGCGGCATCTCAGGAGGGGAAAGAGCCTTCCCCTGGCTGGTGGGGCCACTCACTGCTGTCCCCCCACTGTCCCCAGCCTCAGTGGCACTGGCAGAGGGCAAGAGGTGCAGGTTTGGGAAGCAGGTCAGGACACCCTGCTCTTCTGGTTCCCTTCGTGATTCAGCCCAAAGGACGGCTCCAGTGCCCCCTCCAAGCCTGGCTTCGTGGCAGCCCAGTGGCAGTGCCAGGCTGTGCCAGCCCTCCTCAGCACCAGCTCCTTCCCAGCACTGTGTGGGTGCTCCTGTCTCATCCACCCTGCCCCAGGCAGGGCCAGGCACCCTCTGCCCGTGGGCTCCGTGGCTCTCAAACACACACAGCCCACGCTCACACCCCTGAGCTCAGCACGCCAGGGTGGATCTCAACGGGTCAGTTCCACTGCAACAAGCCAACTTTAATGAGAAAATATCAGCAAAAGGCACGCTGGTGCTGCCTGAAAAGCCTGGTGATGTTGCTTCTGAGTTTTGGAAGGAGACAGGAGGGTGGAAGAAAAAAGTAACAACCAAGAACTCAAAGCAAAGGCTGAACAAGCTGCTGGCAACTTGTGGGTTTGTGTTTAGGAAGCTGCTATGGGTTATTAAAGCAGCTCTATAAAGGACAAGACGGATCAGATCCTGCAGTGACACACTTTGACTATTCCCATCACTCCACAGAACTGTTGTACCTCCCCAAAAACGAACCCTCCCTCCAGCTGCAGTCAAGTTTGACCTCAGCCCTCCGGGTCACTCCGGCTCCGTTCAATGGAAAATCCCGGTGTCAAAGCCTCCGCCACCTCCTCAGCTCTCCCCTGCAGAGCATCTCAAAGCACTTTGCAAAGTGCTCCCAGGCCCCTCCGGGGGCCCAGGGGGCAGCCCAGTGACAGCAGAGGGGAATTCGTCCCCAGACAGAGGGGAGCATTTGGAAACAGAGAAACAGAAACCCAGATGTGCAGATGCAGGACCAGGCACAGGATGAAAGCCTCCGCTCTCCGTGGCTGCATCTCAGGCTGTGTGAGCTCCGTGGCAGGGATGAACAGATTGTTAGGACTTGTAAAGCATAAATTTAACTGCAAGTGTTCTCCAGCTCTGCAGTGGAGCTCTCCTGCCCTTCCCCCAGGGATTTTCAGGAGCCACTGTTGGTATCAATACCCTGAGGCCCCAGGAGCTGATACCTGGTTCCAAACGGATGGGCAGATGTGCTCAGGAGGCTGCAGGGACCGTGAATTGAATCCGTTCTGGACGATTGAACCGATCACATTAAAGATAATTTGTAAAGCAGATTTTTATAAGAGACTCCTTACAGCTTTTACAGCAGGGAACTTTTATTTCCTTATCAGAAAAAAAAAAAAAAAAAAGAAGCTAACATTATCTGAAGGGGGAAGCAGCATACGTGCATGGGAACAAAATGAAATGGCATTGATCAGATGGACATGAAAGGTTTTCCAGAAAACCAGCAGTGCCTCCTGCTTTCCTCTCATCCTTCCTGGAGGTTGAGAAACCACATTTGCCAACAAGTCCACACAGATACTATTCCCTTACAGGAGAAGATCCTAAGTTGATACACAAGCTTGTCTTACATATGGCCTGTTTTATAAATACATTTATATGTGTATACAAACATATTTTCAGTTGAATTTGGCACAATGCACTGTGAACTTGAGGAGCTGCCTGCCTCAGAAGGCCACCCAGACCTGGGCTCCAGCAAAGACTGCCAGTCTGCCATGGCTTTGTGCAGCACAGGGCACAGCACCGTGCTGCTCCCTCCCTGCAGCTCTGGATCCATCCCCAGCACACACAGGTGCCCCAGTGAACAAAATAAAGGAAGAAATAAATGAGCAAGAGAGGGATCAGCCACCCCTGCAGCCACGGAGCATCCACCACCAAACTGGTGCTGCCCAGAGCCTCACCCACGCGGGCTGCAGGGCTCCCAGTGCTCCTGGATGGGCCCAGAGAAGGATCACCCCATGGAACACTGCAGAGCTGGCTGCCCCCTCGGCTTGGCAAGGCACCACTGGCTGCACCACTGCCTCATCCTGGCACAGCTGCCAGCGGGACAGTGCAAGGCAAACCACCACACCACTGCAGTGGCAGGAGACGCTCGACTGCTTGGCAAGCAAAACCTTGGGAACGGCCAAAATCAGGACGAGGGAGGGGGGAAAACAGTCTCTCTTGGCAGGACAAGGTGAGATGCCAGGCTGTGTCAGGGTCACTGTGTGTCTCCTTGGTGAAAGCAATTCCTAGAGAGGTTGGGGGAGCATAAACCCCTCCTGGTTTACCCAGAGCGGTCAGCACAGTGTTCCTGCACCTCCAGTGCCTCTCCCTGGGGTTGTGGGGAGGGTTTCCTGCATGGGGCTGTCCGGGTGGAAGGGTGAGAGGGAGGGAGGATGAGGTGAAGAATGACACGGGAAGTTCTGAGAGTCCCTGTGAGGAGCCAGAGCTCAGCCAGGCACCTGCCTGGGAGCACAGGGAGCCCGAGGCTGTCCCTTCCGTCACCTCTTTTTGCGATGCACAGCAGATCCCTTTGTCCTGGGAACACAGGCATACCCAGCCCTGCTTTCTCATCACCCTGTTAACCTTTTCCTTCTCACAGTCTCCCTGGTTTCTGGACCACCACCCCCTTCCCATTTCACCTCTGTCCTCACCCATTTCAGCTGGACCCTGCAGCCACTGTGCTCTGTTATCCTCTCTGTCTCTGCCAGCCCCAGGAGCCTCCGGGCCCTGGCATGTCCCCTGATGGCCCATCCTTTGGCTCACACCTTGCAAACTGCAGCCACAACTCAGTCACAGCCCAGCCAGCCCGGCTGCTCTGCTCAGACGCAGCCCCAGCCCAAACAGAGGAGGAGTGGAGGCAATGCCATCCTGCCTTTACTGCAACTTCTCTCGAGATGCAGACCCCACTCCTGCAGGCACAGGCTGCCCCTCACCCCTGCAGAAGGCTGGATACGACCCTGAGTGGCACATGTGCCCGCTGCCAGCACTCCGGCCCCAGTCCCCAGCAGCCTTAGCCCCGAAAAGGCAAGCACCAGCTCTATTTGCATCTCTCAGTTCATTCACAAGCCGTAAACCCAGACTGCCGATCCCCTTTCCATGGCTCCGGCAAGCCCTCCAGGATGGCATTAACCCACTCTGCACTGGAGCAGAATAAATGAGTCCCCGCAGGGCACTTCCCAAAGTGGGTCACTCTCCTGCTTCCCAGAGCTGCGCTGGAACCCAGGGACGGAGCGAGCCCGGGGAGGGGACACTCGGACTGTGCTGCGACCGCACGGGTGGGTCCTTCCAGGGATGGATCGGAACCAAAGGGATGCATCAGAACCAAAGAGATGGATCGGAACCAAAGGGATGGATAAGGTGCCATCGGGAGCAGAGAGAAGAAAAAGCAGGGAGAAAGGAAGCTCTGAAAGCTGGGAGCGGTCCCAGCCCCTCCGCCAAGGAACCCGTGGGAAGCGCGGTTGTGACGGGGAGCGGGGATTTCGGGGATGCTGCAGGGCTGGAAGCCTCCGTCTCTCCTCCCGAAAAAGCCGCTCCCCGTGTCCCGCTCCATCCAACCCCGCACACACACGGCCGGGCTCGCTGGCTCCGGAGCCCTCGCTGCCCGCAGCCGCTTCCAAAACAAGCGAGGGTCTCGCCGGCGGCCCAGCCGCAGCTCCGAGCGGCCCCGGCGCTCCCCCACCCTCGCACAGATGCTCCCACAGCTGCTCCAGCCGCCGCTGCGGGGCTGCCCCCCGTCCCCGCGGAGCTCACCTGGTAGGAGCGCGGCTGCCAGGATGCAAACTCCGATAGTCCAGCACGATGCACGGCAACTTGAGGGCGGCCGTGAAGCCATGAGAGTTCCTTAGGAGCGATGGGCAAGGGGTCGGTCTGGCGGCGCCGCGGGGGCCCCCCACCCTCCCCGCCCCCGGTGATGCTCAGGTCTGCTCGGGGCGGGGGGGAGAAAAAATACTAAGAAAAAAAAAAATTAA
>VXAU01004101.1:947453-1138602 GCA_013399695.1 Formicarius rufipectus | reverse complement strand
ACACACACACACATATACCCTGTACACACACACACACATACCCTGTACAGACAGACACACACACACACATATACCCTGTACACACACACACACACACACTGTACAGACAGACACACACACACACATATACCCTGTACACACACACACACACACACTGTACAGACAGACACACACACACACATATACCCTGTACACACACACACACACACACTGTACAGACAGACACACACACACAGACATACACTGTACAGGCAGACACACATACATTGCACACACACACACACATACACTGTACAGACAGACACACACATATATACTCTGTACACACAGCAGACACTCCTTCAGACCTGAAAACACCATCCTATTTCATAAAGCAATTCAGTACTGATAGTCACTCCTGTCCTGCTGTTCTCTGGATAGGGCCAGCGGTTGGAGAAGGAATTAAGTCTGAACTGGTGAGAAAATTACCTCCCAGTTAATGGGAGCTGATGCGAGGTGTAAGCAGTCTGCAAACAGCAGTGGGGGTGTTGTGGCCCCCTCTGTTGAAGGGTTGGTAATAGCCTTGCTGCAACGCTAGCTGAGTGCCTTAGCCCTCGCAATCCCCACAGCACCCCCTTGTGAGGCTGGAATTAAACGGTAATCCTCATTATACGTGGAGAAAAGAAGCCCAGGGAGATTAGGAATCCCAGCCTTGCGGGAAGGAGATGAGTTCTGCTCTGGGCTTTCAGTGGAAAGCGGCTGGAATTCCAAGGCTGGTGGGCTTGGGGGAGCCCATGTCTTGGAAATGCCCTACAAGGGCTGGACTTCGTGGCTTTTAAGCCAGCCAGCCACACGCCAGGGGGGAATTTGGGATGAGTTTGGGCTCTTGAATGGGTAAGACTGCTGTAAACAGTAACATGTCTAGCTCAAACTAGGGGTGCGCACACGGTCAGGGGGCTGCCAGCCTGGACAGCGGGTACCTGCCTTGTGGGGGTCTGTGTGTGTGCCAGCCTGTCCCACCCAGCAGAGCACAATTCCTTCCCCCAAGCTGATGAGTTGCCTGGGAGAGGGAGCTGTCGACTTCCCAGATGGAGCTGACATGGAAGAAGGAATGAAAGGTCTGTCTTACGTGCAGACAAACACTCTGGGATGGCGTGTGCGTGTCCATGGAGGGCCAGAGCCAGCAGGAGATGAGGCACAGCATCCACAGAGACCTGGTGGCACAGGGGGAAGGAAAAGCAAAGGAGAAATAAAAATGAAACCAGCAGAAACACTTCAAAGGGCATTGCTGATGAGGTCCAGCAAGGGGATTCTCTCTGCTCTTCGCACTTGTCTGGCAGCTCCAACATCTGAACGAGGTGCTCTCCAGCAGCAGCAGCAGCACAGCCCCTTCAGATCAGGCAGCTATTGTATTAGAAGGTGGCATGTATTATTGAACAGCCCTGTGCCCTGCCTTCCTCGGGGCCCTGGCAGTGCCCATGCGTGGCACGGAAGGCAGGACACAGCCCCAGCCCAGCAGCCTGCTGACAGAGGGGGTTAGAAGCTGCTGTGCAGCCATCCATGAGGGCAAAGCCACAGAGAGGATTTCTGCTGGGCTGGAAATTCACTGACACGCTCTGCTTCGGGTTGGAATCAGGATCAGGGCACGCTGCAAATTCACAAGTGCAAATAAGCCTTTTGCTTTCAGTGCTCGGACAAATAGGCTTCTTTTCTTGCATAAGCTCTTTGGGGACCTCATCTCTGGATCACAGGGCGAGAAGTCAAGAGGTTTGCAGGCCTGTCTCATTTGCAGGCTGTCAGGGCAACAGCACAAGACTGTAGGTTTGATATTGTGAAAGGGGAGCAGTGCTCCTGCAGCCATCACAAGTGTGGAGGGGCACTCTGACTTCAGCCACTGTCACTCTCTGGAATCCATGAAGTTGGGCCACATCCACTCCCCCATGTCAAGCTGTATCTCTGGAGCAGCTCTGGTGGGTTAAATTCAGTAAATCCAGCCCAGACAGGGGAATTTCTGGTGTAAATCTGGAGTGAGTTGATCCCAATCCCTGCTGTGAACACGGAGCAGCCCCATCCCTGTCCGTGGATGGAGAGGGCTGCCTGCCCCTTTCAATCTCTGCCATTTGTTTCTGAGGCACATCCAGCAAAGATTATTCACTCTATCCCCCATTTCCAGCCATGCCATTAATTCCTGGCTGTCCCAAACAGGCTGTTCCCCTACAAGCAGGACCCTCTGCCCCCATCCATCAGGCCAGGTGGGCATCAGCCTTGGCAGCTTCCAAATGGGCCACGGGAAGACATCCAGGGGATGCTGCTTTATCCCCCTCGAGGTTGTCAGCACAAATCCTTGATAAATAGAGAGATGAGTAATAAAGGCTGAGTTCACCTCGTTGGCATCAATGACTCCCCTGTTGGGGAGCAGGGAGAGGCTGTTCCCAGGCTGGGCAGGCAGTGGAGGTTTCCTGTGCACGTTCCTCCACCATCCCAGGAAGGGAAGGGGTTTTGCTCCAAACAATGCTGTGTGAGCCCAGAGTAATCCCCCTCCCAGCCTGTTTTGTCACTGCCAACTGGGCCTGGCTGATGTCTATTGGAGAGGGATTTTGCTGCAGTCTGAGGAGTTAGCAATGTGAGTTTGGAGGGGCTCCAAGGGAAATGTTTCTGTCAGCCTGGAATGACTGCAGAGGGGGCAGTGGGATGATGTTACTGCTCTTTCCCAGAGGACAAACCTCTCCTCAAGGGCCAGTTCCCTCCTCCTGTCTCATTGTGGGAGCAATCGGTTTCCTCCACCCACGAGTTTCTGCTTCCTTCTGCAGATGTTGGAGGGAGGAAGTCACCTTCCTCATGCTGAGCTCCTAGGAAATCATGAGACCTTTCCAAAGGCACTGCCTAGCTTTGCCCATCTCCCTGGGAGAGCTGCTGGCCTGGCACTGAGGATGAGCACTTGTCCTTGTGGCAAGTCAAGCCAAACTTCCAACCAGCCAAAGAGCCAGGCTCTGTCTGCTAAGTCCTAGGAGCTGCTGAATGGGGGGGGTTATGTGATGGAGGAAGATAGTAGGAAAAAACTAGTAGATCTGTGGTGATTTACAGGAGGAGAAAGGATTCATGCAGGCTTTGGACTCAGGGGAACTAAGTTGAGTTGCCCTCCCTCCTGGTGTGGTTCTGTCTGCAAGTGCTGTGAGTCCCTGCCACCCTGGGCACCCACTGAGAGCTGCAAAGTGACTTAATGAGTCACCTCTTGCCAAGCGGGGAGAAAAAATGTCAAATTGCATTTTTGTTTGCAAATTTCTCCAGTGCGTGGCTGGAACAGACACGAGCTCACAACGAGTGGGCACTGTCTGCAGGGTGTGTGTGCCATGCCCATGTTTCTGTGGAGATCTGGGGATGCTGCTGGGTGGCAAACCCCTCTCTGCTGCAGACACAGCCAAGCAGCACCTGCGTGGAGTTTCGTGGCAGGAAGAGTCAATGTGTCTTCTCCAGACCTGTGGCAAGGAGACAGAACATTAGCAGCAGAAATGCTTCTGGGTTCAGCCTGTATTTCTCACACCTTTTTTATCCCCCATGTAATTTTCTGTGTTCAAGGCCAGATTGGACTCAGTTACTTTTTTTTTCCCCTGATATAAACAATTTGGATGAGAATTCACTTTTTAGCAGATCTCCCAGTGCCTGTTCATGATACCTATTCTACCAGTGTACTGAGATCTGGGGATGAGTGTCCATCATCTCGTGACTCAGTTTACCACCAAACATGTCACAGCCAACAGGAGAATTCGGAGGCTGAAAGCCCTTAGTGGCTGGAACAGGCTCAGCCAGAGCTGGGATAAAGGAGTAGCTGGTTTCCATCTGGAGCATGATGGGAAACTGGATCTCTTTGGAAGTGATGTGTTGTGAGATGGATAATAGCAGGGACGAGCTGTTAAGGGCTTTTTGTCCTTCTGCGGGCACCAAAGGTCTCTCTTCTCTTTTAAGATAACCTGAGAGGAGTAGGACTATGGGCTGACTCCATTTGTCAAGTGAGTCTTTTCAATGTATTTAAATACTTTTACAGCCTCTGTTAATGAAACTTTGGTGACCCTGGAGCTCCTGAGGGAATCCATCTGCATCTAAGTGATGGAAAATGAACTCGTTAATGGCTGGGCTCTGCTTAGTCAATATGGGATATCGATCCCTGGTGATGAAGGGTTGGATGGGAAGGGGTTTGGCTAAATGGGTTTCATCCTCAGGATGGGTAGGGATGGGTGGCCAGTGAAGAGCAGTGATTGATGAAGAGCATCAGATGGTGGCTGGGAAAGCCTTGTTTTTACTGCTAACTGCAGAGATTTACAAGGGCTTGCCAAGCTGAGGAACTCGTGCCTGAAGGACACGTGGGAAGCCTGTGTAAGAGCTGATTGCACACTCTCTGCTTCTGTCTGCTGAGCTCCTACACCACCTATCTCCACAGGGGCCTTCTTTCCCTTTGGATGTCCCAGTTTCCCTCTGGGAAGGAGAGATGTCTCTCCAAAACCACCCATCCCTGCTCCCATCAAACCTAATTTCCTCTTGTCGCAGGGGACTGAGCATGGGGAGGGAGTGGAGAACTCCTGGATGTGCTCACACCCTGGATAATGCAGAGGAGAAAGGCTGGCGTGCCCAGAAACCATTGGAAAGCCATGCTCTAGGTGTCTGGGAACTGCTCTGAAGCACTTTGGAATGTTTCTCATGCATCCAGTGGGAGTTATTTTGGGGAAGGGCTTGTCCTGGTCTTACCAGCAAGACTTGGCTAGCCCTTCCCTCGGGCTAGAAAACTCCCATGAACTCCTTTTCCAGTGACTTTGGAACACTCCCCCATCAGTGAGGGAATGAGGTAATGGGAGAAGCTCATACCCAGCAATCTGGGAATCTGCTGCAGGAAATGGGAATTACCTGGGTGGCTGTGGAAACCCACTGCTCCTGCTCAGAGGGAAAGGCATGAAGGTGGGGAGGAGGATGGCAGGTTGGAAGAGGGAAATAAAGAACAGGCAACATATTCTTCAGCATGTTTGGGTGCAATCCTCCTGTGCACACCATCTGTGCACTGGGAAACCCAGGCTGGGTCTTTTCAGGGCACTGATCCACCCTTTCAGCTCCCATGCAGGGCACAGCACGTGCCATGGAGCCGGGAGGAGAACCTCAGACAGGGCAAACTGGTCCTGTTCTGCTGGTACCCACGGGCTGATGCTGCTTTGCTTTACAGAGGAGGAGGGCCCCGGGAGATCACAGCAGCAGGGATGACACTGCTCTTGCTCAGAGTCCCCAGTCCTCTGCTTCAAGGGGATCATCCTCATTTACAGCAGCTGAACTTTCAGGGGTTGAATGAAAAAATAGGCAAGTTTGGAAAAGTGAGCAAAATATGGCTCTGGAGCAGCTTGGGATGTCTGCAAAAGGCTTTGAGACCTGCAGTGGCCAAAGCTGAGCAGTTTATGATGATGTGAGGGTGCTGTGGCCTTCAGTGATTCCCACATCCCCTGGGTCAGATCCTCAGCTGATCAAAGCTGAGAGAACTGAACAGGTTTATGTCCACCAGGGACCAGCTGCAGCAAGCCTGCATTACACCACTTGATGAACAGCCTGCTCTGCTCTCTCTCTTCTCTCTCCACTTGCCTTTAGTCACTAAAATCTGCTTCATTAACAAACTCTCCCTAATCACTGCTCCTGAGCAGTGGAGCACTCTGCCCAGTGGGGCCCTGCTTGGAGCTTCTTCCCAAGGATTTTTCCAGCCAATATAACACACACTTTAATGACTTTGCTTCTCCTTAGCCAGTTGTTGGAGGCCGTGGAGCAGTGATTCTGCACAGCTTGCCGTGCTGGGTGTCTCTCCTGGGTGGCTGGAAGAGAGCTGTGACTCCTGAACAACCAAACATCTTCCTTATCTAAGAAGGGGATGATCTTTTAGCTAAAGGCATTTGAGTCCCTAGGTGGAGTCTAGGGGGATGGTGGAGGTGATACATC
The DNA here is from genome assembly GCA_013399695.1 of Formicarius rufipectus. NCBI lineage: Eukaryota > Metazoa > Chordata > Aves > Passeriformes > Formicariidae > Formicarius > Formicarius rufipectus. The sequence goes on along the minus strand of VXAU01004101.1, from coordinate 1,132,662 downwards.
AGCTCTTGGGCATGTCAAGGAAAGCACACAGGGGTCTTTAAGGATTTCATTTTTGTGCCAGGATTGGTCTTCAGAAGAAAACCTCACCCAGCAAACAGAGTTTCCCAATCTGGAAGTGACCAGGCTGTGGGTGTGCCACGGTGGAGGGAAGGATGGGCATTGGAAAGCGCAGGTCCAGCCCTGGCAGCACGATCAGGATTTGTGCCCAGCAGCGCCTGTCAGCGCTCTCCTCCCCGTGGGCTGCACTTTCCCCCCTCTGCCTCATCATGACTGATGGGGACCCACACCCAGCCCTCCCCTGAGAGGTGAGGGGGATAACTTGAGCAGTTCTATTCCCATCCTGGCATGGAGCCGTGTGTGAGACAGCAGAGTGTCCCACACAGCCCCCAACAGCAGCAGCAGCAGCAGCAGTGTTTGCCGTGGGGAGCCACGAGGTGCTGGGGGAGCAGCCCAGCCAGCCACTGTTATCCTGTGGGCGGCTTGTTTTCCATCCTTCCCACCCCCTCGCTGATGATAAGGCCTATTTTTCTCCCCTTCCATGTGCAGAAATAGATTGCATTTGTCGTAAATCACCTCGGCTGCAGATGGTGAGTCACTAGTTGATCAAAGGCAAGACCCTTTTCTAGGTCTGGGTGGAAGATGAGATGCTTCAATAAATCATTAGGAATCAGCAGCAGAGAGAGTTTGTCTCGGGTTTAATGAGCAAACCTCACCACCCTCCTCCTTTGCCCCCGTGCCCCCGGCTCTGTGTGGTGTACATTGCCAGTCTCAGGGACTTGAATGGGGCTACCTGGTTTAGGATCCCTGGCACAGCTGTTCCTGGGCACTGGGCAGCAGTTTTCTGCCCTAACCACCAAGTCTGGAGAGCAGCAGAGGGGAAAGCATTGTGGCTGAGGGGGATAGATGTGCTGGGAGCAGGGAATGAGAGCAGACAGAGTGTTGGCATGTGCCATTCACCAGCGGGCAATGAGATAAGAACGTGGAGTCCAAGGGGATCAGCATCAGCTGGACATGAGGGTGACAGGAGTTGGCATGGTGGAGATGGGAGCTGGGATGCAGGGGCAGGAAAACTGCCAGCCTGTGACAGAACTGCAGCAGAGTCCAGGGATGCTCACTGGGACAGAGCTGCAGTCTGGGATCAGGAACGCACACACTGGGATCAGGAATGCACACACTGGGATCAGGAATGCACACACTGGGACAGGGCTGCAGTCTGGGATCAGGAACGCACACACTGGGATCAGGAATGCACACACTGGGATCAGGAATGCACACACTGGGATCAGGAACGCACACACTGGGACAGAGCTGCAGTCTGGGATCAGGAATGCACACACTGGGATCAGGAATGCACACACTGGGACAGGGCTGCAGTCTGGGATCAGGAATGCACACACTGGGATCAGGAACGCACACACTGGGATCAGGAATGCACACACTGGGACAGGGCTGCAGTCTGGGATCAGGAACGCACACACTGGGATCAGGAATGCACACACCGGGATCAGGAATGCACACACTGGGATAGGGCTGCAGTCTGGGCTCAGGTGCCACTGGGCAGGGCTGCACAGACGAGACGAGGACAACCACGGCAGTGGGGAGAGAGGAGGGGCTGAGCCCAAGCCATGCCCCTGCCAGCCTCGTGACTGCAGCGTCCTGCCCAGGATGGGTTACTTGGGAGCGGGGGACGGTGTGAGAGCTGTCCAAGAAAAGGGAAGGACCTGGAATTGTTCCTGTACACTCCTTTCATCTCCACACCTCCAGCCAGCCTCTCCGGGAAGGGAGAGATCAATGGCTCTTGAGTCAGAGACTGCTGAAAGCTGAGCAGATGAAGGGTTTGCCATCTGTGAACAAGTTGTTCTGATTGAATTAGAGAACATTTAACATTTACAGATAATTAGAAACAGCCACCCATTACAAAGGCAGCAGAGAGAGGGGAAGCTTTTGAAAGGCGATTGGAAGCTCCTTGACACATCAGCCAGGGGAGCTTTTCAGACACAACTTCTGAGCATTTCCGAATGCTTTGCGCTCCTTAAATTCCCCGATCTTGAGAGCCGAGTATCTACCTCTGTCCCTCTCTTCTGTCCTCTCCGTTACTTTTCAAGTCCCTCTTGTCATTTCCTTCCAGCCAACTCCTTCCTGGGAGATTTTCCCAGCGTTTTAAACTTCGGTCCCAAACTGGGCTGTCAGCTGTGAGGGAAAGGGAAGGAAACGCTTTCCTGCTCCATGACTGACACAGTCCCTTCGGCCTGGGGTTGGGCTGTGCAGCCATGGGGAGGGACAGCTGTGAATGAAGAGGCTCCTGTGCTATCCTGACCTCTGCAGGAGAGACCTGGACCTAAAGCTAGTTAGTATTTTTTTCAGACTGTATTACATAGCGAGATAAATATTCTTGTAATAGAAAAAAAGCCCTAAAATTTTTGGTTATAGATTATAAAAACCTACTAAAATATGTAAAATGCTGTTTTTTCTGCTCAAAAACACATTCTTCTTTTTTTATCCTTGATTTTCCTTAATATGTTTTTACATCAACAGTATTAAAAACCATGTTTCCCATCCTTTTCTTTGGAGCGAAAAGAGAAGCTGGTGGAAACTTCAAATTCCCCAAAGCACAAAAAGGGATGATTTCCTTCCCAAATTTCCTCTGAAAAATAACTAGCATTTCTCAAGCAGCTCGAGCAGTAATTGCCTTTCAGCAGTGATGGTAATTGTGTTGCATCTGCTGCAGAGAGATACCCAAGAGGTGAAACCATAAAGCTGCAGCTGCCCTTTGGCTGAAGAAGCCTCACTGATGGCTTTGGGGCAGCAGATCCATCACTCGGCCTCTGCTTTCAGCCCCAGGGGTGACTCCATGGGCAGAGCCACTGCCCCATCCCAGTGGGATCGCTGTGCCCGGCAAGGAAGGAGAACCCAACCGGGGAATAAAGGAGTTTGTATGTTTGCATGGAGGTGGCTCTCCACTTAATCGGAAATAAACGCCCGGAAGGGATGTGGATGCCCCTTGTGTCCAAGGCCAGGCTGGATGGGGCTTGGAGCAACCTGGTCTTGTGGAAGGTGTCCCTGCCCGTGGCGGAAAGTTGAACTGGATGCTCTTTAAGGTCCCTTCCACTCCAAACGTGGTTCTATGGAATGGCAAACGGAGATCTTTGCACAGGTCCAATAATCCCAGAAGGCTGACTGGGATGCCGCGACTGAGCGAGGCACAGCTCTCCCCCCAGCCCTGTCCCCCCCGTTCGCCGGGGCTGTCCCCAGCAGCCCATGAGCAGGACCCTGACAGACATCTAGTGGCATTTTCTATAACTACAGCACGTGTGGCTGAGAAGGGGCTGCCCCGGGCAGCGGGGAGGGCACGGTGGTACCGCGGAACAAAGCCTCAGCCGCCGGGCACCAGGAGCTCTGAGCCCCCATCCCTTCCATCCCACGGGAGAGGGAAGGGAGGGAGCGGCGTGTGATTCTTGGAGGCTTTTGGCTGTGTGATTCAGGATGAAGGCAAAGCAATCCCCGCAGCGCCCCGGCCCCGCTGTGCTGGCCCCGGGGAGGCGGAGGGGATGGACGGATGGATGGAAGGATGGATGGATGGATGGATGGATGGATGGATGGATGGATGGATGGATGGATGGATGGATGGATGGATGGATGGATGGATGGATGGATGGATGGATGGATGGGGGGCAGCCCCTGCCCACCCGGGCCGGCCGGGCTGGGGGCCACACGAGCCCGCAGCCCGGCTGGGAGCATGAGAAGATGCCTCCAAGGGGGTGTCAGACGCAGTTACACTGAAACACGATATTTATAACAAAGTGTGGGGGAAGGTGTCACATCGCATTACGCTGATGCTCCATCGGCGGAGACGCGGGGCCGGTGCTGTGCGGGGGGATGTGGGGAGGGCCAGCAGGCAGGAGGATGGGTTTGCTCTGCACGTGCTGGTTGTGTGCTGCAGTCCTGGCAGCAGCCGCGCCGAGCAGGGCTTTCCTGGGGGCAGGAGAGGAGGGCAGGTCTCTCAGGGGTGCTGGCATCGGCTGGTGGCATCGCTTGGCTCTTGGAGTCACTGTGCCTGGCCTTGCTCTGCTTTCCAGCGGCAGCGCTGGGGTGAACGGTGATAAACTGGGGGAAATAAAACCCAGATATGTCAAGCACTGCTTCATTGTGTATTTTCTGGATGGGCATATCCCACTTGCTTTTGCGTCAGTGCGAGGACGTTGGCTTGGGAGCGTAACCTTGCTGATAAACCTCTCCTCACCAAGCTAACATTAAATGCTGGAATCTTTGGAATAAACAGTTCTTCAGAGAGAGCTAAGCTGTGTCCCAGCACGCAGCTGGGATTGCACAACTGCTCCCTGAAGAATGAGCCTCTGAAAGTACCCAGCTCTTCCCCGTCGCTGCAACGAGAGCCAAAGCCAAAGGGGTCTCAGAGCTGCAGATTCCCCAGGTCCTGTGTGGAAATTCCCTTGCATTTTAAGGAGAGCAGTGGGAGCTCCTACACACTCAGAGCCTGTTTCTGTGCATTCAGCTCCTTGCCCCTGCCCTGGCAAGGGCTCAGCAGCACACGGGTGCAGCAGTCACTGCCCTCGGGGTGATCGCCCGCGAAGAGCTTTTGGCAGCGGCTGTTTCACCCTCGCTGTGAACACGGGAGCTTCTCCCGGGAGAGCAGCCAGCACAGGGACAGGCAGAGCTGGAGCCTGCTGCTCTGCCCCCTTCTCTGCTGAAGGTTCTCAGGGCAGGTCTGCTGGCAGCTAAGCTCTGTCCCCACGGTGAATGGAGACCGGTCTCCACGTGTCCACGCTCAGGGGAACGTGCAGGTGGGCACTGCCCACCTCGCAGCGGGCTGGGAGCCCTGCCAACCCTCTCTGCTCTGCCCTGTGGCCCTCTGTGACTCAGCCAGGCTGCCCCCCAGTCCCTCGGGGGCCACCTCAGCCTCTGCCCCCTCCACACCAGCCCTGGTCTCCCTGCTGTTTCTCCTCCCATGCAGTTTCCTTTCTGGGGACTCAGCTGCTCAGTGCCTGCAGGGATTGCTGTTCTTTCCCAGGGTGGTTTGAGGTCAGTTAGAGCATCACAGCTCTGCCCAGAAGTGGAGACCTCATCACTCCTGGCGTGTCGGGGTCAGCTTTTATTCTCCTGGGATTGCCTCTGACTGTTCTCCCTGGAGTGCCAGCGTGGGTTGGGGTGACCTTGTCCCCGTTGCCTGCCCTCATGAGGCTGCTTCCAAGTGCCTGGAGCTCTGAGGGCTCTGTCCCTGAGCAGAGATGGCAGCAGTGGCTGCACAAGGGAGGTTGGCTCTCCCACAGCTGCCTGCGAGGGAGCGTGCCCTGGGAAAGGCACCAGCTCCTGCCTGCTTGGCAAGGCACGTGTCTGCCATGGGAGGAGGCAAACATTTCCAAGGGAAATGCACACTGAGCTCAGCCCTAGACCAAGCTAACCCTGAACTCTGTCGGGCCCAGCAGCAGGTAGATTGAGATGCCCTCGTTAGGTCATCAAAATTCCCCCGTGGGGGAAGAGCCAGGACAAGAGAGGGCTGAGAGCACAGCCTGGCACGTAACCCCAGGAGCACCCTGAGAGGCGTGCTCTGTCGTTAGGGGCAGAACTTGGCTGCTTTGGGGAGGAAAAGGTGCTGGTGGGAGGCACTGAGTAGGTTACAGGCTGTGTGTTAGTGCAGAGGGGTGTGCTGGGTGCACATTAACTGCACTGTGAGTGCCTGTATGGTCTGTGCAACACCCTCCTGCTGTTTCCAGAACTGCTGGTGCTCACCTTCTGGGAACAGGCCAACACATGGGCTGTGATGGATGCTGGAGTGTGACTGTACATCTGCACACAGAACACTTCCAGTGGGATCAGAGGGGGACACAATGACCACGGGAACACAGACACGGGTCCCTTCACACCCACCATGTATGGGAGACACATGTAGAGGTGGCAGTGTCTGAACACAGGTATCAGGTCCCCAGGGGTGAAGGGCTGAGGGGGGCTGGGCTGTGTGACCCTGTCAGGCTCTGCTCCCTCTCACAGAGGTGTTCCAGGCTGGGCTCGGGTGTCCCTGCCTGTGTGGGGGTTATGCTGCTCTAGGAGCCCAGCAGGTGTGTGTGGTGTGAGGGACACCCTGCAGTGTGTGTGCGTGCCTGGGGTGTGCCAGCCCAGCCCTGCCCACAGCCCGGCACGAGTGGGTGGGATGTGGCAACTCTTCCTTCCCCCCGCTCTGCAGTTTAAAGGAGGTCGTCCTCCTCCCGCTGGATCCAGTGACTAAGGCAGCCTGGCATTTACCCAGGATTTATTTGGACACTCTAGAGCCAGCTGCACACTTTTTTTTTTTTTTTCATTTGCTTTTTGTCTGACTTCATGCCCTTTTGGTGATTGCTTATAACCCCAGTGCAGAGAAGGGACCAATGCTCTCTGCTTCCAGGGGAAGGAGACTTGTGCAGCATCCACCAGATGCAGACAGACCAAAAGGGAAGCAAGCTGAGAGAGGGAAAAAAAACCCAGAAAAACTCATGCATTATCTGTGCTGGAAATGGCACGTTTTTTTCTACAATTCCTTTTAGCTGTTTAAGGAAAGATTTATTCTCTCTCTGACAGCACAGTTTGCAGTGTTCCTGTTAAGTTTGGGCCAGCCTGGATTAACTGTGCATCCTCAGTGTCTGATTAGCTCTATTTGCTGTGTTTTTATTGACCTATGCAAGAGGAAAATCTAGGTCAAGCCAGGCTGATGAGGCTAGAACTGGCTCTGTAATATAAATCAGTACAAACGAGGCCATCCAGTCGCTGAGCCATCAAATCACGCTCTGGGGTGGGTCGCCTCCAAAGTGTCCAGGGGACATAATTAGGAACTTTCCCAAGCTGTCAATCAGACTGGGAGCGTGGTTTGGAGGTGGAGGGTGGGTAGATTTTCTTTTTAGAAGCCGTTCTTTGTTTCTGTGGTGAGGAACAGCACAGGAACAGCAAGTGGCTGAAGCACAGGCTGCAAATAGAAGCGGCCCCTGCCTGGCTGAGACTCCGTGTTTCTCTCCACAGAGGAGGGATGGAGACAGCTCAGAGAGCCCTGCAGGGCTGGAAGGAGTTTTTCTACGGAAGCAGGAGGGGAGGGCAGAAGCTTTTCCCCGGGTTCCTTCCTAGCAAACCTTATGGATGGCTCTTGCCATGCACAGCCAAGGGCAGTGCAACCAGCTTCCAGTACAGGCAAGCAGTGGAGACTGTCTGCTCCTGGCAGAGCTGCATCTCCTCTGACATCACCACTCCAGCTGTGGTTGGATCCCAGCAGGAACCAGCCTGTGACCCACTCTGCTGCCCCTGCCCAGATACTCACCCTGCTCTGGGCAGGAAAAGGAGGTGGCAATGGCTGTGACAGGCTGGTTTCAGCAGCTTTGACAAAACCCCTCCACCCCTGGAGAAACTTTTTGCAGGGAGACAAAGGTGTCTGGTGCTGGAGGTTTCCAGGACAGGGAGCAGGGAGCAGCCTCAGCTGGTCTGTGAGCAGCGTGTGATGTACTGGCAGCACATTGTCACACAGCATTAGCTTCACCCTCAGCGGGGCTGTGCCAGCTCTGGGGGGCACAAAGCCACCCTGGGAGGGGGGCACAAAGCCACCATGAGAGGGGGTCACAAAGCCACCCTGGGAGGGGGTCAAAAAACCACCCTGGTGGCACTCAGGGTGCAGGACGGGTGCTGCTGGTGGCACTCCGGGTGCAGGACGGGTGATGCTGGTGGCACTCAGGGTGCAGGACGGGTGCTGCTGGTGGCACTCCGGGTGCAGGACGGGTGATGCTGGTGGCACTCAGGGTGCAGGACGGGTGCTGCTGGTGGCACTCCGGGTGCCGGAGTTGTCCCGGCCACCTCCGCAGCCTCCAGCCCCGCCGGCCCCGCGGTGAGGGATGGCCCCGCTTCCCGGAGGCATTTACATTCCCTGCCCGTGCTGCTGTTGCCTTCCCTTCTTTATGGCTGTGATTTACCGACGTCACAGGCGCGGCATCACGGAATTGAATTTACGGGAGGCTGAATTTACGATTCGAGAAAGGAACCCTTCGCCACGTCGTGCTGCCTCCCCCCTGCCCTGCCCTGTGCACCTCGCTGTGCTGCACAGCACGGGGACGGGGGCAGAGCGGCCGTGGGAGAGCCTGCTTCCTGCGGGAGGCAGATCTGCTCCTCTGGCTGCGGGCAGGAATGGAGGGAAAGGGTTCAGGGGGAATGTGGGCATCCAAAGTTCCTGCGCTGTGCCCACAGACCCGCAGGCTGGCACTGCAGCCACTCGGGCAGCAGGCAGAGCTCCTGCCTGCTTGCTTCGTGTTAACAGCCCTCTCCATAATGATGTATTCCTGGTTCTGGGTGGTTTCCAAAGCGTTCCCAGCAGGTATTTCTCAGCCTCGCCGCCGTCTGCCCCTCCCCTCCAAATTCTGCCCTCTCTCCAGCTGAATTATTGGACAAACTGCAAGATCCATAAGGCAAACAGAGAAGGAAGGGGGGCAGAAGCGAGGCACAGTTTACAGCCCAGAAGCCAAACTCGCTACAGGACACAGCTCCATGCAGCTTGAAGCACGGCTTGGTTTGTGTGTGGGGGTGTTGGAATAACTCCATCCTCCGGAGCTAATTTAGGACGTCCTCTGCTCTGCCTGGGGAGGAAATGGCCTCGGTACAGAAGGCACTTGTCTGTGACAGATCTCCTGGAAACAGCATAATAGCTGCATGTCAGACACGCTGCAGACATCTCTATCAGGTGCTGTGCCAAGGCCCCGGGGGAAGCTGCAGGACACACCTCGGTCAGCAGGGATTGCTCAGGCTCAGGCTGGCGGAGATTCAGGCTGCACAGAGCCCTGCCCAGCTCAGGGGCTTGGGCAGGACCCAGCTGGTGATGCCAAGGGAGGTCCGTGTTGTGCCCCGCTGGCTCAGCTTCGCTGGGTGCTCAGGCAGAGGCACTGAAGAAAAGATGTTATCAGAAACGGAGCAGGTAGGAGAGCAGGATGGAGAAAGGATTTCCTGCTCTGGGGGAAGGTCAAAGCCTTTTTTTTTAATCCAAAATGAAAATCCTGGTGGTTTTCATCCATCATCAAAACCCATTTTTGTCCAGGATTAATCGCAGTGATTCATGTGAGCCTTTTTATATTTTGTTCCCTGCTTCTGTACATGTATTAACCACCTTCCCACTGAAATGTCCCTTCACACCAACAATCCCCAAAATCTTAGTTCAAAACCTGGAGCTAAAACAGTGCTATGTTTCTTTTTCTCTGGGACTGATATGAAGGGAGGAGAATCCATCTTGCTTTTCATGAACACTTTGGGGTTTTGCTCTTTGTAGGAAGCTGAAAGCAGAACAATTTCAGTGGGCATCAGTGTTTCTCTGGTGGTGTGCTTGATTCTTTCCAGCCTAGAAAACCACATCCCTGTGCCTGCTAGAGTCTATCCACTCATTCATCCATCTCTCCATTGCCATCTTTCCCTGCATACCAGAGTACCCTCTGGCTACACTGAAACATCCCTGGCTGCAGAAATCAGGCTGGAGGTGGAAAAACTGCAGAAGCAGAAGGAGCCTGTACAGCAAACAGTCTATTTATTGATATTTTATTATGCTGTTTAGCAGGACCCTGGTGCCTGTAATAAAGCATTAAGGAAGTGTAGCAGCACATTCTCATTGATCCCTTTCAGGATTGGGATATTAGTGTGAGGACCGGTGACAAAGGAAAGGAATAATTCTGTTCCCCTCCCCTGTGCTGAATTGCTGATGGCAAAATGCCCTGTAAGCCTGAAGATTAGTTAGATGTACTGTGACCCCCAACTGAATAATCACAAACCACATGCTAAAAGTGAAAGACAAGTGGGGGTTTTGATCTGTAGAACTACACAGTGAGAGATGTGGAGAAATCCGTGATGACTCAGGAGAGCTCAGATCTATCAAGCCTGGTATTTCCTGACTGAAGGTGGAAATGGTCTGGGCTGGTCCCGAAGAGCAGGCAGGGAAGGGATGAGCTAAAAGGTCCCCTGTGTGACAGAACGATTTGCACTTTGCCTGCTCTGGGTGTTCCCAGGGACAAACCCCTCAGCTCAGTCCTCGGGGTGACTCCACAGCCACACGAGTTGCAGCAGGGAGGGAGGGAGGGAGGGACGTGAGCCCACCTGTAACAGGGCACAGAGAAGGTGCCACACACAGCCCTGAAGGAGACATCTCCAACCTTCAAGAGTTTGTACCAAAAGTACAGAACAGGGGAGAACAGCAGAGCGGTGGAAGAGCCCTCAGTGTGCCAGTGGCAGAATGGACGGATTCCAAATGCTGCCCACCAAGCAAGTGAAGACACTTTGCTCCTTCCTCCCTGCTCCTTCCCAGGTGTCCAGTGGCTGGGAATGTTCCTGCTGGGGCATCCTCCTGCCCTGCCCAAGAGCAGCTGTACCCTCAGTGCCAGAGCTGGGGGCGTTTTGCCACTCCCTGTTCTCCCAGCCCCTGGAGAAGGGATGTTATGCTCGTGCTTTCTGCTCTTTCCCTCCCGACAGGTCTCGGCAGGTCGCAGGGGCGCCGCCTTCGGGTGTTTCACAGCTCCTGGGTGTCGCTCCCCACCTGGCACGGGTGGCTCTGCATCAGATCAAGCCGCAGATGTGGCATTAACCAAATGGCCTTCCCAGAGGGAGGAGGAGCGGCGTGTTTGAGGAGGGATTTAGCTCTATTATCACCTGCACAGCTGGTGTTCAGACCCAGCGTGGCTAAATATTTGCGGTCAGGCAGGGAGGGGAATGTGGCACGTTTAGGGAGTGTCCTGTGCCCAGCCAGACCTCAGTGTACAATTCCAGCTGCTCAGCAGCACAGGAATGACCCCTGAGCTCTGCTTCCTCCCCCTGCTCCTCTATGAAAGTCCTACGTGGTCTCTCCATCTTCTGCTGCAACTTTCTCCCCCCGTGAGAATCAGGGTGAACAATAACAGCAGCCCTGAGGATCGCTGGAATCATTAGTGAAATGATGCTCCCAGGGGTCCAAACCTCTCATTTGGAGCATCCTGGGCTGCACATCCCTCTGAATGTGCTCCTTCCCTTTTTAGCAGCCTCTGCACCCCCGCACTGTGACCGGGGGGACAATTAGGAGCTGTAATTGCCTGAGCAGGGTGTAAGGAGGGAGAGAATCCAGTAATACCTGGCTGGGGTTTTGTGTGGATTAATTAGCTACCGTTTGCACAGCTCTTTGAAGCTCCAAACCTATTCAAGTGCTAAGTATTATTATTAAATAGTGATCCATTAGTTCTGATCATTGGCTATGGCTTCCCCGTAGCCTCCCCGGTGTCATTTTCTCCACTCTTTTGCTATTCATTTCCCTTTGCTATTCCAAATACATTTCTGTCTTAAAGGAGATGTGACAGGAAAAGAGTCCACCTGCAGGTTTGGTTTAAGTGTGGGTCCTACCCATGAGAGGTGGGTTCAAACTTTGCTTGGTAGTCACAAGTGTATTAAACCCTGCACTCTGCTGGTCGTGGCTCACCTGAGCACCAGGGGAGCTGAACACCAACGTTCTTAAGCAGCCCGTGTCCTTCAGGGCACCAACACAACGCCTCAAACCCCCTTTCCAGTCTGGCAACTGGAATTCCAGCTGGCACCAAACCCAGGAAAGAAAGGTGTTAGCTCAGCCTGCTGGGGCTGTGAGCCCTAACTTCAGACAGCCCTTGGGATGAAGGATCCTCCCTCCTCCTCCTCCAGGGCTGAGCCATGCTGGGCCAGGCTGTGGAGCTCCAGGACATCCAGCACATCCAGGAGCAGCTCTTTGGACCGGCTGAGGAATGTGCACAGCAGAGTCTCCTCCTGGTGCTCCCCCCTGGGAAGAGCTCAGGGTCAGCCCCTGGCACTGACACACACGTGCAGGTGCATATTTCTATCTGCAATGGAGGTTTTATTCTGGTAAACATTCTATTTATTATTTTAGAAAAATGTATTTATATGTAGGCTGCTGAATTCATATTGCACCAAAAAAAGTCATAAACCTCCCAGTAAAGAGGCAGGAAAATGCTGTGGTGAGAGCAAAGCAGGCATCTATCACTGTGGTGGGGCAATCCCCAAGCCAGGCACGGCACTGTAAATAAAACACACAGTGCTCCTTTCACCACAAATGTATCCTCAATCAGGGAAAAAATACATCTAATTTGAGATCCGATACACTCTCAATCAAGAGGTGACTTATGTTCAGGAATCAAAAAGATTAAAAATCGGGGCAATTTCTAAATCATTCAGGTCTCCCAATTCTATTTCTTCAACTGCTGTTTCAGGGAGAGGCTTTGGGAACAAGCAAAGGTTGTCAAGTGGGACAGGGAGTTCAGAATGCCCCAAATTCTGAGACTCAACCCCAGCTTTTTATTCCAGTGTCACACCAGTGCAGCCAGTCAATATTGCTCATTGCAATGTTGACGATTTGGAACAGTTTAAGCAGTTCCCCACGCATAAGTATTGCTCTTTATGGCATGATTTAACTCCTTCTCTGCTTGATGCAGGCTGAAAATTTCCAGGATGGGTCCAAGCCAAGAATTTAACATCTGAGACCCTTTTAAAGGATCTGTTCGAGGGATTAAGGAAAGCAAAGTTCACTCTTGTCAGACTTTAATTTGCTATGCTGAATCCATACCTCTGCTGGTGAATTTGTAGGGTCTGTAAGAGAAGGTGAAAGCTTTGTGGACACTAAAATCACTCTGGCAGTGAGTCGTAGAGATCTTGACAGCATCTGGAATAACAGAGAACTGTCTGGGGTGGGGAATTTAAGCCCTGTCTTAATATACAGACAAACCAGACCTGGCCCTCTCTGCCAAACAATGCTGCAATGCAGAATTATTTTGTGCTTTAGTGCATCTGATACTGTTTCAGAGCTATTTAAGTCCAGCTTAACTCCATCTTGATCCCTTAATTATATCATCTGGATCACTTCCAAGTCAGTCCTCTGAAGTACCTGGCTCCTGAGTCTGGAGAGAGCTGTTGTCCCAGCTTTGATGCCTCTCCCTGATAAGGCTCTTGAGCTGGGCTTTAGTGTGGCACGACTTTGTTTGCTGCTGGAGAGGCCAGAGGGACAGGCTGTGCCCTGGGGTGGTGGGCACTGCAGATGACCCTGGGCTGGGGGTCTCTGCTGGGTGTTCTGGACTCTCTGTGGAGATTTTGATGGCTCCACCAATGCAGTGGATGGAACTCGGAATGTGGCTGCTTCAGACACAGAATATTGGGGGTTTTGCAAAAGCTGCAGCCTGGGTTTCACTGAGGGAGGTGCTGCCCAGGCCCCCAGGGTGTCTCAGAGGAGCAGGCAGGGCAGGGATGGGCAGCAGGACTGTTACTCTGCCTGGGGTACAGCAAGTGCTCTGCCCACCAGCCAGGACAGGGATTAAACCATCCCCCTGGGCAAGGCTGGCACCCACCCACTGTGGTCCTTCAGCCTTTCCTCTGAGCATGGCTTGGTGTCCACCTTCAACACCCATGGGAGCCTTTCCTTCTCAGCTTCAGGTCATTTGTTGAACACACAGCTGGAAAGGAGGACGCACCTTCTCTCCTCGGGCCTGGAGACCTCCTACATGGGGTTATAATACAAATACAGAGAGGCAAAAAGCTCTTTTCTTATTTGAGGAGCAGGTGTAAACCTTGGCAGGATAAACATCCCTCCATCAGGAAGGGAGAATGGCTTCACCCCTACCTCACCATCACTGCTCCTGCGAGCTTTAATCATCCTGCTCTTTGTACTGAGCGGAGCCCTTCGGATCAATCAGCACTTTGAAGTTTTGTTATAAAAATGTAAATGAAATGCACTGCCAAATGAAGCTTTTCTTCTGCCCTGTGCTCCTCTCCATTCTTCCACCCTCACTGGTGCCAACAGCAGGGATGGCCACCTCAGCACTGAGCTGCACATTCTCCCACTCCCTTCACTGCTTCCACCTGCAAAAAAAGAGAAGAAAAGAGGGGCAGGGCTGTCCCCTGTTCATCTCCAGACATGCTGATCCGACTGGGAGACAAAATGTTCTCCTGCTTACAGCTCTGAAAATCCAGAGGGGGCTCGTAGGGAGGGTTGGTGCTGCTGGTTGGGTCTTGCAGCACAGTTAAGCTCGACCTGCCGAGGGAAGCGAGGTGTGTGTGACCTGCTGGCTCTGTGTGGGGGCTGGTGTGCCCCACTCATCTGCTGGTGGCCTCCTCCCTGACTCCGACTGAAAGACAAATCTCCCCAAGGTATGATGGTCCCCTGTTTCAGAAGGTCCTGTATGGCCAAGCACCCTGGTTTTGGTCCAGTATCTGAGACCTGGCAAAGCAAATGCTCCTCTCCAAGTGCTCCATCCCACCCAGGTCCTGGTGATGTGAAGTACCAACCATCTGGCCACAGTGCTGGGAGAAGCACTTCCAAGGGGTTTGGGCAGGATCTGAGCAGAGAAAGGAGCTGGTGGGTCTGGGGTGGCTCCGTGGAAGGTGGAGAAGGAAAGTCTAGTGCTTCATTTCAAGCTGTTTCTTCAAATTCCACTTCCACTGCCCGTCTCAGCAGCCTCCTGGGAAGCAGAGCCAGCCAAGCCTGGCAGACATCTGGGGGAAAAGACAGCTCTATCCATGGCCTTAGCACTCCTGGGCATGTGGGTGGATTGTTTTTGTTTGCAGGATTCTTTTGCAGAGTTCTGCTGTGATTTGGTGACACCTCTCAGGATCCACAACTTCCCTAGAGATTGCTCCAACCCCTCACTCAGAGGGGATTCACCTCGGGGGGAGCAAGGCAGAGCTCACTGGGACACCTGCAAGGCTGTGCAAAGGTCAGAATTGGGGGAAATTATAAAGGAAAAATAGGAAAGTGCTCTTCCAGGCTGACACAACTTTTTTTTGAGGGGGTGTTGTGGGTTTAGTTTGGATCCAGTGTAGATCTGATGATTCTAATTCCAGCTAACAAATCCCAGGCTGGGGCAAGTCTCCAGGTGCTGGTTGGTGGACTGGCCAAACTGGGAGTGTGGCATCCCTTCCCTGCAAGAGAATTGTCCTGGTAGATTTATGCCCCTGGAAAGCAGTGCCTGTGCTCTGGGTGGCCCCGGTGGGGACTGGGCTGGTGTGGAGGTGTCTGAATGGGATCGCTCAGAGGGAGGTTTGCTCTGGGTTGGGGACATTCTGTGCTGAGCTACAGAGCCTCTGCCTTTCTGAGTTGAGCAGGGCATGGATTGAGCAGGTGAGGGGGTTTTGTGTTCACTGGTGGCTTCAGTCTCTCAGGATGGGTGGCTGAGGTCAGTCCGAGTTCATTACTCTGCCAGGAGGTTATGATTTCTTTGTTATGGAGGTTCAATACGAATTGATTTTAAAGTAAACTTTTTTTGGACCAATTTAAGAAATTCACTTTATTGTTCAGGCTTTGATGTTATTTTCCATGTGATCAGCATAAAGCATTTCCCTTGCTACCCCCCCACGGAGTGTTATTTAGACCTTGCAGCTCTTTCCCTCACCCCAAAGCTCGATCAAAAGCTGGGCTTGGACTGAAGCTCATCCGGGGCTCAGCTCTGGAGGCCACTTTTGCAGCTGTAGCTCAGGAATTCAGCCTGTCCAGCTCACTGTGGGAGAGCCACTTCTTGCTCAAACCAGTATTTTCCCAGGTATTTTTGTTGGAATTGAGGGATTTCAGGTCTTTTCAATGAGTATTAACAGATGGGGAATTTCAAGCTCACGATCATCGTTTGCATCACGGTGCAATTTTGATAATAATTGTGGTTATTCCCTTGGGATGGCAGGGAATCAGTGTGGCATAGGGGGATCTTTTCCACTCATCCAAGCAAGGAACAAGAGCCAGGAACCCTGATCCACTTTGCAAAACAAAATACATTATTAAATAAGTCCTCCTCCTCCCAGCCCTAAATCAAACAGAATTTCACTCGTGCACTGTTTTGTCTTCAATAAAGAGAAAGAATCTGCCCAGGGATTTGGGAATTCTGTAGGATGAACAGCAAACTGGCAGAAACACAGGCAGCATGATTGTCTCCTGGAGATCCAGGTGAAGGCAATATGAGCAGTGCTAAGCCTCATTTGGGCACACAGCTGACTCCATTAATTGGGACAATTAAGTTTAAAGTGACCTGCCGAGGGAACTTGGGAAAATATTTTCTCCCATCTTCAGTATAAGTTTATGCAGCCACTTAAAAATCACCCAAAGGTGCCATGAGCCCTCAAGGCCTGTGGGGAGAGAGTGGTTCTGGTTTAACCAAGCCACGTTTTAGGCACTTTTTACCCAGGTGTGTCAAGTGAAGCCCTGATGCCCCAACCATCACCATCATCACCATCACCTGGGGCAGCTTTGCAGACAAGTATTTATTGAGCAGCACAACCTCCTTCTCTCTCTTAGGATGGTCTGCTTGGCTAGAGCTTTGAGCAGGTTTTGCTTTTGTTTAAGAGTTTGCAGTTTTATTTTGTGGCTGCACCTCAGTGTGGTTGTAGGCATGAGAAGATTTCCACTCTGCCTCCCTCGAGCTCAGAGCTGCATCACAAAGTAAGAAAACTTTCTGTTACTTGTGATTTTTGTTCCCGTGCGTCTCCATCCAGCCTGGAGTGCTGGCGAGGGAGGGAGGGGGGGGAAGCTCCGTGGATGGCTCAGGGCTTGGGGGGTGTGTTAAAGAGTGGTGGGATCTGTCAGTGGGGCAGCAGCTGCACAGCCACACATTTCCAGCTCTGCCTCCCTGCCTTGCCCCAGAAGTGCTGCCACAGCACTTTTCTTGAGTTGGGGGCGTGTTTTTTTTTTTGTTCTTTTNTTTTTAGCTGCTTTCATGGCCTGGAGGAAAGGACAAAGAAGCTTAGGGGAAGCTCTGGGTGTGTGTAGCCCAGCCCCTCCCTGGCCTTTCTCCTCGGTGCTGGATGAGTTAAGCTTGCACTGCTGTGAAGGGTTTCAGGGGGAACAGCTACAAATCCAACCAGAAATGCCCATCTGTTGGCTTGGCATTTGCAGTCTGTCCCTCTGCTGCTCCTTCTCTGCCTTGCAGGAAGGTCAGATGGCTGCAGGGCACTGAGTGTGTCCCACAGGGGGGATCAGCATCTTTTTTTGGGGCTTTTGGAAGCTCCAGGCTGCCCCAGGGAAGGGCTGAGTGAGGCAGGGAGTAAGTCAATGGCTTTTTTTTAATTGTTGTTGGATGCAAAGTATAAAAGGGGAGTTCAGGTATTTCCAGAGATGACTAAATTACCTGAGTCTCTTTATTTAACCATGAGCATTCCTAACGCTTTACCCAAATCCCGGTGTCCTGCCTTTTTACCCCTGCTGGCCTCTGACTTGTCTGTTAGCACCTCAAACCCCCCGAGCTTCCCCACGTTTCTGTCTGGCACAGAGAACCCTGAGCAGTGTCCCTAACCACGAGTGAAACCCCCCCCGTTCCACGGACATTGGGCTGGTTTGGCTCAAAGCTTTGTGAGAAGCCACTTTGCAGTCAGGTTCTGTGTGACATGAATGAAGGGAGCCGTGGCTTTGGTGGGTGGGTGAGCTGCCAAGGAGCCCTGGGCACACCCCGGGCTGTGCTGGGGGCACCAAGAGAGGGAGAGGAGGTGTCCTTACTCAAAAAGAGGGGGAAGCTGCAGCACATTCCCTGCTGAAGGCAGCAGGGATGGAGAGCAGCAGGCTGAGGATTTGGAAGCAGAATGCTTTGAGTTACCTGCCCTCTTCTGCTGGTGTTTGCAGGGATTGAAGGCTCATTGTTTCACTTCTCTGCTAAAAAAAGATTTAAAGAGGTTTTTTTTTTTGCCTTGCCCGATGGGCTGTGGGAGGGGGAAATAACTTCAGACTGTTACCTGTGTGTTGGAAAATCGCTGAGTGTTTGTGCCCTCCTTTGGAGGTCCTTTCTTTGAGCCCCTGTGCCTCAGGGGGTGCTGCTGCTGCCGTGTGGTCAGTCCCTGGGAGCTGCTGCTGCTCCCACAACCCACAGAGCATCCTGCTGTGCCGGGGCTTTGTGACCTGCTCCAAGTCCCCTCTGGTGGGCAGGAGGAGCTGTGACCCCAGGAATGTGCTAAAGGGATGGAGTGTGAGTCGTGTGGCTCTGCCCACATGTTCTGCTGGGCTCCTTAAAGGGGTTTTTAAGCTTTAAGTTGGGAATGTGTCCTTGGAATGGTCACCTTCTTACCCAGGTCAGCGGGTGTGAGAAAGCAAAGCGTTTCTGGGGCTGCTTTGGGGCTTCCAAGGCTGTTGTGTTGGTGCTGTGCTTTGTGCCAGCTGAGGGTGTGTTCCTAGAACTGCTCCAAGTTTAGCATTCCTCTCTCAGCATCCCTGGGAGATAAGGATTTACTGCAGCTGTTGGAGAAATGCAAATTTATTTTTTTCTTTTCCCCAGGAAATATGTTTTCTCATAAAAATGCTGCTTTGGTGTGTGAAAATATTTCATGAGCATCTTTAAGGTTTTGATGGGAGGGGGAATTTCCAGAAAGCAAAATGTTTGGTGCTTTCTCTTTCAGAGCACTAGGTTTGCTCGTGGTCTCAATTATTTACATTTTCCTTCTGATAAAAAGTGTGATGAATGAAAGCAGGCAAGTTTCTCACGCACACAGAAAATGGTATTTTGGGGGAGAGCTGCTTTTCAGTGAAAGAATTGCACTGTATTAGTGTTCCAGCAGCTCTGCAAGTGACAAGCTTAAGCTTGAAATGAGAAAATCCTGGGTTCAATTTTTATTTGGCAGATTTCTTTTTCCTTTTATCGGCTCCTGCAAAGCAGCCTGTGCCTCCCCTCCGAGGTAAAGAGCAGAATCAATACCCAGGAAGGGTCAACCAGCTTACAATTCATTACATGTATGTGTTTCTGTCTGACAATGCAATTCTTGTTTCTCATTTTTCATGTCAACTGTTTCTCAGAGGGAAAAAAAACAGCCAAAAAACAATAAAAGAAAGGAAGAAAAGCAGGAATAGACAAAGAGACAGAGGTTTACCCAAGTCATCAAGTGAAATGAGACCTGACAGGTTTCCTAATGTTACATGCCCAGAACAAAAAGGATTCCTCACTCTGCTCCTCTATAAATGCTCAAGAATCTTGTGTGTGTGTCCTGTGCTGTTCACTGGGACTCTCAGCTCCAGATTCCCCACTAATTCCTTTAAAAATGTGCCCAGGGTGCTCCTGGGCCTTGCAAGAATTATTCAGCAGATCAAAGGCAAGCAGCAGGGAATTGTTGGGATCCCTTCCCGTTTTTGTCACTGAGTGTGCCCAGCTTCCCCCAGGCACATCAGTTTGGGGGTTTTTTTTTGGCCAAGATTTTCTTTTGTGTGGCAAAAATAGAGGCAGCTTTGGGAAGAGTGAGGATTCAAAACCTCTGGAAAAATCCCTCTTGGGGAGAAACGTCTCTGGTGGTACAAGTAGGCTGAGCCTTGACAACTTTTAATCTAAATCCCAAGCTCTCTCAGGGTGAGATGTCTTTGCAGATGCCCCTGAAGGTCACAACCACCTCCACCCAGAAGCTGTAAAGTTGGGGCAGATCTGGTCTGTGGCTCCCACTTCACCTGATGCAGACAGCTGTCCTGGTGGGGAGGCTGCAGACACTGGTGGTGCCACTTCAGCCCTGGGGAAAAGTGTTGAAGGGGAAAGAGCAAAGAACACCAGGAGAGGTCCTGGGTTGTCTCCTGTCCTGCTCTGCTTCCACTGCCAAAGCTTCCGTGGATGTGTTGGTTGGAATGTCCCAGTGAAAAGCTCATGGACTAGGGAGAGGCTGGGGCTGCTCCAGAGCTGCTTGTGGAGCTGCCTGATCACAGCAAGGGAGTGGGAGGGCTTGGTCAGAAACCTTCAACCCTTGGAAAGGGCAGACAGACCTTTTTGTGCAGGATCATCCTCAGGGCTGTTTTGAGCCAGCCCTAATTTACCTGCAGGGACTGGAGGCTTGTCCTGCCTCCCATGGCCTGAAGGATAATTGCTCTCTTCTCTTTTCAGAACAACCTTTTACATAAGAGAAATCTGCTCTATCCTCAGCTCAGAAAACTCTTCCCTGGGCTGAGCAAACCAATTTCATTTGCCCTTTCTTTGGGGCTCGTGTTTCCTGAGCCTCCCATCCATCTCCTGGGTGATCCTGGTGTGCAGGGTGTCACACAGAGCCCGGGCTCAGCTTTTGTCCACCAAAATTCCACTAAACAATTTACTCCCCATGCCCCTCTGGAGGAAAATCACAAATATTCACAACCCTGAAGGCCAGGGTAGTCCATCCACATGTCTCAGAGCCACCAACCCACGTGTTTGAGTTGCAGTTTCTGTGGCTGAGGGAGGGTGTCTCCAACCTTTCCCACCTGCCTTTTGCCCCAGGATGTGTTTCCCAGGGGGATCTGCTCACACAGCCTGCCCAGCTCGTGCCCCCTGAAGCTGCCACATGCAGAACCGATGCAGTTTAGTCTCTCTGCCAGCCAAAGCTTCATTGAAGCCCTGGAGATGCATCCCAAGGGGCTCTAATCTTATGCCTTGATCTTTCCCCAGCTTTCCCCCCAAGTGAGAAGCAATCCCTGGCTCTGCTGGCAGCTCCAGCTTCCAGATCAGCTGGGAAAACATGCAGAAATAAACTGCTCCTGCATCTCCCTCCCTTAGCCCGGCATGACTTTGCTGTCATGTTTTCCCCCAGTACTTGATGTTTGCAAGTCTCTCCCCCCTAAGTCATGTTGGCTGCAGCACCAGAACATGCCAGAGCCACTGTTTTCTTCCACCCTCTCCCTCTCTCTCTCTCTCCTCAGCTCGAGTGTTTAATTTGCTCCTGACTCTGCCTGAGCAATTTTTGGAGAGTAGGGTTTATATTTGTGTATGCAAATCAGCTGAGCCAATATGCTAAGGAGCTCCAAAGATAGATCAGGACGTTTAAGTACATGCCAGCCCACAGCAAAAATCATCCCAGGCCATGCTGGTCTCCATTAACCCTTTGGTTGCCACCACCTCGGAGAAGTTTCTTGGCAAGGAGATGCTGTGCCACCTCTGGTGCTGTGCCCTCCCCCGGTGTCCCAGTTCCACGGGCACACACGTGGTTATGGATTCGGGTAGGAGTTGTCTTTCATGTCCTTTTGTTGTGGAACAAGCACTTCCAGGAGCTGCAGAAGCACCACAACCAGATGTCCTTCAGCCTTGTGATTTATGTTGGAGTCTCTGGTGTCTAATGAAATGTTCACTTCTGAAGCTTTGGGCATAGTTGGAGAGTTCATAGAAATCCCCTTCCCTGTGGATGCTCTGATAACCAATAACATAGCTGAGCCTGGCTGTTGCCTTTTCTTTAGGGGCAGGGCAAGAATTTGACCTTTCTCCTTGAATTCCTGCCAGTGGTTATAAAACTGGCAAAAAATGAAAAAAAAATTAAACATTCCTTTCAAGTGGTGGGTTGTTAAAATTGGTTCAAACATCTCCTAAAGAGCACCAGTTTCCTAATTTGATTTCCCTCCCCATAAGAGGGGAAATGAGATGATTGTCATTCCCTGGGCCTGACAAAGAGCTGCTGCCGAATGAGCTGCTCAGCCGGAAACATTCCAGAATAGCTGCCTGCATGGCCACACTCTTCTGGAACATAAGTGACTTGACTGTAGAATAATTACTCCACTTTGGAAGGATGCTAATTACTTTGGAGTGGGTTTTATTCTGGAATAAAAACCTGCTGTCATAATGTCCTTTGGGAGGCATGATGGAATAGTTTCTCCAGCAGTCACTACTCCAGACATTCTCCTCTTGGAGATGATGTGAATAGTCTGAGAAGTCACTGCCTCTTCTGGTGCTGAACCTGGGGAAGGGTTGGGGGGGAAAAGGTTCCAAGCAGATTCCTGGGGTGTTTATAGTGCAGGGCTGATTTAACCTTAGACTATGGGGAAGACAACACAGCTTTTTATTGCTGTTTTTAGCTTAGTTTCTTAAAGAAATGAGCCTTACCTAATCAGTGTCTGCACCCAGAACTTCTGCACCATTAGCTCACTTCAGCCACATTTAGCAGAGGGCAGGAGGGTTCAAGTGTTGGATTTGCACATGTTTGGGTGCTCAGGGATCCTGTGGCATCTGCACAGAGGGAGAGGCTGCAGAACAGCATTATCCTGGGAAAACCTTTATAAAGGAATGACCCTTGGAAGGAAAGGTGTCCGATGGAGGCCAACACCTTCCCAAAGGCCACATCAGAGTCGAAGAGCTGATTTTTGTGATCATATTTCCTTTTCTTCTTGGTGCTTTAAATCTTCAGCAGCTCCCCAGGCTTTATAAACTGTTCTCTCAGACTAAAAGGTACCCAGCTCTGAGAGGGGAGGGAGAGGTGCTGCTCCTTCCCTGTTCTTCCTCTTTTGCTGTCCCATGCTGACTCAGAACATTTTCCTTGCAGTCCTTCCTCTCTGGATTGTTTCCTTGGATGTGTGCAAGAGGGGAACTGAACTCCCTGGAGTCAGGTGGCATCTCAGGGTGCTGGAGTAATTCTGCAAATGTATTGCTGTGCTCGCAGCCAAAAGCAATCTCACTTGAAGACTTTGCTAGACAGTGTCATCTAAATCCTCTCTCCCCAGCTCTGCACAGCTGCAGTTGCAATGGGAAGTGGGGGAGGGAAATCCTCGTGTCTGGGACCTGATTGCTGCAGTCAAAATGAGCGTTTTTTGGTTGGGATGGATTTTGTTTCCACCGCTGTGCTGAGAAAGGCAGCACCAGGGAGTCCATGTGATCTGCTCACCTGCATCACTGCAGTCAAGGAAGAGGAAAAAGGAGAGGAGGGAGGTTCTCCTGCCTTAGAGGAGCCCACTTTGGGATGTGGGTGGGACACGTTGCTGCTGGGAAGAACCTCCTTCTCTTGGGGAACTGTCTGAGGAGTCATTCTGGATCAGGTGCTCACATGAACAGTCTGTGCTGGGCTTTGAAGGCTCCCAGTGGGTTATTCCTGAGCAGGACATGGATCCTTATGCAGCGGGGTGGGGGAGCACTGGGTTACTGGGACATGAAAGAGCCCTGCCAGGATGGTGCCACAGCAGGTGGAGATGCCCTGGGGGACTGCTGGGACATGGGGGGCACTTGTTGGCATTGTGTGGGCCCAGGGTGGAGGCTCTGGGAGAGGGACCTGCCTGTTGTGTCCCTCCCTGGCTTGGGAAGGCAGCCCAGCTCAGGCAGTGCTGAGGGAGGGCTGCTGTCCTTGTCAGGGGTCTGCCCTCCTGGAAAGAGGGAGAGCAGCTCCATCTGCCCCTCCAGCTGTGCCACACAGAGCCAAACTTGCTGCAGAGGGACAGGAATGCCCGAGGGCACAGCAGGTCAGCCCAGCAGCAGCAGCAGGACAGGTGACCCCCCTGCCCCATTCCTGCCTGTCCTGCTGCCAGGATGCCCCTGGGAAAGGGCTGCTCGGGGTGCCCAAAGCTCAGCGTGACCCTGCAGAGCCCCTGCCTCGTGCCCTCTGTGTGCCCTGCTGGTGGGTGGTGCCAGGCAGGCTCCTGCTGGAAGGGCTGGCACCTTCCTGGGCTCTGGGATGTGTTCCCAGATCTGGGCACAGCAGGGATTTTTTTCTTTTGCATGTGTCAACATTAGAAAGCCAAAAGCCAGACACATGGAAATATTGAAGCGTCTCTTGCCCGGCCCGGCTCTTGTGCTTTTATTTGTCAACACTTCTTTTTGTTTCCTGACACAAAGTGGAAACATTTGGTCAGTGTTTTGGCTCGTGTTCCTGCTCAGCCTGTGGTGTCACTTGGAAGGATGTTCCAGGCTTTTTCGGTCATCAGTGTCAGGCACTGACACCTAATGAAGTTGTTAAATGTTTTGGGGGGGTGGGTAACAGGGTTCTGCCTCCAGAAGGTGCTTTATGGCTCCGGAACTGCCCTTTGATGGAGGGAATGTTATCAAAACCTTCTGCAGAGTTGCTAAACTTCTGATCATTTACCTTAGGAAATGAGCTGTTAGCACACAGAGTTGGGCAGAAGTAAAAATAATTTGGCTAAGCTTCTGTTCAATGGGCCAAGTCTTTAGTTGGAGTCTTAATAATTTTAATGCAATTACCCTCAGTGTTATGGTCAGATAAATCAGTGCTCAGAGTGGAGACTCAGATATGTTTGCTCTGTTCTTTGTTCCCATCTCTGCATTTGGCCACTGCATAAGAAAGGGCAGTGGATTAAAGGGAACATGGATCTGACCCAGCACAACCTGTTAAAGCTGAAATTAAGACCCTGAATTCTATCACTTATTGAATTGATAAGCAGCACTGTCTTTAGTCCACAATAGAGGACTGATTACTTAATAATTTCAGTTTGTAGCACCAAGGATCTGTCCTGTATGTTGTGACCTGTGCCATCTCTTTTATTTCTGCTTCCAAGAGACATCTTTTGACTTTGAGCAAACACTGATTTCCCTGAACTTTAGTTCCTCCAGCCCTGAAAGGGCAGTGTGGATCCCTCAGCACCTGGGGTTCAGATGGGTTTGTTAAACCTCATGGCTTGTTTGAGAGCCTGGAGTGAGGCAGATAAACAGGAGCTGGAGAAAATGCTACTGGCTTGTTAGAGGCAACAGCCAGAGCTCCAAGAGGTGCTTTAAATAACATGAGTTATTGCTGCTTACGCCTGTGCCTCACATCTTTAAGCACCTCCACTGTTTGCTTTGCCAGACCTGTGCCCCTCTCGTGAGCAGGAGCTGGTTCTGGGAGCAGCAGGGCTGTCCTCGAGCCCCTTTTCCTCTCCTCCCCAGCTGCCTCTTTGCATTATTTATGGTTCATTCTCTCCCGACTGCAGCATGCTCTGAGCTATTTCTGAAGTTAAATGGTCAGAAGTTGAGCAGGAATGTGCAGAAGGCTTTGATACCCTTCCCTCCCCCAAAGTGGTGCTGGAAGGAGCCAACCAGCTCCTGAAGTGGAGAACTGTTACCCCTCACTCAGAGTAGGGGCTGAAGGGAGCATTTTACAGCTTCTTCAGGTGTCAGTGCCTGACATGAATGACTGGAGAAGCCACAAGGGCTTTGCTATGACACAGCTGTCAAAATACCTGAGGTCTTTGCAAACTTGAATATATTTCTACTTGCAGAGCCCTAAATCTATTCTTTAATCACTTTAATGGATTCCAATTTTCTAATTGATCTCTATGTATTAACATGAAACCATTAATTCAGTCAAAATAGCGTTTGTTTCTAATATGTGTAAGATGTGTGTGTTTTCCTCTAAGAATCAAATCTGGCTTTCTTACAAGCAGCGAACAAATCCCCCAAGAATCCTCCTGTGCACAGGCACCTGGCACAGAGGCTTTTAGCTGGACACATTAACATGTGGCAAAGCCAGAACTGAAGACAGGGGCATAAAACAAAGTGCTGGGCAACCCACCTGCACTGGCTGGAGTAAATCTGCCAGCAGAAGGCTGGAACCAGGTCTGGCCTGAGCCCAGGGTGAGCAGTGGAGCCTCTGCCAGCTCTGTGGTCAATGGCCAGAACGTTCTGAAGCAGCAGAGCACGTGTTTGTACATCAACATGTGTTTAAGGCATCGATTCCCCCCGGCAGAGCCTTGTCCAAGGCAGCAGCACATGGGAGCTGCTGCCGTCAGGGGAAACTGGGAGCTCGGTGGTGTTTGACAGGTGTATTATTCCAGCTGCCCTTGACTTATTGTACATCACCAGGCTCTAAGATCCCTGCTGAAATGTGAGTCCGTGCTCTGGAGCT
The DNA here is from genome assembly GCA_013399695.1 of Formicarius rufipectus. Classification (NCBI taxonomy): domain Eukaryota; kingdom Metazoa; phylum Chordata; class Aves; order Passeriformes; family Formicariidae; genus Formicarius; species Formicarius rufipectus. The sequence continues at coordinate 1,107,174 of VXAU01004101.1, read as the reverse complement.
GCAGGAGCCCCCCCGGGTTTTGGAGCCCCCCCGGGTTTTGGAGCCCCCCCGGGTTTTGGAGCCCCCCCGGGTTTTGGAGCCCCCCCGGGTTTTGGAGCCCCCCCGGNCTAGGAGTGAAAATTAGGTTTGGGTTTTGTTTTTTTTTCTGTGCCAGGAGGGATGGGAATGTGACCATCTCCACATTCCACACCTTCAGGCTCCTCTGTGGTGGCACTGAGCTGTGGGCTCTGGGCAGGAGGGGAAGGAAACCCCCTGTCTTGAAATCACTGATTCCGGCTGGGAGAGGGGTGGGGAAGAGAGACCTGGGCTCTTTGGGGAAGCCAAGCAGGGCTGGCAATGACTTTGAGCAGTGACCGGGGACGTCCCCGGGGGTCCTGCCCCTTTGCCGGGGACGTCCCCGGGGGTCCTGCCCCTTTGCCGGGGACGTCCCCGGGGGTCCTGCCCCCGGGGTCCTGCCCCTTTGCCGGGGGTGTCCCCGGGCTGCACAACTGGCCCATCCTTTGGTGGGAGTCTGGATTTATGGATTCAACCTCATCCTTGGCAGCTCAAGGGCATTCATTTCCATTTTGAAGCTCTCCAATGTCAGCTCCCAATATGCCTTATTTGCTTTATGTCTCTCATTTCTGGCCCTTTCTCCACCTGGCAGGGTTTGTAAATCAGCTCTGCAGAGGGTTTCTCTTCCCTGAGCACCCCGGGGGGCTGGACCAGGGGCTGCAGTGGCTCTGGGGGATGACAACACCCGTGTGTGTTCCTGCTTCAAAGCTGCTCTTCCACGCTTGTTTTCAGACAGTTGAGGCTTAAGGAATCGCTTTGGAGCAGTGGCTTGGAGCCTGCCTGCTCGAGGGGGCTTCACTGCACCCTTGAAGAACTGCCTAATGTAGTGAGAGACACTTGTCTGGTTATCTGGGTGGTTCGTTCTTGTGTTTCTGGGGAGGAATTGCTGACTTCTGTCAGTGTGTGAGACGAAATCCTGTTTCCTGAAAGCCACATCCCTTTCCACGTGCCAGGACTCCACCAGAGCAGACATGGGTATAAAAAGGCCCCTCAGTCAAGGTTTTCACACTCAGAATTGGTAAAAATCCCATCCTTGCCCCAGAACTTCCTCTGTGACATCTGTTGTTCCATTCTATACACAAAACAAATGCAACTCCTTTTTCTCCTGTCTGCTTATTTAAAGCAGCTGCACACGGGTGTTTACTCCATCCAGTGCAGCCAGGCTCTTGTTGTAGGTAGGCAATGTAGGTCCTACAACAATAACAATAATGAGGCTCTTCACATTTTCTTTTCTGACCTGGGTGTGTATCCCTATCTTCCACTCCTTCCTGAAAGATAAAGATCAGAACTTTGGCGTTGTGAGGGTGGTTTTATTGTATCCAGCAAGCTCCCTGCAGGGCCAGGAGTTTGGGTCCTCCAGGTTCTGTGCAGTGGGATTGTCTCCTGGGGTGAGGATCCCGAGGATGCTGCAACAAGACAGGGAGTTATTGTCTGTGCACACTTTTCCAGGAGATCCTCCCTGGGGGTTTTCCTTTTGTTCAGGGTGCTTTGAACCTGGTTGTTCACGGTATGAATGAGGCTCTGTGTACGGTATATTGATATATATATATCTGTGTGTCTTTGTGGTAGGAGATGTGCCCTGGCATGTGTTTAACTGTGTGCTTTTACTGAGGGGGATTTTCTTGTGTAAAGTGTGTTTGTGTGCACAGGAACCCTCCTCAGACAGTGGTGGGAGAGGCAGAATGAGAGGATTAAGTGAAACATTCCCTTGTTCCTGGAGGACTGAAATGGGAATGAGCTCTGGCTCTGTAGCACATCCAGTCCCTGCCTCCTGTCAAACTCCACTGCAAAATTCAACAGGCAGCAGCCTGTAGGGGATGAAGACATTCTGGGAAGTGCAGGGACCTTGTCCTGCCCTGGGAGGTGAGGCATGAACAGACCTGGGAAAAAACGTCTCAAATTGAGATGTCACTTCGTGCTGTTGGCAGGGCCAGAGTCCCTGGAGCCAGCCCTGAGTGCTGCCCTGGCCAGCCACATTTGGGGAGCACGGGTGTTCTGCCGTGAGGTCTGATCTTCTGTGGTGCCCTCGGGGCATGGAGGCATCACCTGCAGCCCTTCACAGGTGAGAAGTGGCTCAGTTAGTGCAGAATTGTGGCTGGAGCCCTTGGCAAGGCAACCCCCTGCCCTTGGAAGCGAGGGGAGATGAGGAGAGAGCCGTGCCTGGCCGACTGGAGGAGTGCAGAGGGTGTGAAAAGCCTTGCTGCTTTTCAGCTGTGATTAAATGAGAATCCACAGCCACGCCAGAGAGCTGATGTCAGCCCTGTGGGCAACACAGCCCGAGATGAGAGGCTGAAGAAAGAAGGAATTGTCACTGATGTTATGAATTTGCTGTGCCCTCAGGTTTGAGGGTTTTCCTTGATGGCAATTTTTTAATATTGTGTATTGAAATCACTTGGAAACCTAAGAATTTGGGCAGTAGATGGCAAAAGAGGGGATTTGCCATGTGGGAACCTGGCGGGGGGAGGGATTCCTTTTAGACACGTATAAAAAGGAAACTGGGGGGGAACCTGAAAAGGACTTGTGGGTTCTCCTGCCTTGTGATGTTGAGCACTCCTCATCACACTGACCAAAGCATCTGGCCACATGCACTAGTCTGCATTTTTGGCCCCTGGGAGCCAGAAAGGCTGCTGGGATTAGAAACTTTCAGGGCAGCACAACACCACATTTGTCTCCTTCCAGCTGGAAGTGTTACAGCCTCAGCCCCTTCGCTGCCCCTCTGCATGAGAATCCAGGATGCTCAACAAGTGCCTGCTGAGATTTTGTCTCCCAGCTATTCCCAGGCACCTCAGCAAGCTGCAAATCCAGGTCGTTGCTGAGGTGGGAAGCAGGTGTTCAGCTCTCCTCACCACTGAGACTTACAGGGGATTTTTAGGCCAGCACAAACTTCTTTTCCACTCTCTCTCTCTCTGTTTCATAGCTCACCTTTAAAATCTCCTTCGAGAACAGAGCAGGCACAAAGGCAGCACGGAAGGGCAAGGAACATCCTTGGTGTCAAAAATAGCTGCCTGAGAAAGTCTTCCTGCTGCTGCTTTAAGCTAAACTGTGATCATAAGTTGCTGTCCTCGGATTTTCTGGCACAGTGTCCTTCCCTGCACAGCATCTCCAGGGCCCAATCCCTTCCTCTCATGTCACACATCACAGGCAGCAAGTGCTGGGGTTGCAGAGTCCAGGGCCGGCAGCTCAAACAGCCCTTAATGAATGTGAAACCAGAGGCTTCGTTAGTGTTTCGAACGCTGCCAGGCAGGGGGACGGGGGGAGTGGGGGGTCACTGCTGGGGGAGGGAAGGGGAGAGAGAGAAAGAGAGAGGTGTGTTTGAGAGCTGCAGATGCCCAGGACATCTCTCAGGAGAGAAGCTGAGCAGTTCCTGCTGCAAATCGTGCCTTTATTTGGTCACTGGACATTTGAGAGCCGGGCTGGGGGTTGCCTTGAAGCTGGGGCTGAGTGTGTCCCTCCCTCAACCCCCTCCTCGTGCACCCCCCAAAATCTTGGGGGTGGGTTCTGCCCACCTTGCTCCCAGCGTGTGCCCTGCCTCGTGAAGCCAAGGCAGGCTGTGCAGACCCCCAGGGGCTGGCAGGGACACTCCTTGGCTCTGCTTTGCTGCTGTCTTTGCCTGTCCCTGACTGGCACAGAGGCCCCAGGGTCGGGCAGCTCAGCTGTGTGTCTGGTGATGCCACAGGAGGTGACACAGGTGAGGTCACCTGGCTTGCCCTCCTGGCTTGCCCTCCTGGCTTGCCCTCCTGGCTTNGCTCCGCTGGCGTGCCCTCCTGTCTTGCCCTCCTGGCTTGCCCTCCTGGCTTGCCCTCCTGGCTTGCCCTCCTGGCTTGCCCTCCTGGCTTGCCCTCCTGGCTTGCCCTCCTGGCTTGCCCTCCTGGCTTGCCCTCCTGGCTTGCCCTCCTGGCTGTTTTTGGGGAGCTCTTCCCCCTGATCCCAGTTTCCAAAGCAGCCTTTTGAGCCTGGGAGCTTCTTGGCTTCCCTGACCTCCTCCAGTGCCCCTGCAGACACGGGTGGCTCTCTGTGCCAGCCCCTGGGAGGAATCTGTGCCCTGGGACTCTGAGTGTCTCTCAGATGAACTGGAGCTCCACGTGGTGAATAATGAAATCACCGAGCAAGGGAGAGCTTGGAGTGAGAGAGAGAAGGGCAAGGAGTGGGACATGGACAGTCTTTGGGGCTCAGAAGGGGTCCCAAGCACCAGTGTTGGTGCTGGAGGGTGCGTTGGGGCTGCTGCTGCTCAGGGAAATGCAGATTGAATGGACCAGGCTGTGACCACTGGGTTGTTTGTCACCCTTCCCTTGGCTGAGCTTCCTCCAGCAGCTCTAGAGGCTGGCTCTGCTTGTGAATTCTAATGAAACTCTGCTTTTCTACAGACTCTCACTTTCTGCTTTGCATAAAGAGGACTTCTCTGTCCACAATGCTCCAGACAGATGAGATCTAACAAGGAATGTGAGGTCTGAGTGGTCCCTTGGCTTCTGGAAATCAGGCTGGCCAACTTCAGGTGCCCAAAGGCGCAAGAGGTTTGGAAGTGTGGATGGACTTGCATAGACAGCAAGAAACTCTTTGAGCCTCTGATACTCCTGGAAGGAAAGGGAACTTTGGGGCTCAGGCATTGGCAAAGCCATCTGATCTTCTGAAAGGCAGGATTACCTGAGTGAGACCCAAAGTCTGCCTGTGCCACAGGAAGGAGGGTTGTTCTGGAGTGAGTCAGGAATTTCTTTATGAAACCTAAAACTTTAGGGCAGAGCTGGTCTGCCAGTGCTCAGATTTAATCAAACCTAGTTAAAAGCTGGGAGGAATTTGTAAATAACTCCTGGAACTTTCATGGCCAGCATTAGTGGAGGGGGCTGAGCAGGGCAGAAATCTGTAGGAACCCTGCTAGGGAACATGCAGTGAATGCACAGAAATTCTCCAGGTGCAGGAAAACAAGTAATGGGTTTCAGTGCTGTCAGAAAGAACTTGCTTGGACTTCATCTAAAAAGGCCAGGTAGTTTGTGATGGGTGCATGGGATCTTGTTCTGCTTGTAGTGAAGAAATACTGGCAATAAAATTTCTTCCACCCTGCTTTTAGATTGTCTTTATGGGACCACATGATTGGATTAATTTTCTAGATTCTATTTTTCTTGATGAATTGGAAAGTCCATTTGCCATTGATTTTGTTAGTTATGGAGACATTACCTGCAGCCAGACACAAAGTCAGTTCATCAGAGTAATTTGAATGGCTCACACCTAGTTCAGCCTTGCTTCCCAGGCAGGTTGAATGAGATGCAATTTGGCAGCTTTGAGCTGAGAGGGCCATATTACATCCTCCAAACCTGTAAACTATCAAATTCCCTTCCTCAGAGCATGTGCAGCTCAATTTGCCTCCACTTCTACATGTCTGATTTCTCTGTAGCTGTTGATCAATATGTTTTCTTCTGCCCCCCAAATAAATTGGTCTCCAATTAAGTTCTTATGCCTTGGAGAGCATCCAGATAAAATTGCTGTACTTCCTGTTTTACTTGTCAGGGAGAGAAGATGAAGATTTCTTTTTAAAAGCCCCATGCAAATGTTCAGCTTTTGCTGCTGTTCAATAAAGTTGATCATTTGACTCAGGAAGTATCAATGCAATTTTCCACGCCACTAACTTAAAGATTGTATCTGGGTAAATGCACCCACTCCTTTTCCTCTCATTTGTGTTGGGAACAAACAAAAGAAAAAGGAAATGTCTGCTGTCTCCCTGACAAAAACATTATTGTATCTTGCATAAATCCCTGGAAGTCTGTCCAAAATAGGCACCACCACTGCATTTTTGCACATCCCTCTTCCATCTGTGTCTCACTGAAAGCAGAACTAGGGAATGTCTTTCCACCTCATTAGATTTCCCTGTGAAATATGTGAGAATTGCCTCTGATGGTTTGTAGGAAGCCATCAGGACATAAAACACAGAAAATGAAATATTAACTTTCCCATCCAACCCAGTAATGGCTGTTATGTTTTGTATTATAACACATTAAGGTGAAGTTCCTGAAGAAGAAATAAATAAATAAAATTCCTGGGCTCCCATCTAGGCAATATTATACAGAGATGACACACTGATGGCAGGTGATAAAATTGGAAAGTTGGGGGAGGGGTGGGGATATAATATATTCACAGTTCAGATGACAGTGAGTATAAAGACAGACTGAGTTTAAGTGGAAGTTGCAAAATATCCCTGAGAAGTCTTATTCCCTCCAGATTGCTCCCAGATACACTGGTAAGTGTATATTTGTACCAGGAGAAAAGCAAAACCTTATGGATTTGTAAGTATCTGTTGCCATTTAGTTCCCTGAGTTTGCAGGAAGGTTCAATATTTGCCCTTTTTCTTGGCAGCCTCCCTGTTGTGCTGCCCTTGAGCTGCTCCCTGGCCACCCACCTGGATCCTCCCCACCTGCACGGCCAGGGCAGGGTGCTTGTTCTCCTTTCCTTCTGTGAAAAACTTTGCTTTTTGGGGGTTCTCCACCCCCTTACCGTGTCGTGGTGGGATCTGCTCTGAGCTGGAACCTGCTGACCACAGAAGCACCTCGAGGAATGCAGACTTAGGGCAGGAGGGGTAAATTATGCTTTTCCTTTGCTACCTGTTCACTTTTTGTACCCAAGAGCTCCTTTCATTACTTAGGAGGAAAGATAAGTGGGAAATAACCATCCATGCCTGTTCCTGCTCTGGTTCTCCAAAAGCTAAATCCACCTTCACCACAAAGCTGCTCATCAAGATGTGCTCCAGTGAAAGGATAAATGCAGGGTCATTGTCACTAATTACCTCAGGTTGGAGCCCGGTCTTGGGTTGGTTGGTTGGCTACCAAGGACCTGGTTTCTGTTTGGGGTGGTCTTTGCTATTACAGCAAATTGCCTTGGTAGAAACTCCTCTGAAATACCAGGTTTGAGGCCAGATTTGCAAAGATGCTGTGCTTGTCAGATTTCAGCAGGAGTTTTATGCTCAAGTGCCTTGAAGTAAATGGTTTTTACTGTAGGTCTGCCAATTAGTCTGGAGGCTTCAAGAGCCAGGGAGGGAAAGGGGTGATAAAAACAATGCAGCTGATAATGTTTAGGTTTCAAAATGATCTTCAATTAGTTAGTGAGGCACCAGATGTTCTAAACCAGCTGCATGAAAAGCCATGTGCAAATGCAAGGCAGTTGCTGAAGTCAGAGGGTGTTTTTGACTTGTTTTGCAGGACTGGAACTTTGCCTTCGAGCACATCCCCAGTTCACCTGGGCTGGGTGTTTGAATGGGAGGGTTCTTAGGAGGGATTTCTCTTCTGGAATGAACCAGACCAGTACTTTTGCCCTGTTTCACTTGCTGTATAGTGAGTTAACCCCTGGAAAGGTTACATTTCACACCCCGGGTGACAGAAGACACTATCCTACATTTTCCTCCTGGAAGGGAAGGTTTCTTTGCAGAGGTCAGCAAGATGCTTGAACCATCTTCTACCAGACTTGTTTCCTGGTAGGGATTTTGGAATTTGGTGCTCTGCAGAAGCTGCAGATCCTGTGTGGGCTTTGACTTGTGGTATAGAAACCCTGTGCCACAGAACCATCACCCACCACTGTCCTGGCTCCTGGGACTCAAAGTACCTCCAGGTCACGGAGGGCTTGCTGGGGAGTCACAGTGTAGGTGAAGTGAGGAGAGGGGGAAATACCTTGGGGCTCATTTATTCTGGTTTTTCTGAATTCAGATGGGGTCACAATGTGCTCTGGAGCTATTCCCTTCAGCCCTGGTCTCCCTGCTGGGGGAGGAGATGAACAGAGCGGGAATTACAGGGCTCACCAGAGGGCAGTTGTTGCTGCTGTGGGCAGACCCCAAAGAGATCTCAGCTCCTGTCTGATGGTGTGATGTGCAGCTGCCTCTCCACTGGAGAGAAGGGCACTTGCTGCTCTGGCTTTTCATCTGAGTGCTCTGGACACACACTTGAGAATGTGTGGGTGCCTCCTCCTGTAGGGGGAGAGGAGCTCCCTGCCCTCTGGGCTGGGGGGGGGGGAAGGCAAGGGGAGAGGGAGAGAACTCCCTGTTTCATGAATGGAAGGAAAGATCCTGCTCTCCTGGGGCCACAAACCAGGAAACAATGCAAGCAGACCCTGGCAAGCATGGGGAAGTTATTTCAGGTGGAGTTGGTAACAGTGGTATGTGGAGGAAGGGAAAATACAAGAATTCCAGATGGATTGTTTCTCTTCCAGGGGTCAGTGTTCTCCCTCCTCTCCTCAATAATCCCAGCCTGTACACAGTGGAAGGGAAAGGATCTCAGTGCAGTAATAAAACAGTTGAGTTGTTCTAGCCACCTTTGAAATCCCAGTCCCTCCAGGCACAAACCACTTTCACTGCTGTTCTGATTAAAGTGTGGATAGTCAAATTTAGGGGTGGCTTTTTTCCTGGCTACATCCCACCTGGTTTCCTCCCTCTAGATACTTCAATTAGCCCTTCCTCAACCATCTAATCTTCCCCTGTGTCAGACAGACATGAGAACAAGTGCTGAGGGCTCCTTAGCCCATTTGAGGACCAAGCAAGGAGCAGGCAGGGCTGTAATTTCCCTGTCAGTGTGAGCAGAGTCACCTCCAGGGCCAGTGACCTGTTCAGCACCTCTGCAGCCAAAGAGCTGCTTTCACAGCCCCTTGAGCAGAGCACAGGACTGAGTGTCCCAGCAGTGACCTCTCCTGCCTCTTCCATCCAGGGAGGCTGCTGAGATGATGGATTTGCCTTCCTGGAGTGCCCTGTGAGTGGCTGCTCTGCCCCTCCACCTCGTGGTCCTGGTGGGCTCAGTTGCCCCCCCCCTCCATCCCTTCCCTGGGAGAGGAGCTGTGGCATCCACGAGCTGGGTCACCTGAGGGATCCCACCAGGGCAGGGGGTGGTCTCTGCCCCCTCCTCAGCCTCACTGGGGCAGGTGACTATTGAGGAGGGTGAGGGATGAGGATTTCTTGGGAGAGAGTAGGCAGTTAATCTTGGGAAAGCTCAGCCTGATGAAGACAGCCCTGGTGGAGGCTGTGACCCCCCTCCCTCTCAGAGCAGCTTTCTGCAGCACCCAGCCAGATGCTGAGAAATTAGTCTGCTAAAAGCAGCCATGAAGATGCTGTTTAAACTAAAAGCATCATCCATAATTCCATTTGAGGCCTTTCCAGGGCATGCTTTGTTTGCAGCGTGCTATGAAATTAGCTTTTATTTGGGGGCTTGGGAAGGGGGGAGCAATAAAAAGCAAATAGAGAGAAGTGCAGACAGAAGCTGCATTACTAATCTGTAATTTGGGCAGTGCAGGGTCTGCCAGGCTGGACAGGGACTGAGATCTTCTAGACAGTGTCCCATGCAGTGGTAGCTCTGGGGAATAGAATGTGTTGGAAGAAAGCAATCAGAATGAAGAGGAAATTTATTTTGCAAGCGTTTTGGGTTCTATTAAGGACACACAAGCCAGAGGAGGAGATGACCATCCCTATTAAATATGATTAATCCACCCATGTTAGCAGCTGTATCCTCAGCTGCCTGCTTGAATCAGGCACTGGATGTGCAGCTTCACACTCGGAATTTAACACAATTAGCACTTAGCACTGTTATTTTGTTGTTCTCTGCCAAATATTGTCAGGACTTTTTCACTGCTTTGGGAGGGTTTCTCTGTTGTTTCCTGCTCAGGTGGGATGTCACAGACTCAACCCCATGCAGTGCTTTGCCAGGTGTTGGTGTGGGATTTGAGGGGCAGGAGGGGTCAGTAGGGCTGTAGGGCTGAGCTGGGCAGGGCAGGGGGGCAGCACTGGGGGTCGTGTTCTGGAAGGCCACCCCTCAGCAGAGACCTCTCAATCCCTGCTGGGAGTGGGACATGCTCTGGCTGGTTCCCTCCTCAGGGAAAACAGAGTTTCTTCTGGGAGAGGTGAGACTCTGTTGGCTGCACTGGCACTGCTGGGGCACCCAGGAGCTGTGAGGACAATCCACCAGCCGTGGGGAGGGGAGGGCAGTGAATGCTCCCCCAGCCCAGAGGGGGATGCTCTTCTAGGGCTGAGTCTTCCTTGCCACCACTGTCTTCTAGTAGTGATTATTAATAGAGAAAACTCACCCAAAAGGCAACATGTTTGGAGTCATCTAATACAAGGCTGCCTTCTAAAAATGGCATGGATTGCTTCCCTCTTCAGGCCCAAAATTCCCATGTAAATGCCTTCTCCCCCTCCCTCAGCACCTGCCACATCCTAGATGTGACTCAGAAGCCACAGAGATGGAGATGTGTGGAGTTCTGGCAGCAGCACAGCGAGAAGGGCTCCAGCCCAGAGCCCTCAAAATAGCAGGGGCTCATTGATTTGGGAAGGGCTGCTGCTGGAACCAGAGCACTTGGAATGCTGTTGATGATGTACTGGCACATTGTCAGCTCTGAATTCTGAGCAGGCTTGCAGTGCACTTGAGTTTGACTTCACTCCTTTTCCTCCATTCCTTGTAATTCTTTCCCTGGGATATATTGATTCCATTTGCTGGAGAATTCATTCCTTAAATATTCTTTACATAATGTGGGTTGTACATGTTTCTAATGGCTTTTGCAATGCTGGTCTTGCAATGGCACCAATAAAGTAATTTGATTTAAATTGAATTGAACTCGCTGAAACAGAATGGAATGGAGAAAGGGAACAGAGAAGTGTAGGATTCAATTGGAAGGGAAGAAAAACCACGGGAAAGACTTTATTTTTTTTTTTTTCCTGAAGCAGAAGAAAGGATGGGAAAAAATGCAAGAGGAGATGACAGAAAACTAAGATCAGGGAAATGTTGGTGGGGACTCAACGTGCTGGGGTCAGTGCTTAGTGCCACAGTCAGGGGCAGTTTTCCTTTGGAGCTTCACCATAAAAGGATGGAATTTCCCAGTTCACCAGTATGGATGTGGAGCACCGGGTGGCTGATTTTCAGCCTTGGGGGGAAGGGGACATGGTGCCAAGTGCAAACCACCCCTGAGTAAACAGTGCAAGGAAAGCACCCTCTCTGTTCCAGGTGTTGTGTGTCCCCAGGTGTTCAGGCATCTTTCTGGACCTCCTAAAGATGAAGCTCTAACATGCAAAATGTAACATTTTCATGTGTGAAATACTTTCTCCAGGGCCCTGTGTGAGGTCTGTGGGATCACAGAAGGGATTCCAAGGCAGAGCAAACTGGTGGCTGAGCTCCCAGTGCTCATCCAAGAGGTCCATCTCTCCCCTGTACACAGCAGGATCCCCCTCAGTCAGGTTGAAAGTGCTTTAGACCACTCTGTGCATCTGATTTGCTTTCATTGCCTCTTCATTTTCATTTTATCTATTTCTTGGGAGATCTCTTTGTGGCTTTGATCTGATTTTTCTCTCATTGACAGGGATTCAATTATCCCCCTGAATACATCTGTCACACACTCAGCAGCACAAGTTGTCAGGTGTCACTTTTGGGGGGGAAACGAATGTCACCTTTCCATCCTCCCCTTCCCCCACTCTCTTGGGTTGGTTTCCACTCCTGGGTTTGTTTTATTGGCAATTCCATTTGAGAACAGCAAATTAAAAGAAGGAAACCTCAGACAATGGGAATGCAGGCAAGGGTGAGCTGGGTTATTTTCCTGGGCTGTTGCTGCCTGTCAGAGCTGCACCCTGAGCCCTCAGACTGTTTCATTCCCATTTGGGTCTTTTTTGTGAGACCCCTGGAAGGTGCTGTCATAGCAGGGAAGGAGGTCCTTGAGGCCTTTCCAGTGCATCAGGAGCATCCAAACCAGCCAGGAACTCTGTCTTGGCCATAGCTAATGTGCAGCTTGTTTGGGGATGAAATGCCCTTTGAGATACATAATGTCAAGAAAACATCCTTCCTCCAGCCCCTCCTGCTCTGGTGCACCCGTGTCTGCTTTGTGGAGTGGATCCCTGGAGAGCAGTGTCTTTATCCCCCTGGGAATCTGGAGGGAGAAGGAAGATGATGCAGTCCCAGAGAGCCCAGGAATTGCTGCTGTTCCCTCTCCATTTGCTTCCTGGAGGCTGATGAGCACAGCTAATGGCATCTTGATATTTAAAACCAGGCAGGAGTTGAAGCATCTCCTTTTTTCCTGGGTCCCTGACATTTCAGGGAGCTGTTGTGGGATAAATGCTCAGGCCGGGAGCTGAGGAGGTCTGAGCACCCCCAGCCAGGTGAAGATCCCTGCCCAAGCTAACAGGTTGAAGATGTCTCTGAGCTGCTTGGCAAGGCTGAGCTGGTGAAGTTCTTGGGCTGGGGATCAGCTGTCCCAAGGGAAGGAATCCTCTGTTCCTTGCCCTGTAGGACTGGGAATGTTTGGCTGCTGAGTTCCACACCAACTCAGCAGCTCACCAAGGGAATCTCTCCAAATGAAGGGGCTGTTTTTAGGAGCTGAGCCTTTAAAAAGGAGAGAAGGGGGGGTGGCTTGAGGACAAAAGGCTGAGCACTAAATGTGTGCAAGAGGCTTGGCTTCAGTGCTCTCCATGTCTCCATATGGCTGGTAATGAAGTGGTGGGTGGCAGGGAGAGGAGGCAGCCCTGGGACTCCCCTCTGTCTGCAGACACGGTGCAGGGGGAGGATGATGAGCAACCTGGAGCTGTGTGCCAGGCCCAATTAGACTAATCAGGATCAAAGGGCACCCTGGCTAATAAATACCCTTGCAGAATCAGGCTGGGGCCTTGCTATTTATTGCTGGGAGAGATAATCATCGTTAGTGAGGAGGAGGAGGAGGGAAACCCAGCAAAGCAAAGAGGCTCAGCTTGGGAAGGGGGGACTTTAGAGCAGAGGGTAAGAAGGCACATCTCCTGTCCCCAGGATTCCAAACAGGCTGCTGTGATTACCTGACTGCTTTTTTGTATTCCACTGGGGTTTGGGAAAGGGCTGCAGAGCCCCTGTATTGATTGTGGGACTGTAATGGGAGGGAGGTGGCCGAGGTGAGTGGGGAGGTGTTTAAAATGTACACCTGGTAATTGAGAGCTCACATAAACCCCCGGCTCAGGCCCAGAACCACTTCTCTTCTAATGAGGCACAAGGTGGGAGGAGATTGACTCTGACTTCCTTTGCTCCTCCCAGGGAATTGCTTTGCTCTCCTGGTTTTTGGAGCCTCTGTGTGGACACACACTTTTATTGGGGCACTCGGGGAATGTTCCAGCACCAGCAGCAAAGCTTTTGTGACACATTGCCCATAGAAATGTAACAACAACTGTGTCTGGTCTTGGCATTGGAAAAAAAATTGCTGAATTAAATCCTCTCTTACTTCAGCAGCAAATAGAGAGAGAAGCAAAATATTTTACAGTCAAGGCTTGCTTTCCATCAAATTTTCTCCTGCTCTTGCAAAGTGATACAACAACCAAAACTACCTCAAGGAAAGGAGCATTTTCTGAAGATGAGCCTGTTTTGCTGTCTGGGTGTGCATTCAGCCCTGCAGTTACTCTGTGCTGTTTTGCAGCTGTAATAATAATTACTAGGGGAAGCACATTGCTGTGGTGGTATTTCCCCACCTCTTCTAGTTCCATTCTTTCCCAGAACTGAATTTTGGGAGAGCTCAGTGACCATGAAGGCAGCTGATCAAATGACCTTTTTCTCCCAAGTGCAGGACTGTCCCAGTGATGTCAGGGACAGCCTGTCTTGCCCCAAGAAATCCCATGGCAGCAAATCTCTGGGTTCCTCCAGGGCCAAGTGAGGTATTTCAGGCAAGTCTGGTGAGATCCCAGCCCTGCCCTTGGCACAGCTTCCTGCACCAAAAATCAGTGGCAGTGCCTGCATGGAAACATCACTTTTTTTTCTAGTGAGAATTTCCATGGAGGTGACACTGTTGGTTGCACTGGAATAATTTATTTTCTAGTGAGGACCTGTCTCTGTCAGAACACCTTTGCCTTCCCTTGTGCCATCCAGTCCTTGGCACATCCAGTCCCCTGTGGGAAGTGCCTGGTGTTGAAGGTGTCACTGTGACTTTTGGGAGCGCCAGATTGTTGACCATGAGAGATTTTCCACTGCTGTCTCTCCCTGTACTTCTCTGCTTTTGGGCAAGTCACCCACCCAACTCCACGTGCCAGCCAGGAGGTTTTGCTGCATCCCTCCTTCCCTCTGTTTCTTGCTTCCCAAACCGGGAATTCCCAGCCAGTAACCCAAAGCCCAAGCTCTGCAGTCTCTAAGTGAGCACCCAACTGTTCCTCCTGGCCTTGCTTTGCCTCAGCACCTTCTCCTCTGCCCAGCTGGCAGCTGGGGCTGCTCTTGGTGCCCGGGGAGTGCCCACAGTGCTGATGGATCTGACCTCCAAAAGGGCCCTGGAAGTGGCTCTGAGTGCACATTTCATGGACTCAATGTGCTGCTTTTGACAGTCTCTTGTCTAAACCTTCCATTTTTAACCTTTTTTTAGCAATTACTGTATTTATTTACACTGTGCCTTTTTTACATCCTGCTCAATGCAAATAATTACATTGAAAGTAACACCGAGAAGGCTCAAAGTGTGTACAGTTTATACCCCATGAAAATATTTACCTGGCGTTGCTGCTTTCCGTAAATATTGTTGTTCTTGCGTTTCCCCACTGGTGTTATCGCTGTACTGGAGCTCTGCCTGTCAGGTTGGATCCCATTTGCATAGTTATTTGCTAATTGACAGATTTTAAGCTGCTAAGGAACAAGGAAATAGCCTATTTCCAGCTGTATACAGGGGTTCAAACTCGGAATAAAATCCCAGAATGGTTTGGGTTGGAAGGGACCCTAAAGATCATCCCATTCCACCGAGGGACACCTCCCACCAGCCCAGGTGGCTCCAAGCCCTGTCCAACCTGGCCTTGGGCACTTCCAGGGCTGAGGCAGCCACAGCTTCCCTGGGCAGAGTGAGGATGAGGGGAGCATTTCCATGAGAAACCGTGATGGATTTATTTTCCATCTGCAAGAAAAAAAAAAAAATCACTTTTAGGTGTTTCAGTTCCGGCTGGCATTTTAAAAAAGACTTTGCACAGAGCTCTGGTGCTCTTTGCTCCTGTATAAGAACTTGTTTTAGGCTCAGTTTGGAGGAACTACTACTGATGCTCCTGCTTCCCCTGCTGGCAGGAAGGGCTGGATGTGTGTGCAAAGCCTTCAAATCACCTGGAAACCCCAGAATTCCTCCTGGGCAAACCCTTCCATCCTCCCGGGCTGCTCTGGGGGAGCAGCAGGTCCCCCACAGTCTCTTCTCGCCCCCTCCCCTGTTGCAGTGTGATTTCGGAGGGTCTCAGAGCAAATCCTTCCCCATCACTTAAGGGGTTTTGGTTTCTGCCACGGGACTGTTGTGGCTCCTGTGAAATAGCAATGATGCCATGGGGGGAGAAAGACTTGCAGGGGGAGGTGCTGGGGAGCAAGAAGGGAGTTTGAGCTGGGAAATGGTGTCTCTGGGGGCAGATCAGAGTTGCTTGGCAGCTCTGTCACTGAGCCCCAGCCACTGGGCTGCTATTTCTGAAGCCTGAGATGAGCTTACACTGCTCAGGGAATTGCTGAGCCATGGATTCCTGACAGGCACACAGCAGAAGGGAAATTAGTGATGGATAAAGTGAATTAAACACAATAAAATCAGTGTCTAGCTGGATTATTCACCTATTACACCACAGCTTTTCAGTTTGGGGAGCACCCTGGGGGGAGAGATGGTGCATTATGCAGGAGACAGGCCCTGGCTTGGGAAGGAGAGATCTTGGGCTTGTCTGTGGTGTTGATGCTCCATGAATGTGGCCCAGGGGCTGCTCTGGGCACCAGGCTCAGGTATTCCTCCTCTTTATTTGGGAAGTCAAGATTGTCTTGGTGAAAAGAAATGCGAATGGTTTTGAGGTGACACAGAGCAGTGCAGCCCCCACCGCTGGTCTCTGACTGGATGCTGCTTCCCATCAAATCAGGAAAACAGAGGAGGGGGGCTGGGAATGTGGTGTGGCTGCAGGATGGGGCACATCCCCTTGCTGGGAAGTGCCCAGCAAAGCCTTCCAGGTTGTTTCAGTGTTCCTTGGACCTGTCCCCCAAAGCTGTGCCCGTCACAAAACGTGGCTCTGCTTGTGGTTCCCTCCTCCCATTGACACCCAAACAGGACCTGCTGCAATTTCTCCCTGTTCTCCTTTGAGGATGGCCCAGCAGAGGTTCCAGAGCCCCCCTGGGTGTCCCACTCCTGCCACTGGCTCAGACACTGCTCTGGGCCAAAGATGTTTTGTCTTTGTGGCAGGATCCTCTTTGGAGATGCACCTACAGCTTCTCCAGGGCTTTGGGGGCTTGGTTTGTTGGTGTTGTTTTAGCAAAGCCTGACCTTTTGAGACGTGCAGTTGAAGAGACAAGCCCTGCACAGCCTGGCCACTCGACTCATCCAAGGCACAGTTTTCCCCAGAGCTGGCTGTTGTGAGGGGAATTTGTTCTTCCCTCCTACATAAGTGTGTGCTCTCAAACCTCCTCCTTGTAGCCTGTGATTCTGTACCTGTCGTAGCTGTGCTTTGGCTGAGATTTGTGGCACAATTTGAGTTTGTTTTGGATAGCATCTCTCACACAAACACTGCTGCTTGAACGCTTTCCAGAGGCAAACAAAAGCCAGGCAGTGCAGAGTACAAATTAGGGAGAGCAGTGGCTGGGAGATGTTGGCCTGTGGTTCCATCTGAGGCTGGAAAATGAAGGAGAAGGGGCAATGTGAGGTATGGCAGAAAGAAGGCATTTAGCTTTGAGGGTGAGGTTTTGGAAAGGAGCAGCTGTGGAGGCCTGATGGGGGATGTGGGAGGGATTGGGGTGGTGTGTGCCTGGGGGGGGGGGGAAGGGCTTTCAGGATGGAAGACACATTCCTCTGAGAAAACTGGAGTAGAAAACCAGCCCCTGGAGAAGGTGCCCTTTGAGCAGCTGTGTGTGGGGATGGAGCACAGGAGTGCTGAAGCCTGTCCAAGGGTGGTGTCTGTGTCTCAGTGACAGCTCTGGGTTGCAATTTCCTCCTCAAAGGGACTCTGTGTCCCTCCTGTCTCAGGGCAGGACTGGTGGAATGATTGTCCCTCTGGAGAGTGCCAGGGGAGTTGTTGGTGCTGTGACACTGAGCTGGCTCTCCTGTGCAAGGGCAGCTCAGCCTTGCTGAGATCTCACCCGACCCAAACATCTGAGCCCACCACTGGAAGCCCTTCAGAAGCCCCCCAAAGCCATTGTGTGCAGAGCAGGTGCTGTGCCCTGCAGGGCTCTTGCAGCCCGTCCTGGTGCCAGGGTTTGATCTCTGGCACACACCTTGTCTCTGTAGCAGAAAGGTGGGAAGGGCCAGGCTGGATTCCCAGCCAAGCCCGTGGCTTTGCCCCAGGGATGACTCTGACCTCCTGAGGATGCTCTGTGTGCCTGAGCCCTGCTCAGCCAGGCAGGGGACAAATGGAAAATAATGAGGCAGCAGCTGAGTGTGTCTGGAGCAAGCAGGGAGGAATGAAGATGGATGACTGGAGCTAAGAGACGATTTGAAAAGGGATAAATACAGGCAACAAGTTATTCACCACATCAATTTGTAAAGAGTGTTAAAAACCTTCAGACAGGATTGTTTCACATCACCTCGTTTTCTATCTGCAGCCTGACAGGTCTCATGTAAATGGTGTTGATTGATGAGCGCAAACCAGTCCCCTTAATCCTATCCTCGGGTGTTGATGAGCTTTACTCTTCTGCCTCCTGGTGCTGCTGGGGGCTGAGGAGCAGCATCCCCAAGGACAGAGGGTGGCCCAGGGGGAAGGACCTGCTCCTGTCCTCAGAGCCAGTGCCACCGAGTCCCTGGGGAAGGGGAGAGTCACTGCAGGGGAAGGGACCAGCTGTGGGTGGGAAGGAAGGACCTGAAGCTGAGAAGAAGATGGAATGTTTTCCCATGAAGCAAAAGGGCTCTGAGGAGTTCCCATGGGATGCTGGCTGCTGGGAATGAATGCCCAGCCTGAAAAACCCTTAGGGAGAAGCAATAGGAAGCACAACTGGTTTGCAGCCTCTGGGTGATTCTCACCCAGAACCCCCAGCTGAGTGTGGGATGCCCCAAGTCTCACTCTTGGATGTGAATAAAATCTTACCCTCCCTGACTTTCTCACATGCCCTAATTCCCTGTGTTGGCTGCGGAATGGCTCTGCATCCTGACGCCCAAAATACACTCCTTCAGGTGTGTCACACTTGGGGGGCAGGGAAGCCTGTGGGGACAGGATGCAGATCCCCATCCCAGGAGCTGCCTGGAGCATCAGTTATCTCCTGACAAATTTCCTTTGGATCTTTAATAGCAATGCACAAGGAACTTGGAGTCTGATTTTTAAGTTACCATCCAGGAAATCAGCTCTTTGCAGTAGCAAGGCTGTCTCTGCTTAACCCCATCCCTGGAGTGTCCAAGGGCAGGTTGGAAAGGGCTTGGAGCAACCTGGGCTGGTGGCAAGTGTCCCTGCCCGTGGCAGGGGGGGGAACGAGATGGTCTTTAAGGTCCTTTTCATCTCAGGTCATTCTACGATTCTTCACCTTGGTAGCACTTCCGCCTGTGAGGAATGACCAGCATGGACAGAGCAGGGTGGATGAGAGGCTGGGAGGAACATCCTTCTCACAAGCAGCTGAGACGTTGTACTTGATGCTTCCTCCCCGAGAAGTTCAGATTGCAGATCTCGAGGTCTTTTGGGATGAGAACTTCCAGTTTGATCCACTTTCTCCAAACCACCTTTTGACTTGATCTATTTGATTGTTGCTCTTTGGAAACTACATCTTCCTTTTTTTGGTGCTCCACTGTTTGATCCTCTTCCCATCACTCCTATTAACTGCATGATCTTATTAACAAACTTTTGGGCCTCAAGCCATGAAAATCAGTTTGTTCTTGCAAGGACTCCTTAGTGCCAAGTGACAGGAGCCTTCCCTGCTGCCCTTGCCTGGCAAGTGTCTCACAAATGTCCTTCAGTATACCTGATACATAATTTGACTACTAATCTCATTTCTGTTTTTCTCCTTTCCCCCTTCTAACTCTGCATCCTAACACAGGGGAAAATGCCAGGATACAACTGTGCACCTTTGTGAGCCTGAAGCCAAAAACCTTTCCAGGGGTAGTTGTGGGTTTTCCTGGAGAGGGATTTTCTGACAACTTTTGTGGAAAAGCTGCTTGTTCCCTCCTTTTTTATGGGTTTGGGTTTTATCAGAAGTCTTTACCAGCCTGTTAGAGGAGAGGGGTAACAGCAGAGAGGAGAGCAGACACAGGGGGGAGAAGTTCTCTGTCTGGAAGAGAACACTGAGGAAATAAGTAATCGTGGAGCGTTGTGGTCTGTGTTCAACAGGCAAATTGACCTCGTGTTTCAGCGGTTATTGTGGTCTCACCAAGGGGGATATTGACTGCAAATGTATTCCTGGCATAATTAAAATGTAGTGATTGCCTGGCTGGTTTTTCTGAGTGGCAGGCCCTGAGCTGAGGAGGGGGAGGAAGCTGTAGCTTCCCCTTGCCTTAGTCTTTACCACTACTATTAATTTTCATTACAGAGGAAATGAAATTCAGCCCAGGAGACCTGCTTTGATTCCCAGGGAGGAAAATGCCTGCTTTTATGGCAGGAAAATGCACTTTAAAATGCTTTTAGGTTCCCTTGCAGGCTGGTTTACAGTTCAAGTCATAGCCTGTCACTTGGCAGGTAGTGCTGCTTCCCCTGGGCAGCCTCGTGTCTGCCTTTGGTTCCTTCCTCTGGTGTTCATCTCCATGCTTCAGGGCATCAGGCAGCTTCTAATTAATCAGGGTCAGGAAGAAAATTTCCCCAGGGAAAGGTTGTTTTCTCTCCACCTGCTGCAAGGCTTTCTGAGCCTGCTAGCGGAGCTGCTGGCTCTGGCTTTGGGCAGGGAGAGTAAATGAGACTAAATGGGGCTCGTGTCTGAACCAGCCTGAAATGTCAGCCCTTGAATGCTTCCCAATATCTCATGGACATTTGTGGCTTTCCCTGCTCCTTCTGAACTAACTACAAATGCATTAGAGTCAGCTCTGATCATCTTGGAAATACTGGCTTTTGGGGAAATAACTTCCAGAGAGGCTTTGGAGGAGTCTGCAGTGGCGGCAGTTTTTCCCCGTGGAGGGGGAGGACTGGGAGCTGAGCTGCAGCCTTAGCAGTGCCTTCCAATTCCAGCACTCCAGGGGCAGGCAGGACCATGGGGGGAAACTCAGGGGTGGTTTGGGTTCAGTCTGCCCATGGGTGATGATGCCCAGAAGAGCCTGAGGGCCCTGGCAGAGAGAACAGCTGATTCCTGCCCCCAGAGAGGGGCTCAGCTCTGGTCCTCCCCACTTTGCAGGGATCCCCATGTTCAACTTACCCCTCCCTTGGAGAGCTGTGGCAACATTTCACTCCTGCCTGGGGCGGGGGGCTCAAGGCCCTCAGAGGCTGAAGCTTGTTCTCCCTCTGATGGCAACAGCCTCTAAATTTTAGGTGACATCTGCATCTTGGCAGAAGATGGAGACTTTCTGTGCTCAGACATCTCGGCAAGGTGGGCAAACAGGGACAGAAAGAGGGTCATTCTGCGTGTTTTACCAATGAAATGACTTGCCACAAAGGAATTTGAGAGGGGCACAAGCACAGGGCTCTGGTGTCCCCATGCAGTGCTTCAGCCCTGCAGGCACTTCTGAGTGTTCTGCTCAGCACCTGATGGCAGGTGAGTCCCCTCAGCCTGGCCCCTCTCAGCTCCAGGGAAAGCAAAGCTTTCCACTCTCCAATTCCAAACCAGGGAGCTCAAGTTTGCAAAAAGTTGCTCCTGTGTCCTACTCAGCCCTCCACAACCAAGGCCAGAGTGTTTCAAGGGCTCTTTCAGCTTCCTGGAATTAATCCCAAGACAGACTTATCCTTCAAAGACTTACTGAGTAGCAGCTTATTTGGAGTTGGAGTCTGGTAGAAGCTTGAAAAGGAATTGTACTGGAAGCTGCTGGTTTGCTGCTCAAACAGCAAGTGCCCCAAGTTGTGTGTCAGTGAAGGGCCAACCAGCTGGGAGTGCAGCATCCTGCAGCAGCTGGCTCTCCATCTCCACCTCTGCCCAATCCCCTGGTTCCCCTCCCTTCCCTTTTGGATTCCAGCAGCTCCAGCCCAGCTGACGCTGTTGGTTTTGGGGGTCAAGCATTGCTGTTTCTGTTTGTTCCCCATCCTTTTGGCACAGAGTTTTGGACACAGCCCAGGCTCCTGTTGGGGCTGCTTTTTCTCTTGCCTTGGACAGGCTCCTGTTGTGTTGGTGATGCAGCAGGACTGAGGCTGCAGCAGGACTGAGGATGCCAAGGCGAGTGTGCTGAGGCTTGGGGAGGAGCTGGGTGATCTCCAGCAGACACCAGGCTGGAGAGCGGGGTTGGAGGGGCTTTGGGAGCCACAGGGGGAGCTGGATGGACAAGTGGAGAGCTTATTTGCTATGATAAAACATGAAGCACTTCTTAAATCCAGCAAAGGCACTGCAAGCCAACAACCCCAAAATGAGCAGGTGCATCTGTATTTTGTCCTTGAGTGAAGAAAACTTTCAATTCCCTCTTCTTGGGGGCCTTTGCCAGGTCACAAAATCCTAAAACAGGTTGGTTGGAGTGAAACTTGAAGCTCATCTCACTCCACCCCCTGCCATGGGCAGGGACACTTTCCACTAGGGCAGGTTGTCCAGCCTGGCCTTGGACACTCCCAGGGCTGTGGTGTCCACCACCAGTCCTTGTCTAGGCTGTGGGTCCAGAATCCTGGCAAGGGAAAGACCCCTGAGGGTTTTCTTGTAAGATCTTCCCTGGCCCAGGTTTGAGTGACGGCTCCAGTGAGGTGAAATCTCCTCTCCCTGATATTAAACTTAACCTTTATGGATTTCACTTTAAACAGCTGTGGAATTGCACTACCTGTCCTTTAATCAGAGGAGCTTTTTAAGGGAACATTCCTTTGTTTAATGCTTCAGTCCACATCATTCCTGGTGATGGGAGGCAGGTGGAAGAAGAGCCCATGTCCAGCTCTGCAGAGGTTGGGAGGCAGCGCTCAGTGACAACAGCAGGGCACTTTGGCAGCATCCTGCTGCATAGATATCTGCATTAATTTGGGCTAGGAGAATACTGGAATGTTCTTTCTTGGAGGTTCTATTTGGTTTGGGGAAAGAATTGCCCATTTCTCCCCTGCTTGGCCCCAGTGACCTGTGTTTTAGTGAGGGGGCTCTGAGAGGATCAGGGTGCTGCCCCAGGCGTGTGAAAAGCCTCAGGGAAGCAAAGCAGGACTGGTACAGGTCAGCACAGAATAAAATGGAATAGTTGTGCCTTCTGTCCTTCCAGCTGAGGTCCAAATATTGGTGTGTCCCCTCTGAGCTGCCTCTGGTGCCCCAGTGCGTGAACCTGCCCCCCAGTAGCTGTGCCTCCAGCTGCACCTCACACAGGGGTGGGCAAAGGACTGGGCAGATCCTCCCCCAGCCTCAGCACCAACACCAAGCCATGGGCAGCAGTGCCCTCTGAGTATCATTGCAATGTCCCCACTCCTGCACTGGAGCCCCTTATCTTTAATTAACACTCCTACATCCCCTTTCTCTGGTTTCCAGACTTGTTAATATTTCTTGGATCTCATTAATGTTTTTATTTTTCCTCAGCAAATTCACATTTTCATTCCAAGTCAGACTTTTTTTTAACAAATAATGAGTCTAATTTATTCCTGTAAAAAAGAGCTGACCTTCTAAGCTTTACATTGCAATTTAAAATAAAAAAAGTGGGGGAAGGGATGCAGTAAAGCAACTCCAGAAGCAGCTGTAAGAACTGAAGCATGAGGAACTCCTCTGCCTCATCAGTTCTTGGATTTTTGCAGAAATTGGCTGCTTGTGGCCCCTCTGGGGTGGGAACAAACCATGTCCCTGCCCCAGCAGCCCCACTGAGAGTCAGCAGCATCTGCCACTGTACCCTCACGTGGCCAGATTCCCCCTCTGCCTCCCGAGGACAAGGGGGATGCTGACAGGATTTAGCACAGGAAGAAGGGATGTGTTCTTAGGGACTCAAAACTTGAAATGCCTCCTCTATAAATAGCTGCATTTATATTTGTATCTAATTTATATTGCATTTATGGGGAGGGCAGAGGGAGAGTTTGGTCAGTTCCTCCAGTGGTGTCCTGTCCTCGGGCAGCCCTCGGGGTCTGGGAGGTGAAGGAGCTCTGGGGGTGACTCTGCCTGGCTGCAAACAGGGGCTGGGGGAGATGGAAGGGATTTGGGGGGAGATAACAGAGCAGGGAACGAGCTGTCTGGGCTCAGGGTAGGACCTGGGTGTCGTTGTGATGTGCTCTGGGTCAGAAGGATCAGGAGGGAGCTCCTTGGTGCTTGGAGGGGACACAACCCCACGGCACACCTGGCTGGGGGCTGCAGAAGCAGCTGATGCCGAAGGGGGTTCCAGGGACACCAGTGCCACCTCCAGCGACCTGGTGGGCTCAGGCATTGGGGCACACAGAGGTGCTGGTGGGGAAAACTCATGCCAGGTTCTGGTGAGTCCAGCCTCTGCCACCCTGCTGCCACCCTGCTGCGTCCCTGGAGCCATCAGGGTGAAGTTTATGGCTCCTGTTTGTCCCCTCCTTCAGCTGTAGATTTACTGCTCCCAAGAGCAACGGCTGGAATTTATTGCCAGCTTCAGTTCTGCATCTCAGCAGATGCATCAGGCCACCAAGTCATCCCCACATGACTGCTGAGAGCAGAGCTGGGCTCAGCTCTTCTGCAGCTTACCCCTTTGAAAGGCAAACAAACAAACGGAGTGGGGAAAAGCAGCTGCAATTTGGGATGCTGGGAGAGGAGAGTCAGAGGAAAGTTCACTGGAGGAGGTTTTCACAACCCGGAAAGGCTGATGGAGTCTTGTTTAGTCCAGGGCTGCTGAGGAGAGGTTTTTATCTCCAAAAAAGGGATCTGTCGTGGCTGAAATGGAGACAACTCACAAAGAACTACTCAGGGGATGGGGCCAGACATACTGCAGAGGGCTCAGGGTGGGGCGAACTGGGGCAGAGCTGAGCCGTGCCGTGCTGCTGCCTCAGCCTTCCCCAGGCTGCAGCTCACACACAGCCCTGCAGGCTCCCTCCTGCTGGCACCTGGGAGCACTTTGTAGGATATCGGGACATCAGGATTCCAGGTCCAGGCTGCCAGCAAGGAGCCGTGCCCAGGGGAACAGGCAGCTGGGGTGGGTCTGACAGGAATGGCTCTGCAAGAGCAGAAAGAAAAGCATTTAATGCCTTCCCCCCAACATGATCCTATTGCTGCTGGTGCCACCCCAGAGTAGATTCCTGCCAAGGACTCCTGGCAGGGAGAGGCTGGTGAGGGAGCACCCCCAAGCTGATACCAACCCCCAAACTCTCTTCATTATGTGGCAAAAACTGAGTGAGTTCAGAGGCAACAAGGGAGGAAATCAAAGCTCAATCTGCCTGGGCAGATAAGGGGTGTGTGACTGAGCTGCCGGCAAACAGGCTGAGGTGTTAGGCTGGAATCAATAGCTGTGGCAGCCCAGGGGGATGGAGATGGGATTCATTATGGGAAGGCTAAAGCAGATATTACCCACCCGAGCCTGTAGTGTGTGTAGGAGAATTAAGGACTTGGACTTTGCAAGAGCTGACAACAGAAAGGAGGATTTGCAGTAGATAAAGTCAACTTGCATAACTCTGTGAAGGCTTAGGGAAAAGGGGAGAAAACATTTTCTTCTTTTAACAGGCAGCTTTCTCCACAATTCCTGTTTTGTTCTGCCCTCTGTAACGTGAGGAACCACATTGCCCAGTGTTGGGAAGTAGCTTAGCTGCCTTTTATTTCCACCTTGCCTTTTGGTGCAGTATCTCACCAGAATTTCAGTTCTTGTTGTGCCTTTGTTCTCCCGTGCCTGTCTCATGATCCTTTCCTGATCCTGCTGTGACCCCCTTCTGAGTTCTGGATGATGAAAATATCCTTTAGCACAGAGGAATGTCTCATCCTAGACTCTGTTCCTGGCTCATTCACCCCCACCTCAGCCGTAAGCTCTTGGAACACCATGATGTGAACCAGGCTGGAGGGAGAGGTGGCCCAGGACATACAAATGCAGCAAAATCCAGGAAGTTTTTAATGGCTTTAATTTCAGGGCCTTGCCAGCACCCAGCCAAGTTTCATCTTGTCTTTTGGGACTTTGTTTCTCCCAAATGCCAGTTAGTACATCCCATACAAATGTTATAGCACCAAGTACTCTCTGTGTCCACCAGGTTTAGCAGGCTCTGGCCTCAGGAATGGGGCTGTGGCTGGAGAACAGTTTGTGCTGCTGGCAGGGAGGGAGAAGTGAGGAGTGCTGAGCAGAGGAGGCAGGTGCTGCAGGGACCCAGCTGCTCTTGCTTGCTCCATGCAATGGAGAAGGCTTGTTATTGTTATTAGTGTGGTTGTCAGAGGGCTCTGCTGGGATCCCTGCTGAGCTGCCCTCGCTGGCTGCACCCCAAGGTTGGGGTGTGTGCAGGAAACATCGCACAGCTGAGGTAGGAGCTGACAGATGAACAGGAGGAATTCAGTCTCTGAGCTGCAGTCTGTGCTCTGGGTGAAAACTGGGCTGATGGTGAGTCCCTGAACAGGCTGCTCTGGGGTGGCATTTGTGCCCTCAGCTGGGCATCCTGTGGTGCTGAGATGATGGGTGTGTGGTTCCCTTGGCTTGGGGGCACTCCAGAGGGCACAGCTGGTTTCCCTGCAAACTGACGCTGTTCTGGAAGGCACCCCTTTGCCTCCTGCCCAGGTGAACCAGCTCTCACCCTCAACCCCTGGGCAGCAGTGAGGGTGTGACTCTGCTCAGCTTTGTCTCTGAGAATTCAGGTGATGGAATCAGACTGGTTTGGGTTGGCAGGGACCCTAAAGCTCATCTTGGTCCATCCAGGGGCAGGGACACCTTCCACTAGCCCAAGTTGCTCCCAGCCCTGTCCAGCCTGACCTTGGAGGCTCCCAGGGGTGGGAATAAGGCCTGAGGAGTCTGTTCCTTGCTGAGCAGGAGTGGTTTTGGCGTGCTCTGCGTTTCACAGGTAAATCTGCTGAGCAGTGTGAAGGCCCCTTTAGCATCTGTGTTTAATCTCCTAATAGCCTCCCATTTGGGTGGAAAAAGCCATTTATCTCTGAAGAGGTGGGAGAGCACAGGTGACAAAGAATGAGTCGAGCAGGGGAGGGGTAATGAGTGTGGCAGTGCAGCTGGACCTAATAGAGTGCACTTTAAAAGACAGGAGGAAGAAAAGGAGACATTAATCTGCTGTCTGGACTCAGAGGTCTGAACAGGCTCACTGGTTGAAAGCAGAGCCCCTTGTCTAATCACTGGCGGTCTCTGTGTCCTTATCCCAAAGGGATGGAGGAGAGATCATCTCTCCTGCTCCTGAAATCACAGCCCCCTGAAGTGGTGGGTGCCCAGGCCCCCCATCTGCAGGGCAGGGCAGCTCAGAGCCACCCAGATGGCTGGTGACTTTATGCAGAGGCTTTAGCTAAGGGCTGTGTCAGAATGATGAATATTCCCAAGACTTTTTTAACTGACTTGGAAAACATTGGTGGAGAAACTTCCCCAGGCATGGCCACGGGTCAAGGAGAGGAGATATCAGTGCAGAAACACTTAGACAGAGATTAACTTCTCTGTGGGGAGAGATGTGGCCAAAGGGGGGGAAAGGGGTGTTCACAAAAGAGCAGCTTTTGTCTCCTCCTTCCAAAGCTATATTTGATACATTGGAGGGAATGTTTGCACGTGATCTTAAAGAAGGGAGATGTGCCCCTAAAGCATGTTTGCTCTCCCAGCCCGGGTCACTTTGAAAACAAGGGTTACCAGGGAACAGCTGGACCTGAAACCCTCCAGCTGCCCACAGCAGCACTTGGCATCCCCCCCTGGTGTTCAGCTCCTCGCACGGGATGCCACCTGCCATCCTGGAGCTCAGCTCTGTGAGGTGCCAGCTGTGCCTGCAGGGTGGCACACCCTCTGCCAGGGCTGCTGTGCCCACACCGAGCAGAGTGCTGCACTCCCCTGGCTGTGCAGGGACCAGCAAAGCTCAGCTCCAAAGGATTTTCCTGCCTTCACTGACTTGGCAAGAAAACCGAGGCAGGTTCTCCAATGCTGTCCTGTTTGGGGCTGTTCAGGAGGCTCAGAGGGGACAGAGCTGGAGTGTTGAAGGAAGGAGCTCTGGGGCTCCAAGGACAGGTCCCAGCCAGGAGAGAGACACTCATCAGCTCTTGTGCAGGGGAGACAGATTCTTTCAAGTCGGCAGCACGCAGGATGTTCTTTCCTCTGCCACTTTATTCATCCAATTTCTTCTTCACTCTTGTGTGGCAAGTGTTCCCTTTCCCAGGCCCAGAGAGGATGGAGCAGCCTCTGCTAATCCCCTGATTAAATATTTCATGCTCCTGAGTGAGCAGAGTGGAACAGGGCATATGTGTCTTTGGGCAGAACCCAGAAATCCTCCTCTTTGCCTCTGGAGGAGGAGGAATGAATGTTTGGATGAGTGGACATCCCTGTAAGAGACTTATTGCTCCTGTGGGACAGATCATCCCACTCCTCACAGGGCAATATCCTCTGTGAGCACTGGCAGCAACAACTCCCTTTGCTCTTGGGGAGCCTCAGGCTTCCTGAAAGTCTCCTTTGGCCTTTTCATTTCACAGTGGCTGAGGATGACATTTCCAAAGCAGCCTATGGAAATCAGGTGGCTGCATCCCACGGGGAGGTGGCCCTTGGCTCAGTGATTACACTTTAATGAGCTTTCCGTGCCTCTCCCCGTGTGTCACTCCAACTGTTGAGAATCTGGCCTGATTTTGGTGCTCTTCTACCCCACCTTTACACCCTCAACCCTTTGGGATTTGGGGCTCTGTTGTCCCGTGCCAGGAGGGTGCAGGACTCTGATACCAGTGTGGAGAGACAGTGCTGTGCTGTCTGCAGGACCCAGGTGATCTGGGGAGGTGGAAACTCACCTGGCTCTTGCTCTGCCTCCTCCCACCCTCCCTGGGCAGCAATGGTGCATTTCCTTCTGCAGGGCTCCCTTTGGGATGTGATGAGGTTTCTGGATGAACTGCATCACTGCCTGCTCAGCCCCTGAGAGGCTGTGAGTGTGCTGGGTGAGCAGCACATGTTTGTTCTGGGAGTGTCAAGCCTCTAACACAAGGTCTGGGAGCAGGGTTTGTACCCCTGCGAGATAAATGCCAAACAGAATTAATAATGAACAAACCTGCTGGTGCTGGGAAGGAGAAGGAAGCAGCTGTTGTTTGTTTGCTTTAATGGCTCACAGGAACAGGAGGCCCTAAACAGTTAAAGTCCTCTTGACAGGGGGGATGCTGTGGCTGCTGAGCAGTCACTCCCAGCTGGGGCTTCTCCAGCACCTCTGCAGAAGTTGATGTTTGTCCAGTGATTTCCCTGCTTTGATCAGAGGAAGAATACAAGTGACACCTTGATGATTACTCACATTTTCAAATGCTGTCCAACAGCAGTAGCTGTCACCTTTCATAACACCCCTCTGGGCTCCCATTGCATTGCTTCATGTCTCCTCTAATGATCCAGCCCCCACCTCGTGATTTCTTACAGCTTTGGCTCCTTGGGAGAGGTGGGTTTTTCTTCTGGTAGCTGGTCAAGTGTAATTTCTGATCAGTGAATGTAGTTGTGCAATAAAAATAAGAGCTGCTTGAGAAGTCAGGAAAAAGCTTGGGATCAATGGGATGTGAAGCATCTTTTCCCTCAGGGGTGCTGAGTGCTGCCATGTGATGGTTATCAGGGAATAAATGAGTTGAGGAGGTCAGCTCAGCCTTGCTATGAGAATGGGTTTTTCCAATTCATGCCATGATTTAATTAGAGCCCCGAAACTGCAACGAGACAGTCCTCAGTGGATGGATAATATTTGACAAATAAATATTATGAAGGCCAGTTTTGAGTTGACTGAAGTGATTTGTAAATTAGTGCTAAGTTTGGCAAATTGTTTCAGCCAGGGAGGGAATGTGGTGTGTGGATTCAGGCTGTGGGACTCATCCAGCAGGGCTGGGGTGGGCTTGGCTCTTTGCTCCTTCATGCCAGAGTAAAACTCAGGGTGCAGCAGAAGACAGTCTTGAAACTGTGACTGTTGTAGCTCACAATCCAGAAGTGAGACCTGCTTGAAGTAAGATGAATTACTATTCAGAACTGCTGTTGTGATTGCAAGTGAAACTGTGTGTTTTCAGACCAGTGTTAAGAGGAGGGTCAGGGAAATCTCTCAGCCTCGTTGTGTGTCTTCTCCAGCCAGGCTCTGTGCTCTCCACATGGCAGCTCAGGGCTAATTAAATGCCTAAAGGGGTGGAAGGCCCCCCGTGCCTTCCCCTGCCTCTGGAAGTGCTGGGTGAGATGGTTCAGGCTTCACGGCCACTTCCCAAAAATAGAGGATTAGCCACGTGCAGCAGTGTGGTTTCCAAAGGCCACATGAAAATGGGGGTTTCCTGCCTTCAAACCAATTCTCGTCTGCCCTCAGACTCCCCCCCAGACTGTCCTGAACAGGCTCCTTTCCATCCTGAAAGTCTCTGCTGCACTTCCATCACCTCTCTTCCTTCCCCTTCTGCTTTCCTGAGTGCGGCCGCCCAATTTCTCACTCCTGTGAGCAGCTGGGGCTTCTGGAGACCAATTGAAGAGCCCTCCTTTTCCAGGGGAGTGATGCATTGCAGTGTCCAGCTGCCCTTCCTCAGCTGCTCCTTCCATCCCCTGCACTTGCTCTCACCCCCGTGTGCACACACACCTTGACAGGTGGGGATGCTCTGAGGAACTGCTTCAATTTTTACTCCTTTTCCATAATCCATGGCTGGAGTGCCAAACATTTTAAAGCTGCTACTGCTCTATAGATCAGCCCAAAGTGCTAAAGTCCAGTGCAGTTAATAACTCCTGGAAATGCCATCCATCAGCAGAGGAAAAGCATCCAACAGCAAACTCCTTAGTGCCCGATGTACCTGCTCGTGTCAGAGACTGATGGGGCTGCAGTGCTCTGTGGGGTGGGGGTTTTCCCTCCTCCTCCCTTCTCCCCAAACCCTGTCAGGGCTTTTCTGGTGGAGACAGATTCCAGCCTTGCTGCTGGACCTCCTTTCCCCTACTCTGGATTTGCCTTCTCTGCTCCAAGCCAGTCCATGCCCCTGGATTTGCCCAGAGGCTGTTTCTGTCCCCAGATATGTACAGTTTTATATTTTTAGACATTTCCAGGCACTCCTACTCAGGACTGCTGCCTTATTGCCCCTCCTGTCCTGCCACCATCCCTCAGCTGAGTGCCTGTATTTCCTCTCCCGTGGGGTCAGGCACTGCCTGCCAGGACACATCACTTCTCTGGGTGGTGACACCTGGCAGGTAAAGTTGCCCCCCTCCCTGTGCAGCCTTTTCTCAGGGCATCATCACCTCTGTGAGAAAGCTGCTGCTGCTGCAGCCTGCGCTGTGCTGGCACAGCAGGATGGGAACTGGTGGCCCTGCCACGACTTCTGAGAGTTTGTATTCCAGCAGCACTGCCAGGGTGAGGGTGCCGCTGTGCCAGGCACTGCAGTGTGCCACCCTGGTGAGAGACTGCAGAGTGAGAGCAGGGAAAAGGAGCTTGGTCAGGCCAGAATGGGAAGCAGAAATTGTCCTGTCCTTGTTTTCCTGGGAGAGGAGAGTACCCAGAGTTTCATTCCTCAGCAGCCCTTGGCTGTGCTGGACTCTGTGCACACAGACCACAGCTTTGTCCTGGAGGGTGCAAATAACCCTGAGCTTGAGCGATCTGAATCTCCCCGAGTCAGAAAAACAGCAGGAGGAAGTCAGGATAGTCACTTGATGAGGGCCACAATAGATGAGGCTTGTTTGGAAGGCAGACCAAAGCCCCTCAACCTCTTAGTTAGCTGCACTGGAGGATCAGTACCAGGATTGCCATCTGCTAAGGATCACATTGGATAGGTTGGTTTGGCTTTTTGTCCTCTGAGAAAAGACCCCTCTGCAAACACAGCCCCTCTTTGCCCCTCTCCCTGTGCCTGCCCAGGTGCTGCTGCTGGAGGATGTCACCCTCCTGTCCCCAGAGCTGCTGGGTGACCCTGTGACAGGCCAGAGGGGAGCGAACAAACAGCTTGGCTCTTGCTGTGCTCGAGTAAACAAGTGTGGAGCAGGTTGTGGTGGGTGGTGATGCCCTGCCCAGGTGCCCCCAGCACTCAACACCTGCCACACACCCCTGCTTCTCCCTCTGAGGGGAGTGCAGGAGAGCTGCAAGGTCTGTGCTGGGGACACTGAAACTGCTGAAGGGAAGGAGCAAGGAGGTGACGACAGAAATCTTAGCTCCTGGGATCCTTGGGTCCTGCCCCAGTGCCGGAGATCCTGAGGCTCCTGTCCTTCCTTTCCCCAGGGGTATTGCTTTGCTCCCAGCTCTCTCACAGCTCCAGCACCCACTGTGCTTGCTCTGGGATGGATTAGTAGCACCTTAATGCTCTGCCTCCTAGCAGGGTTTGTAGAATAGCCCTGAGTGTGTTCTGAATTATGAGAAACACATTTTAATAGCTGCATCGCTTCTCTCCTTGGCTGCTGCAATGTTCATGGGATGCATTGCTCACTCCCCTTGAACAGCTGTGTGTAAAAGACCTCCAATCTCTTTAAGTACTTGCTATTGAAAGTCAGCAGTGCCCTGGTGATGCAGGACTGGGTCTGGGGGTCTTTGTGTGCAGTATAAATAACTACATGGCTAAGCCACTTAATTAAGAACTGTCTGTGCCTGTAGCAAGAAAGCTTTGTGCTGGCTGTGTGACTGTGTACAGGGTGATCAGAAAATCTACAGCAGGCACCAAAACAGACCCTCTGGATTTGCTGAAGTGTGTGTAGTCTCCATGCCAAATGCCATGGCTCAGGATTCTCTAGGAGGTCAGGAAGGGATTATTGTCTTTCTCTTCCACGTCCCTGCTATCCCCGCCCTTTGCTCTGCCCATGCCACGTTCCATTCCTGGCTGACCAAATGTATCTGCGGTATCAGCTCGGGAGGCTCTTCTGGCACCATCCACACAGAGGGTGTAACATCTGAGCTGGTTTTCTTTGGTTTAAAATACAGAAAAAAGAGAGTACTGAGGGAGGACCTGTGATGGAGACAGGGTTGCTGTTCCCTCCCTCTGAGCCTTCTCCTGTATCATTTGCTCACATCAGTGCTCAGGACCAGTTTCAATTAAAGCAAACAGCAGAGACTGATGGATTAAATGCAAACCAGCTTCCTTGGGTCCCCAGAACCGTTCCCACAGCTGATCTCCTGTCAGAGGAGCTGCAGTGCTGTGTTTTGCCTTTTCTCCTGTTCCCTTTCCCTCTGGGAAAGGGGAGGGGCCTGGAGGTTTGGGGCTGAGGGATTCACCCGCTCCACGTGGGCAGAGCCCTCCCAAATCTTCATTCACTAAGTCTGGCCATGATGCTGGAGCTGCAGTATTTCAGCTCTTTGTTCTGCGCTGGGAGCTGCCCTCTTGCCGTGGTGCTGAAGTGTCCCGAACCAAGCCCCCTGATACTCTGGACCCGGATCCAAAGCCCTCTTTCCCCCCCTTTTTCCCCTCTACTCTCTCTGGTACTTGGCTGACTTTGTCCCTTGATCGTCTGCTGTGTTGAGGGATGAGGCTGTTGATCTCGTTTGGGAACAACTCCTCTGAATTCATCTAGAGAATCCAAGCCTCACCCAAAGCCCAGGCAGTGGGATTAATGCTCCAGCTCTCCTTTGCAGGTGGGTGACAGTGCTGCAGACCCATCTCTGCCTCCCACCTTGGCTAGGTGTCCTTGTCTGACCGTTTGAAAATGAGTGATAACCCAGAAAAAGTTCTGAAGCTCTGTAAAACTCACTTCTCTCTTCCCTTACCCCCCCGTGGTTGACCTCTCTCCCTAAACCCTGCTGCCCTAAGGTCTGGGATCCTGTAAATCTCCCCTAAATCTGCACTGCACCTCCCTTTTCCCAATTCACAGGTGCAAGCCACTGTTGGTTGACTACTGAGCTGAGCTTTTAGCAAACAGACACACATTTGATTGCTCCTTTGTCTTTACAAAGGCAGCAGCAGGGAAGTGGCTGAGCAAGTAATGTACTTGTCTGTGTCGTTATTAAGGAACCATAAATAAAGCAGATAATAAAAGCAGTCTTTTTTACTCTCTCTTTTCAAACAGTGACAGGAGCTTCCTGGAAAATTACCTTCTTACCTTTTCCCTTTCTTTTAGAGTACAAGTTAAAAGGGTTTGGTATTTCTCGACATCTAATAAACAACCTCTTTCCCCTCATTTTCCATCCACTGAAGTAGAAGTAATGAATGCATTTTATCACTGCTCTCCAGAGAAGAGCAGGAATCCAGGATCTAAAGGACTTGGGGGAGGCATCTCCTTCCATTCCCCCAGTCTGGGTGCTGTGGGGCAGCTGGACAGGGTAACTCTCACATTCCATCCCATAGGAAAGCACATCTTTGGGAAGGACTAAAGCTGATCCAGGTGACATTGTCCTCCTTCACAAATGGGATGCAGTGACGAACTGCCTTTGGGATTTCCCTGCAATATCAATATGTATGTGTTTAAAATGATATGTGTTAAATGAATACTTCAAGACCCAAAAAGTGCTGTTTAGCTACCCAGTCAGACTGTCAGAGACAGGCATTGGGACAGGCACGTTCAGAGGGGGGAAGTGGCCACAGCTTTGACACCAGAGGAATTCCTTCACCCCTTTGTGCTGCAGTTCCCCCTGTGCAGAACAGAAACACTGCTTTGTATTTAAAAATAAAATTACATGTGCATTCCCAACCCCTTCTCAGTAATGATTTTTCAGTAAGCAATCACTCAGACTTTGTTGTTGAGACTTTTATTAACACAGGATGGGATGGCAGACCGGGATGCATTTTGGGGTTGAGGAGGAAACCCCGGTGCACAACAGCCCCCCTTTCCCTGCAGCTTCCACCTCTCTTGGGAAGTTTTATCTGTGGAAACAGAAGAACGGGAGCTCTCCCGGCTCCGAAGGGTGAAGCAATTCTGCACCAGAGGTTATTTGCTTTTTTCTCAAATGGAAATGTGTTTATGAGCCGAGAAAAATGATTTCTGGCAGCTCGGTTAAAGGAAAAAGGAAAAAAGAGACTGAGATAAAGAGATAAAGGGATTGGGTGCAAAGTGAACACTTGGTGTTAGCGAGGGTCTGGAGAAACCATAATCAATGAATGCAAAGTTCAGGCTCGTTTCTTTCCTGAGGGCTTGTTGGCTGAGGCTGTCGGGGGTCCTCCTGGATCTCCCCCACACTGAGGGTCTGCCCTGCAGTCAAGCAGGAGGTGGGTTCTGTCTCCCCGACCACAGACACCCCCTGGGAGCTTTGGTGCTTACCAAAAAGCTCCTGGCTGCCCTTCAGTGCAGCACCAAAAGCAGACAGGGCTCTAAAGGAGGGTCACTTTTCTGTGAGCTGGTTGCAGGTCCCACCCCAGCAGTGGTTGGGTTCCCGTGGTGGGAAAGGGGGTCCTTGAGTCGGCAGCAAAGAGGTGTTTGTTGTGTGATGTGCTGCCCCATCCTGGGACTGGAACAGGTCACCCATAGGGAGTGGCTTTAACACCAGCCACTTCTTTACTTAGGAGTAATTTTGGGAGCTGGTGTGCAGAATGCAGCTCTCACAACTTCACCAGTGAAAGGGAGACCTCCTCAAAAGAGAGAAATGGTTTCTATCAGCCTGTAGCCAAAACTGCTGCCTGTGTCTGTCAGCACTGTGGGGCAGGGACTGTTCTTTAGTGCTCGGCAGGAGCAATGTCTGTTTGACAGCACAGGGCACAGATGGGAGATGCTGATACCAGGTGAGCAGCTGGAGCCTCTTCACCTCCTCATGTGCCGTGGGCTTCGCAGAGCCTCTCAGTGCTTCAAAACAAGCAAATTAGTGACAGGCAGTGTTATGTATGATTTATGATTATTTCTGTAAAAAAATCAGACAACCAAGCCTTAAGTGCTGTGCCATAGGAGGGAATTCTGTTCCTTTTCTGGGGGTGTTCTCCCTCGAGACACTTCCTTGGCAGGAGGGTCCTGGGATCTCCTTTTCACCCCCTGTTTGTGCCCGAGCAACAGGAGGCAAGTGGCACTTCCCCTGCTGTCTGCCAGGCTGGGGGATGGAATGGCAGGTTCCAGGTGCCTCAGGAGGAGGATGGGCTGATCTTTTGATGAGAGGGTCTGTTCCCCATCCCGGAGGGAAAATTGATTTTATGTGCAAGAGTATCATAAGCGACAGGCACAGCAAGAGAGCAACGAGCCCTGCCCTGTAATCAGGACCTGTTTAGCTTTGTGCCTCCTTTCAAACAGCAGTGTGAGAATGGAAAAGTGATGCCAAAATAGAAATCAAGCCACCAAAAAATGCCGGAGGCCCCAAGGCTGTGCAGGGGTCTGTACTGCCTTCTCCAGGGTATTCAGGACTGAATATGTACTTATTTACCAGAATGTTACTTTGTCATTTCTGTGTTAATTGAATGATTCAGTGAACTTCCAAATGAGTCCATTGACAAGAGAAGGGACTCGGGTGCTGCCAGGGAAGCACAGAGCCTGCAGCCTCAACTGAGGTTTAGGATTAATAGCAGTTGAGTGGAAGTTGAGGGATTATAAATGGCCAGTGGGGCCTGGGAGATTAGATGTGAATGACCAGAGGCAGGCTGGGCTCTGTGTAGCAGTTATTTCAGGGAGAGAAGGCTTTGTGTTTGCCCAGAGGTGTGGAGGGATGGATTTGCTCCTGAAACTGAGGAATAATGAGGATGGAGAGGGGGCTGCGAAGAGCAAGGATGATCTTTCTTGCACGAAGAGCACATGGGCCAAGGAGGATTACACGACTGAGCTGGGCTCTCATAGGACTTCAGGGAAGAGCTGGGAATGGATCCTGAGCCTCCTGCTCTCCTTCTGCTGCTCTTCCATCTCCCTTTTCCTGAGAAAGCATCAGAGTCAAGGGTGGGCTGGTGAGACACCAGTCCTGGAGCAGGACAGAGCCAGCCCAGCACCCCTGGAACCCCCCTGACCCCAGGGCTGCCAGGGCAGGGTGGGTTGGCAAGCCCAGCTTCCTCTGCCCACCACGGAGCTTTGATTTAAATGGAGTGCTTAAAGAAGTCTTTCCAAATAAACTCTCCCGACTCCTGGGAGGGACAGGGCTGTGGCACTTCATCTCCCTCCTGGCTTTGCAGGGTTTTAGCTGCATCACAGTGACATTTGTCGGGCCAGTGTCGCTCAGGGCATGGCTGTGGCTCCGACACTCCTCTCCTGCTGAGTCTCCCATGGGCTGCAGCTCCTCTCAGACATTGGCCTGTGGCCTGGTAGGACACAATTGACACGTCAAGCCCAATCATTTCAGAGGCCTTCATGCTGAATAACTCTGTGGAGTGACCTTGGAAGCCACTGTGGGGAAGGCGAGGGGGGGCAGGAAGCTGTTCCTGCTTGACAAAGCAATTTTTTTAGACTGGAAACAATTTTTGTCCCCTCTAAAAGGCTCCTCGGCAATTTGAATGTTCAAGGAAGAATGTGGATGTTCATGATTATCTTGACATTGCCTTCTCCTGTGCTTCTCTTTTGTAATCCGCCTTGCAGTGATGTGTTTGTGCGTTTAACTGTTTCTTTGGTGGCTTAAATTACAGTGGGTTTTCTGTTCTTTCTGTTAATATTGTAATTTGGAAAAGCAGCCTCACTGTCGACAGCACTGAACGGGGGAGGAACAGGCAGGATCTCCAGGTATCCCCTCTTTCAGTGGTGCTTTTTCTCACCAAGTTGATTCTGTTCTTGCTTCTGCTGCAGGAATGCTTGGGAGAGCTCATGTCTCTGATGGCTGATTTCCTCTGGGAAGCAGCAACAGGAGTGTGTGGAATAGTCTATGGGCTGGAAATTATGGTTTGTCCTTGTGCTGCAGAGGAGGGAGAATGGGAAAAAGAGAGAGAGAGGCACTTTCAGGCTGCTCTCCTAAACAGACAGGGCCTTGGGATCCAGGTGACTTCCTTCCACCACAAAGCAGCACACCTTGTGGGGTTATTTCTGCTTCCTACTTGCAGTGCTCCCCCTCTGCAGAGACCTGTCAGACACTGCTTGCCTGGAGTCTGGGTTCCAGATTCCAGAGCACATCCCATTTCCCACGTTACGCCTTGTCCTCTCTGCTGGATCTTCTCCAGAGCTCTCCTTTCTTGGCAGTGGACAATGAGGTTGTGATGTGCTGACAGACCCAGGTGGGCTCCTCACCTGGTTAACCACTGCTGTCCCACACTCTCCACCCTTCAATCCACTTAATATTGAGCCAACAACTTCCACACTCACCAGGCAGATGAATTGGTGGCAAATCCTTTCAGGAAGGGGTGTGATGAGAGGCCCCCTTGGCTGCGTTTGCTGTAAAGGAAGAGCAAAACGACTGACACAGGGGAGTGCATTGAGCTATAGAGATGTAACTCTAATTTCCCACTCTGTTTTGGGCTGCAGGGCACAGCTTCTGATCTCCTGCATGCCCTTGGGTTCCTGGGGGAAGCAGGACGGGTTCAAGAGATGCACTCAAGTCATCTCACTCCTCTCTTGCTGAGTTGGGGGAGTGGAAGGCACTTGGAGGTGCCCAGGGAAGTGAGGCTGCAAACAAGGTATTTTCCTGAACTGTGCTGCTCTGGGTGTGTGGGAAGGAAAACAGAGGTGTGTTTTGATGGTGTTGGCTGAGGTTGTACGTCTTGATTGTACCTCCATCTCTGCACAGTCGGGTATTTAACATAGCACAGAGTGTGTCTCCTCAACATCGATAATGGGGAGATAATTAGTGCAGTTGGAATGCCCGGAGCGTGTCACTCCCTCTGTCCGTGGCTCCGGAGGCGAACATCCCCTCGCTGAGGGACAGAGGTTTCCCCAGCAGCCTGGGAATGTGAGTCTGACTTACAGGACCATGAATTAAGTCTAAATTAAGTCTGGTTTATTGGAAACGGAACCAGCTTGAGAGCTCAGAGTATTCATCTCCTTTCTGGAAGTAAATAGCACAGTGACCACAGATTAAGTAGCTGCCTGAAGAACAGCTTTAGCTGTGAGTAGGGAGTAAATGTATTTTCCTACATTCTCTGCTGAATATTAATGATTCATCCCTGGAGCAGTGGGGTTTAGCACAAGATCTTTCTGCAGGAGTCCTCTCTGAGTGCACTGTAATAGAGCTGATAGCCCGAGCAGGAGGGAAGGGACTTGTCAGGAGTTTTACTCAGAGACTTGATGAAAATAAGCAGAGGCATGAAATGTTTTGGAAAACACTCAGGACAGCTGCTTCCCAGATGAACCACTGAAGCTGAAAGTTCTAGATGGGTGAGCACTAAAGGAAGGGCAGTGCTCTGAGGAGCTGCAAGGACGGTTTGCTGCCCACCCTTCCCCACCTGCAGAACAGCCACATTTAGTGCACTGGAAGGAGGCACATCCCTTTCCCACACTGGGGATGTGCCTTCCATGCTCTCTGCATTCAGGTTGCTTTGCTTTGCTTGCTTGGGAGGGATTTTTCCACTGCAGGAGCCCAGGTGGCTGCAGCACATCCCCTCAGTACCTGCAGGCAGCGGTGTCAGCCCTCAGGGTGTCTCTGGGTGTCCCTCTGAGGGCTCTGCTGCCTTTGCCTTAGAAAGGCAATATATGGAAATGCACCACAAAACTTAAGCCCTCAGCACTTCTCTAACCCTCCTCAGGAGCACAGGAGTCATTCTTTATGCATCCAATAATCGAATTTCCCTGGGTTTATCTGTCACTTGCAGACCTCCCTCACCCTTACCTGGGAGCAGGGGGAGATATCCCAGTGACTTGTAACTCCAGCCATGTCCTGTTGTTCCCGTTTGTTTGCTGAGCATGCGGGTGGAGAGGCATAAATATTAAAATATACCTATTATATAGCCAGGCCTCCATTGATAAATGATGTATAAAATCAATTTACAACCTAGGAATAAAAAGCATCCATGAAGTGGTTGCTAGCTCCAGGTACTAGAAAATTATTCCTCTATAACTTGCTCTGACTGGAACTCATTACACACTCTGTCCAGAGAATGATTTTGTTGTTAAAAACTGTGTCATTCAGACCTTATTTATTCTCTCTCCTCGCAAGGGATTTGGGAGAACCTGCTGCCTGGGAAGCAGAGAGGTGCTTTTTGGTGCTCTGCTGGTTGGGGCTGGTGCAGCACTGCCAGTCCTGCTCAGTGCTCTGCAGCATTTTGGGACATGGGGCAGGATGGGGGAAATGGGAAAACGTTGACATCTCCATCCTGACCTGTCAGCACCTGAATATTTCACTTCAGGCAGGGGAACAGCACCACTTCCTTCTGGCTGTGCTGAGCTGAGCCC
Source organism: Formicarius rufipectus (assembly GCA_013399695.1). Taxonomy (NCBI): domain Eukaryota; kingdom Metazoa; phylum Chordata; class Aves; order Passeriformes; family Formicariidae; genus Formicarius; species Formicarius rufipectus. The sequence goes on along the minus strand of VXAU01004101.1, from coordinate 1,068,078 downwards.
CTGCTCTGCTGGGTCATGCTCTCCAAAGGGAAAAGATCTCCTGCCAAGGTGTAGCCTGGCAGTGAAACCTCTCCAGGTTATCCAGTTTTTTTGGGTGGCAGCTTCCCCAAGGAGCTTAGGGGAGCACCTTCAATGTTAGGAAAGAACAAGAGCAGCCCAGGAGAGTTGAGAAGTCTGGAATAAGGACACCTTCCTCCTCCCCCAGTACCCAGGACAGCTGAGGTTAGACCTAGCTGCTTCCACAGATGTCCTGGGCATGTGGAGAAAGAAGCAAAAGAGTTTGGTGCTTGATTGAAAGAATTTGTGTCACCAGCTTTGTATTATCTCAAGACTGGTATTTTTGTGCACAATTTTGTGCACCAGAGCACCTAAAGCATCCAAAAAGGGAGATTTTCCTGTCCTTTGGAGGCATCCCTGATACCCAGCTGTGTTGCACACAAAGCCAGGCTCAATGGGGGTCTGAGCAACCTGGTCTAGGGGAAGGGTGGAAGGAGATGAGCGTCAAGGTCCCTTCCAGCCCAAACCCTTCTGAGGTTCCCTGGCTCTGCTGGTGCAGGCACTGGAAGCTCCTTAGGAGCCAAGGTGTTAATTGGAATTCCTCCCCCTTGCCCTTGTGGGTGGCTGCAGACAGACATGAGCTCACCGTGCCCTTGCTCTGCTCGCTGGCCCCAGGCCAGCCCTGCTGTCTGGCAGCCCTGGAGCTGCAGGAGCTCATCAGGCCTTTGGAAAGGTGAGGGCAGTGTGTCTGACCACGGCACGTGGTGTGTGAGCTGAAGGTGACAACCCTCCCTGAAACGTTCTGCCGAGTCCTCCTGAGAGCTGCAAGGCTCCAAGGAGGGTCAGGGGAGGCAGATGGTGAGAGCAGCAGTGGGAGGTCAAAGCCCTGGAACACAGAGGAATGGTTGGCCTGGGAGTTTGGCAAGTGCAAGCCGGAGGGTAAAAATAAAATCCCCGTGAGTCAGCACAATGCAGGTCTCACCAGCCAGCCCTGTTGGCTGCTTTGACAGGTGTCCAGATCTTGCCTGGTGCAGGCAGCAGTGTTGGTAGCACATCCTCAGCTCCCTCTGAGGCATTTGACCTGCCATCACCTGGCGTTTTGATTAAGGAAAACCTTCATGAGGTGGAATTAATGGGGGGAGTGCGAGATGGATGGGAGCAGGCTCAGAGTGCACTTGTTCCAGGAACGGCATCAATGAAGAAGGTTGTTTAAAGCAGCTTCCCCAGGGATGGATTATTTTGGGCCACAGCTACTCAATACCTTTATTAATGACTGAGCTGATGAGCCATGTCCTTCGCTGGGCTCGATTGCAGATGAGGTAAAAGATTTGTGATGTTGCAAAGAACGTAGTTATTGTTATGGCATGAGGCAGAGTGCCTGCTCGGATGGCCACGGGCCAGCAGAGCTCCCTGCAGCAGCTCAAAGCAGCCAGTGCCTGTGGAAGGAAGATTCCAGGACTTGGGAAGCTCAGTGGTTGGCCAGGGATGGACCTTCCTGCCCTGCTGGACAGTGTTTTACCAGAGCGTGTTGGCCAGTGCTGTGCTGTCCAAGTTCTTACATAACAAGGAATGTAAGAGAATCCTGCCCCTAGCGTGGCTGATCCCAGTCCAGACCAGTGTCAGCAAGGAGAGACTCCAGCTCCCTGAGATTGCTTTTGTGACCAGCAATTCAGATTGTAGGCACTTGTGCAGCCCCTGGAAGATGCAGCACAGTCCATGGCTCCTTTTAGGGATGTTGATGTGAACAGAGCCATGCCTGGGTTAGCAGAAATCAATCAATCTGGTGGCTTTGCAAAGGATGTTCTAGCAGCCAGCCAGCCAGTGGCAAAGTTGGTGCCCCTCACTTCTTGACTCATGCATGGAATAAAAAAAAAAGGAACTTAAAACATTCTCTGGTTCAGTGCAGCAATAAGGTGCAGTGAATTCAAACAATCAATACAGGCTCCTCTTCTCTGGGCTTTAGCTCCAGGGATGGCTTTTGGGGTTTGAGGAAGGAGCTGTTCAGACAAACAAGCACCATTTTTGGGTGAGGTACCTTTGGACTAGGCAAGGAAACAAGGGAAGGAAAGAGGGGCTGAAAGCCCAGATGAAGCTGCAGCTGATCAGCCCTGGTGTGGTCCCTCAGCATCCTGTCACCACACTGGGATGGAGGCACCTGAGGCTGAGCCTGTCCCCTCTTTGGGGACCTCTGTGCACAGTCAGAGGGTTAATAATGCACGAGTGACAGACATTAACATCCAGGGAGGGATAAATGTTGGGGTGCAGCTCCTGTGTCACTGAGGATCTCTTCCAAGAGGCACAGGAGCCCCTCCAAAGTCCTCCTTCCTCTCCTCTGAGGCCGTGGCTCGTGGCATTCACCTTGTTAAAAAGCTATTAAGCTGTAAAACAATCTCCCTCTTAATAACTGTATTAATTTTAAATGCCAGAGACATAGTCATAAAATTTCCTTGGAGGTTGTTAGAACCATGGAGCCCTTTGGCTGCTGTGCCAGCAGGCTGGAGCCTTCTCCCAGCCCCTTGCTCTGCTGGCACTGGGGAGAACTGGAATGTTCTTTTGCAGCGAGTGCGTGTTTGGAAAGGTCAGTGGCTGACGTTATTCATGGCAGGGGGAAGGAGGAGGAGGAGAAGGGAGGGAGATCTCTCAGCCTCTTGCTGTGGAAAGCTCCCTCACTCCTGCTGAGGGCCTTTGGCACCTCCTGGAAGGAAAAGGAGCAGTGGGATGTTCAAGCAGCACCAGCTACTTGGGAAAAGGTGATTCCAAAGTCAGCCTCTCAGAACATCTGCATTTCCAGCAGCTTCCCTCCCATGTGGCTGGATTTGTAAGGAGCTCCAGGCTGAGTGGTGGCTCCTGCTCTTGACAATTCCAGTGCTGTTATTCCTGTTATTTAGTGCTTCCTAAAGCCCCACCTAAGTCAGATTTGCTGCTCTTTAAGACCTCCCGAGCTGCACGGGGTCCCTCAGTGTGACCCTCCCTGCACAGCCCTGGCAGCTCCAGTGGCTGCAACCCAGGCCAAAGAGAGAAGAAAGGATGTGCCCAGGAGTGTTGGATCCAACAGCAGAGGTGGGTGGAGAATCACTGCCTGGTGAGGGCTGCTCTGGAAGAGACAAAAAATGGTGCACTTAGGTGGAAATGACTTGTCTTGTTTGCCGGTTTACCTCATTCCTATTTCTGGAAAACGTGTTAAATTTTTCATGACAGAGAATACAACCTCAGTTTCCTTTCAATGAGGGAAATGCTGAGAAATGGGGTTTTGTTGAGGTGTCAAAGCAGCTGTGAGCAAGCCTGGCTCAGTTCCAGTGCTAAAGCACCTTGGCAGGTGATGTCCCCAACACCTGCAGGGTGACGGGCTCGGGGTGCAACAGCTTTTTGGGGCTGAGGGCTGGAGGAGACCTTGCCCCTGTCTGTGCCAGGGGAATAGGGCATCAAAATGCTGCAGGCACCACGTCCAGCTGGGCACTCTGGGTGCTATCCAGAGTGGGAGCAGGGGGAGAGTCAGCCCTGGAATTATCAGCCCTTGATTTCACCACGAACATCCTGAGTCTCAGTAACTCCTCAGACTTCCCAGGCTCTTAGAGAACTCTCAGCAAATGCTGTTTGTTTGATGCTTCAAATTTGCTAACTCTGTTTTTTGGGTTTTGTTTTTCCAAGTTGTTCTTCAGCCAAACCAGTGGGGGATCCAAAGATCAGTTAAAGTTTCTGCAGGGTTTTTAAAATCAGAAAGGACATTAGGTCAGGTGCTCCAGCCTGCTGTGTAACTAGGCAGGAAACATATTGATAATCCTCATCTAACTTGCAATTTATCCTGAGTAAGAGTTCTGGGTTTGGTTTTATTCTTTTTGGGGTTTTTGCATTTGAAATGGAGATGGGCAGTTTTGACTGAAGATACACTGAGGGACAGAATCCACATTCTCTGCTGGAGGAAAACATAAAGCTGAAACTGAAAAGTCCAGGCTGGAGGAGGACATGCTTTAAGCCACCAGTTTCTGCTCTGCCCTTGCAAGATTGCAGAGACCTTTACTGTCTCAGAGCTGGGTTAGAAAGACCAACAAACCCATTCATTGTGTCAACAGGCAAATCAAACCTGGCTTTGAGGGGAATTTCAGCCTCCCTGAGGCTGAGACATTGCTCTGCAGATGACTGTGGTCTGGACTTCCCTCCCTCCTGGTGTTTATAAACTCAGGGGCTCCTGGTATCCCCTTTTTTGGGGGTTGTAGGAGGGTCAATATTTACACAGATAATAAAAGCGTTCACTGTCTCATCCCCCTTAGAAACACCCCTGAGAAGTGATGCTCAGGTGTTGGGATTCCTGAGGTCTGTGAGCAGCCCCCCAGAAGGGCAGTTCACTGGAGGGCTTTGGAGCAGACTGGAGTGTCACGGTACCAGTTTGGCGCTGGCACCTCCCACAGCTCTGGATTCCTCACTCGGGTGCCCTTGCCTGACATCTTCCACATTTCACCCCCTTCAGCTGCAAAGTGCCAATTTGCTGCTTGCTGAAAGACCAAAAGAAAAGGGCAGGAGCCACCTAATGGAGGACATGGGGTTGTGGAGATGCCTTGAAAATTCAGAGCCGTCTCTGTCCAGGTCAGGCTGCTTGATTAGCAGGAGCACTTTGGTGGATGAGGAGCCAGATGTGATGTGAAGTCTCAGATGCTGCTGCTCAGGAGGATTCAGGTTCCTGCCATGGAGTGTCTCTTCCAATGACATTCCAGTGACATCCCAGTGCCAAGCAGGGCTGTCTGACAGCGTCGCTGGGTGTGTGATGGCACAGCAGAGCACCGAGGCAGGCAGGGGGAAAAGCCAGGGAGGAGAAGTGTTCAGTCACAACTATTGACAACCACTGCTGCCTCAGAGCCGCAGGGCTGCTCCTGGGGCAGGCTGAAGGATGAAAGGCCAGCATGTGAAGACAGCAGTTTCTTTTGGTTTGCTACTTGTCCTTTTTCCTATGAGTGCTGTCAATTTGAGTGCCAGCCCGCGAGCCTGCCATCCCCTGAGTGCTCAAGAGCCAGGCCTGCTCTCAGGGGGCTCCATCCCAGCCTCTCTGCCAGCTCAAGGGACCTTTCCATGAACGGTGTCTTGTGAAGAAGAAAAAAACCCCAAACAAAACCCACTCAACTAAGTCAGATACAATATTTTTCAATCTGAGAGTTATTTAGACTTCATGTGTATTTTTCAAGACACAGAAATCCTCAGTCTAAGGTTGAATGGCTCAAGGGCTGAGGGAAGAAGAGGTAAATAATTCTGCTGTTTGATCCAGAGATGGCTTTGTCCCTGTTTGTCACTTGTGATCGATGTCACCCACTGGTCTCCCATTGTTATTCTGTTGTTACTTGTCACCGTCGCACCTTCCTTTGAATCCTCCTCTTGTCTCTTTTCCCTCTGCCTTTCTCTCCTGACACCAGGCTTGGGAGTAATTTATGTATGACAATATGAGACTAATTCTGTTATTATGTCAGAGGGAAATTGAATCTGGGGCTTCAGAGCTGCATCTGGGAGAAATCTTCAAATGAACGTGGAGTGCAGGAAAACTCCGTGTTCGCTCCGCTCGCTTGTCACGCTGCCTGCCAGATTAAGTCATTATGAAGGGCAGAGAGGAGGAGAAATGAGGGGAAAAAAAACAGGAGTTGGACTGAGAAATGAAAGGGAAAGGAGGAGAGGACAGGAGAATGAAGACCAAAAATAAAAGGAGCAAAGGAGATGGCAGACACAGTAAACAAAGGTGTTGGCAGACTGTTTAACCGAACATGTTAAGCATGTGCTTAACATTCAGTGAAGCAAAAAGGCAGCTCAGAGGAAGGTCTAGCCCGTTCCTAAGAGCGCAGCCAGGGCAGGGAGCAGGGCTGCCCCAGCCTGACAGGTGTGGAGAGCAGGACAGCCCTGCAGGACCAGCCCTGGATCCCGGGGGGAGCTCCATCTCCCCGCACTGCCGGACCTCAGGTGGGCTCGGTCACTCCGTGGGGACTCCTGTCCCCCTGTGTTGGCAGCAGGGGCCTCAGCCATGGCCATGGAGCTCCCTGGCTGCAGGGGCACTGCCTGGTCCCAGGTGTCATCTGCAGCCTTGGCTGCTCGTGTTTGCCATCCTTTGCTTGGTGTCACCGGAGAAGGTGAACAAGCCCTGACCTGGGCTGGGGCCATCCCAGCTGGGCTTGGCTGTGGTTGGAACACAGGCAAAAGGGCAGAGCCCATTTAGGAGATCTTTGTCTCTCCCCAGGTCAGCTGTGCTACATTCAAACAACAAGTTAGAGGAGATAAAGCTCGGGGATGGGGTTGTATTCTCTGTGCTCGGTGAGCTGGACTCTCTTTGATGGTCCTGACCTGCAGCTGCAAACAAATCCCTCCACGTTGTGTGAGGGATTGTCAGAACTGCCCCAGGGCTTGGCACGACTTGCCCAGGGGGGTGTGAGTGTTTAACTGCTCCGAGTTTGTTTCTGGCCCTGTTGGCACCACTTTGCTCCCAGCTCTTGTAGGGGGCTCTGCCAATCCCCCGTGCCCCAGGACTGGCAGCTCCAGCACCTCCCACACCTCCCCTGCCAGCAGCAGCTCTCACTCCAGTTCCTGGTGCTGCTTTACTATTAATTGGCTTGTGTAATCTCCGAGATTGTTATTTATTAATAGATTGTTCTGAGCATAGCAAAGTTCATTATTTAAAGCAGGAGACTGAGAGAGATCCAGAGGAACAGATGGATGCATGGAAGTATCAGAAGAAGGACTAGTTAAAATTCTAGGCATGTGCTGAGCCTTGACAAAGGATGGAAAACAGAATCAATCATCATTATCTGGGAGAAAAGCCATCAGTCTGTGTTTAAAATAAGCACTTTGTGTATTAAGCCCACGATGCCAGACTTGTAAGAGTTTTGCCTGGTGGGTGCAGAGCCCGAGGTTAGATGGGTGAGTGGGGAGCACTGAACAGGAGAGGGAGAGACAAGAAGGTGCCTAAGCTTGAAAATACAAGGGGAGCTGCTTCTGATGCCCATCCAGCTCCAACTGGGGGCAGCCAGTGGTTATTATTTATGGCTGGATTGGTTAAAGCCCCCCCTGCAAGGGCAGTGCTGTTCAAGCCTCTCAGGTGCCACCCAAGGACTGATCTGTGCAGTCCTGGAGGAATCAGGCTTGGGAAAGACTCTTCATATTCAAACTCATACAAGAATTTCCCCTTTGGAAAGATTTGATTTCCCACCAGACTGCTCAGGTGGATTCTCAGCTGATTATTGCCTGTAAGTGCTGGGAAGGTGCCAACACCAAAGAATGGAAGTGCCAAATAGAAAAGAAGGTAAATTTGGAGCTACAGGGGACGTTTGAGTCAGGGTAACGTCAGTCATAGCAAGGCACAGTCACCATCACACTGAGTGGATGACAAAGATGAGACTGGAATTTTGGAATTCTAAACCTCAGACTATTCTCTGAACCCCAGTTCCCAGGATAGTTTGTTGTTGCTGTTGATTTTGGGTTTGTTTTTTTTTGTTTAGGGAAGTCGTTCTGGTACTTGCAAACACAAAAGCTTTCTTCCACAACAAAGGAAATATTATTAAACATAATATCTGTTGGACCCCTGCATGTGAAAGCAAAGGTCAGTTCCATTGTGAACTGTTGCTAAAATGACTCTAATTGCAGCCAATTTTCCAGCCCTGAATTTATCTCCCATTAGCAGCCCTGAAATGCTCAGCAGTAAGAGCCAAGCCAGCCCTGCTGCTGCTCTGAGTTACCTCACAGTAATTGCTTAATAGTGGAGTGTTTGGTCCCAGGTAAAGAGATCCTTTCTTTTTGTTTTGTTTTTTTCTAAACGTAGGCTGTTCCTCCAAACAAGGTTATTTCTGGCTGTGTCTGGACGTGCTTTTATCTTGAATCCATTACATGTTCCTGGACTGTTGCAACCCAAGCACAGTCAGCATCTCCCTTCTGTCCTCCTCAGCTCCAAACTGTGTGTTTGGGACCCTTGCTGTGAACATTCCATGTTGCCACGGGAGGCTTTGCTGTGGGTTATTTAATTGTCAAGCAAACAGATCACGGACTCAGTCTGTGTAGTTGTCCAAACAACTTTTCCTGAAAACCCTTCTTCAGCTTTCTCCTAACCTCGGAGGTTTCCTGGCACACAGCCTGGTAGGCAGTGGCATTTCTCCCTCCCCTGGTGAGCACTTTTCCCCCGGAGCCATTTAGAGGCTTTTAAATGCTCCCTGCCTCCTGACGTGGCTCTTCTTGCACTGAGAGGGCAACTGGAGATCATCTGGTAATGTACCATTTCACTTCTCTTTTTTCCGATGTGTTATTGAGCCCAGTCAGATTGCTCTTAACCTACACGTCCCCTTCATACCTGGCTTCCCTTTCTGATACCTGGAATGTCAGAAAGGGAGGAAATGAATAATGTTTTGTCTGCTCAACATCTGCATCTTTTACAAGAAAGGAGGGGGAGAAGCTTTGTGAGGGTTTCTGCAAAGATCCTTCCAGTGTTGCTGGAAGGGTTCAGACGATGGATTCAAGGCTGGCAGATCCATCAAGGCTTTCACGAGCCACTTTGCAGAGCCCAGCAGAGGAAAATGATGGCTGGACATGTGGGAGATGAATCCTGAAACAATCCTTTGATGTTTTCTGTCTTAGTCCTGGTTTGAGGCAAAAGTGCCCCTGGTTTTCCTGAGTTTTGTCTGGCAGTGACTCCAGGGGTTGTTCTTGTTTGGGATGGGGAAACAGAGAAGGAACTTCTGGGTGTGTAGAGCATATTCACAGCACCTTCTGCCACATGCAAATGACTGGACACAGCAGGGAGGAGGAACAGAGGGTGGTGCAGTTGAAGTGGAATATCCTTCACACCCCGATACTGAGTCTGTGGCTGAACCAGAGAGCAAGCCCAGGGCTCTGCTTGAGGAGGAGGTAGCTTTTCAGAGATAATTTCCATGGAATTGGAATAAAGTATTAGTGGGGTGAGTGGAGCAGGAGCTGGGGGTGAGTTCTCCCCTCTCAGGACCCCTTTGTCTCACCTCAGTGGGACTGGGAGCACAGCTTCCCCCAGGCTGCCTTTGAGCCAGCCTAGGATGGAGAAGATCATACCTGTAAATGCTGCCAATCCATCACGAAGGGAGTGGATCAGCCCCAGTCCTCACGTGTCCTTGGCTGTCACAAACCATTTGGAACCTCAGCCCTGAGAGATGGGACAGTCTCTTCTCTCTAGGCTCCTCTCAGGGGGGATGTGAGCGGGGCTGGGGAGGGGGTGATGGATGGCAAGTTTAGCAAACGAAGTCTGAGGGATCAATAGGAGAATATCCAGCCAATGTATCATGCAAGTTCCTCTTGTGTGCACAGCAGTAAATCAGAAGTGATGGATGGCGGGCCCCTCAGCCCTGGCACCCCCAGCCTGCCCCAGTGGAGCAGCAGCCCGTGGCTGATGCACATTCTGCTGCTGTGGGAGCCTATTTCCTTTGCTTCCCTAATAATTCTGGCATTGAAACATGAGGCTCTGCTTTTAATATCCTTCCCTTCCTCCAGTGCTATCCACCCCTTTCCCTTGTGATTTCCATGGTGCAGGCACACTGCCCAGCTGCCATTCCCCTGGCTGGATCCAGGCTGGGTTCTCTCTGGAGCATGGGCTGTTTGTTCCTTCATTTCTGAATGAGTTGCCTCTCCTGGAGGTTGTGTTCCAGCCACACGAGCAGTCAGGTGCAGCTTGGAATTCCTTGGAATTGCAGGAGCTTGGAATTCCTCTCTTTCTGTGGGCTGGGGCTGTTTTCTGGCCCAGAGATTCCCTGTGGAAGGGGAATGCAGGAGCAGACCTGGAGAGGATGCTGAGGTGGCACCAATCTCCAGCAGCCTGGCTTTGCAGAGCTCCCCTAAAACCAGCAAATGGCATCTGGAGTTTCTTAGAAGTTCATGTGTTTGGATTGGAATTCCCAGGCTTGGTGCATAGAGAGTGCCTGCCCTCCCCTGCCACCCCCTCCTGCCTTTGCAAGGTCACTTCCACCAGGAACAGCAAGAGCCTCCTTTTATTGCTTGACATATTTATCGAGAGTGTTCTCAGTAGCAGCTGAAGTGACACTGATCTAAGTGGTGAAATTTGCCTGGATTGGAGCTCTCTGGTTGCTCCAGTGGGAATATTTCCACCCCCTGGGTTCCAGCTCAGTTGGCCCAGGTGCAGATGACAAGTGGCTGCTTTAGTCCTTATGCTCTTGACGTAAATCAGCTCCAAGTTCTGCCCAGTCAGACTTTTGCCACTGTGACAAGCATGAAATGATAAATTCAGAACATCAGCTGGCCAAGAAGCTTGTGAAGTTATTCCTAAAGATGGCCCAGATCCATCTTAGTTGATGCAGAAAGGCAAGCAGTTCTGTCTGAGGTGGGCAGGAGCAAAGCCAGGGAGCTTAAACCAACTGCTTGGACAACATCAAATCCTGGATCATGGAAAGCCAGTCCAGGCCAGTGTGAAAACACAAACCAAACCATATGGGAATTTCCTATTGCATGTCTGCAATTACATCATGCCCTGAAAGCAACAGCAGAATGCTCCCAGGCTTCTGGAGGGACAGAACTGAGCAGGGGCTGAGGACACATGTGCTCCAAAAAAATTATCACAGGATGGGGACAATGAGAAAGGAAAGAGCCAATTCAAAGTCATGACGACAGCACATCCCTGGAGAGAACACTGAGCACAGAGCCAAAAACAAGCTCCAGTGGGGGAGAGAGACAATAACAGAGAGAACTGTGTCCTGGTGTGGCTCTGAGTGAGAGCTTCCAGAAAGAAATAGGAGGCAGAAGATCCTGGGTTATCTATCAACTCAATTGATTGTTGTATCCAGAGCTTGGCTCAGTAATAAATGAGAATGCCACTCATCTGGTTTTCTGGTCTATTTAGAATATTTTTAGAAGTGTTTTTGAAATATATTCTGATTAATCTCTTGAATTTGCCTTTGCTCACTGAGACTTATAGCAACACCAGATTTGATTATCCCGTGGCTGGGAGGGACGTAATGAAGGCAGAGACAAATCCCTGTGGCAGCTGAGAGGGAGGGAGAGCATTTACCCCTGGAGGAGTTGCACCTGAGCCTAAGCCCCTTTGGGATGGGATTCCTCTGCCAGCATGGGCAAAGCAGAGGGCCTGAGGTGTGAGAGAGCCATGGAGGGGTGTGGGGGCAGGACCATCCCTGCCAGGAGTGATGCTGTTTGCCAGAGTTCTCCCACGAGGCCAGGGATACCCAGAACTCAGACTTCCAAATCCCATCTTAGGGCTTCATGGGACCATTAAGATTGGAAAAGACCTCCAAGATCATCAGTTCCAACCTTCATCCTCCTCAGGATCTTCAAGCAATCCAGGAATGGGCTTCTCAGAGTGATAAAATTCACTCCATGGAGACCAAGAGGGATTTATGGGCTATGCTGGTTGGGATGCTGAATCCCTGGCAGGTGTCTGCATGGAGTGGGACAGATTTCTGAGCAGATGAAACCTCCCTGCCCACAAACACCCAGCCTGTGCTTGTTGAGACCTCCACACCCTATCCCTGATGTCTCCACAGGTAACTGGTGCCCGGTGGTCCCTTTAGCACCTCCCTGGAGTGCCCTGCAGCCAGAGGAAGATGAATGTTCCTTAGGCAGCACCTGCTTGCTGGAATAATTTCCCAGTAAAGGAGCCCACTTAGCAGTAATTCATTACCCAGGCTTTGTGAGCACAACCAAGGCTGGGAGAAGCAGCCCGGATGTCCCTGCCCCTCGCTGTGTGGCAGCTGGGCTTTCCCCTCTCCTCTCTCCCTTTGCCACTCCTCGGCTCTGCAGCACAATCTGGTCACCGAGGGGACATTTAGAGCTGTTTTCTTGGCAGCCTGAGGAGGAACCAGCAGGGCAGCTTCTCCCCTTGGAGGGAAGCAGAGGGGCACGCTGGAGTCTGGGCGGGAGGCACAGAGGTTTGCAGAGCCACTGCCTCCCACCCTGCTGGGCGAGGTCAGAGCCTTCCGCGCCAGGAGGGGGCTGCACCAACCCCGTGGTGCTTTCTAGGAAATGCTTTTGCTATCTGGGGCACAGAGTCTCCTTCTCGGTGACATCCAGGTTTATTCCTTACTATAGAATCACAGAGTGGTTTGGGTTGGAAGGGACCTTATAGCCCATCCAGTGCCCCCCCTGCCATGGGCAGGGACACCTCCCACCAGCCCAGGGGGCTCCAAGCCCCGTCCAACCTGGCCTGGGACACTCCCAGGGATGAGGAGTCCACAAATCCAACTACAGATCCAGGGGAACAGGATCAAAAACTAAAGTAGGAAGGAAGCAGAGTATTTTTCAGTGCTATTTTCAGCTGAAGACTTGGCTCTAATCCTTGTCCTCCCCAGGGACTGAACCTGACCTTAAACCAAGCACTTTTTCACGCTCTAAACAAGGTTTGATTATGTTGATGGCTCCAAGTCCCAGCATGATAAATGCTATGTGAGAGCAAAGCATTAACACAACTTTTGACCACATGCAGCCACAAATACCTGCTGCAACCTCCAGGGAAGCAGTGCATCCCCTGGCCAACACCCTTTGGGAAGGACACCTGTTCCCTCCACTCTCACCCCAACCTGCCCAGGGTCATGAAGAGTCAAATGCTGCTTAGGAGAGGGAATGCAAATAAATTAGTCCTGTAATGCTGAAATCAGATGCAGCCCTAAGTTTGGAATGGGCCCATATGAATTTCAGGAAAATCAACATACGAAGCTCTTTAGTGAACAAGTTTGAAACCATTTTGGTTCTCTTGTCCCAGTGTAGCAGGAGAAAGGTCCAGCAGTGACCACGAATGTCCAGCTTCATTTTACCCAGCACCAACTGTCCCATTCAAAAGCCACTTTCTTCTGGGCAGGAGCAGAGGATGAAGTGTGGTGCCTGCAGAACTGCGTGGCAGCATCGTGCTCTTCCCTCTCTTGGAGCTGTTCATTGCAGCAATCCAGAAAATAAGATGCTTCGCTGGCATCCCTCAGACTCCCCAGCAGCCACGGGGTCCCTTTGCAGACCTGCTGAGACATTGTCAGGCAGTTTGATGGTGAAAATAAGCACCTCCAGCACTGCTGAGAGAGCTCTCAGCCTACAAGGGAGTGGCTTTTCAGGGTGGTGAGTGCTGTTTGCACTCTGCTGGTATGGACAGGGAGTTGCTGACCCCCAGCAACCACAGCTTCCTCTGTTCTCCTCTCTGGAATGGAGCTCTGAATTTTCTCCTGCCTTTGAAAATCCTGGGATGAAATAGGGAAGCACAGATCAGTGGTTGTTGTGAGGGATAGAGAGCAATATAATTGATATTCTCATCTCTTAGGCAAAATGATTTAGTGCTTTGTTTTTTAAAGAGCATTGAGATTTATAAACTTGCAAATCCAGGCTCTTTTTTTTTTGGTGTAAATTGACATTGGTTTCTATCAGTTGTGAGTCTGGAGCTTTGTAGCTTATTAACAGACTTCTGTGGACTCTTATCACTTGCACTAAGCAGGAGTTTCCAGCTCCTGGTCTACATCTCTTGAAAGCCATTCTTCACCTGGGGCTGGTTGATAAAACTGATTAGCAGGGGGAAGGCAGGCAGGAAGAAACGCCTGAAAAGGGCACTACATCAAGCTGAAATTCCAGAGAAATGCTGAGTTCACAGAACAGATCAGGAGTTATTAACCTTTGCAGGAAAACTGTACTGCACAGGGGTAGGAAATTTGTCTGAGCTGAACTTCAGCATCTCTGTGATGGGGTTTGAAGCCACTGCAGCACTGGGAGGCTCCTTTTGACTCTCACTCCAGTTTCATCCAACTGTTTGAAAGCCCCTTGGCATTAATGAATTTATCTATGCAACAACTCTTGGCCCTGGTTAAATCTTTCCCAGGTGAGGTGTTACAGGTGACATTTCCTGTATAGCAAAGACAGCAGGAGATGTTTCCAGTGTGTAAATTGATGCAATATCAAGATCTCTTTCCTTTTTTTATGTATGAAATATCTGGAGGCATATATAAATATAAAATATTTAAAAATATATAAAATATAAATACAAAAGGACATCTCCTCTCGACCTTCTCCTAAGCATCAGTGCAGCAAGGAGTCCTGTCCCAGCCCTGCAAACAGACACGGCAACACCTGATAACCTGCACCCCCCAGGGAAATCCTCAGCTCTGGTAACCTCCCACCAAGAAGCTGGAGTGAGTTATTGATGCCCTTCTGTCCTTTTAAAAAGCCATTCATGCAGCAGCTCTGCTGTGGGAAAACCAGAACTCAAACTGCTCCTTTTGGGAAGTTTGGATCCTTCTGAAATGAAGTAGTTTAGCTTGGGATGAGTTTGAATGGTAGAAGAAATGGTTGGTTCCCTTCCTGCCTCTTCCCCAAAAACTGCATTATTCACTTCAATGAAAATAAATAGATAAATAAAAAGCTTTGGGAAAGAACACACTTCCTGAATCCCTTGGAAATGAAATAACAGCTTAAGAGGAGAAGTTTGACTGCTGCTTTGTTTGCTGTGTGGGGTGCGGGGAGCTGCATCTGGCTGCACCAGCTGCTGCCCCGTGTCAGGACACACGCTGAGCAGGGGTTGCACGCTCCCCAACCCCGGGCAGGATTGCTCTGCAGGGGCAGGACTGAGCCTCTCTGCTGCCACTGAACGGCCCAACACTGTCATTTGATGGGTGTCCTCCCTGGGTTCAGTGCTCTCTGCTCCCTCCAGCAGCCCCCAGCTATAATATCTGCTCTACTGCCACATCTGCTTCGTCCAGATGGGACAAACTTCCTGGCTTTGCTTCCCTTCCGTCCAGAGCAAGAGGCTTTTTATTTTCCTTTTTTTTTTTTTTTTTTCCTTTTCGCAAATAAGAACACAAATAATAGAAAATTCTTAGTGCCAACCACCCCAGAAATGAAATATTTTGGCCTGCTCCCAGAGGGAACTGTGATCCACATTTTGGCAGTGTTGGGTTATTCCCCATGACAATGTGAATTGTAACGTATTTTGTAATGCACGTCCATTGTAATGCACATTGTGGTGCTTCTTTACATGTTCCTACAAGAATTCCTGATGTAGTGATGGATGCCAAGCTTTGTTCCACCACTCCAGGAAAATTCCTCTGCCTTTGGCTGGAGTGCTTTTTAGGATTGCTTTAGTTCCTGAGGTATGAAGAGCTGTGGGCCCAGGTTTCTGCTCAGCCCACTCCTGCCCCTGTTTGAAGCTGCTGGGGTTGCTCTGTGAATAATGGAACGTTTGCATGTTTTAATCAGATGCAATTTTCCAAATGGTTTTTATGATTTAGCAAGTCCATTAAAAATGACATTTGTTCTGCTCTGACACTCGTAAGGAGCTCCACAGAGCATAAACACTGGAAATTACTTGTAGGGGAAGAAGATATTAAAATTCCCCAGCCCCTGTGTGCTTGTCTGAGAAATTCTGTTACCTTGTGTGGTGCCAGCTTGGAGCTGAGCCACTTGATGTGCCTCTGAGGGTCCCTCTGTGCACTGACTCGGGGCAGCTTCAGGCTGCTGCAGAGACAAAATATAGATATTTGTCATGGTGGGCCTCTTATGGACACAAATGCATAAATACATACAGATAAATAGGACAGAACTGTGTTTTAAGGCTGAAGATGAGGCTCACTTTAACTGGATGGGGCACTTGACCACTCTGAGCAGTAGGGCTGGGAAAGGCAATCAATCTTATTCAAGGCATGTCATGTAGAACAGCCAAAGTGCCACCTGGTCCTGCCCATTATCTCCTGGAGTTATTAACTGAACTAATTCCAGTTCTCTGTTAAACTCTTCCAAGATTTGCACAGTGCTTAAAGTAAATCCCATTCTTGTTTCTGTCGAGTCCAGAGCAGTTTCAGGATGAAGGTGAACGTTGGTCCCCCATCCCTTGTTCTCCACCCACCCCCTGCCCCGTTGTGTTTGAGCATCCTCTTCCTACTAGCAGTGACTCTTCCAGCAGTCCTGTCTCTTTGCTGTGAAGCAACAGGAGCATCTCAGCTGTGCCACACAGATGGACAGCTTTCAGGGAGCATTTTTTTCAGGCTGCCTTCCATGTCCTAATCAGACAGTGGCATGAAGCTCGTCTCAGTGAGGAACAGCTTTGCATCACTGTCTGGAAACGTATCAGATTGTCTGCCTTTTTCTGTCCCCAGCCACCACTTTTGCACTGCTTTATTTTGTGTGCATCTTTTAAAATGCTTTTGCATATAAATTATGGATTATTTCAAGCCATACCTCTCTGGGCATGGAATACTACTCAGGAGTTACAGCTGTCACAGTGGGCTTTGCCAGAAAGGGGACAAAGTGGGGTTTAGGTAGTTAAGCTTTCTGTGATTCCTCTGAAGTTCATTCCAACCTGGATTTGAGCCTGAATGGACTTCTTGTTTTTGCTCCCTGCAGTCACCAACCACATACTGGGTGCTCGATGCTATTTCAGATGGTTTTTAGAAGTTGAAATAGCAGCTGCTCTTAAAAGTTAAAAACCTCCAATCAAGAAATATCCAACTTGAACAGGAGATACCCCAGTGGAGACCTATGGAGGGCACATTGGTCACCACTCAGAAAATTACTGCACCAGCCCTGATTACCTATTAATTAGCCAGAGCAACCTGCTCCTTCCCACCTGCAGAATATTTCCCCTGCTGGTCCAGCTGGGAATGTTATTCCATTTCTGTTCAATCCTGAATCAGGCACTGATTTAACACCCCACAGTTGGCCAGGCAGTGACTTTTGTGCAGAAATACTGTGTTCAGTCCAAACTTGTAGTCCAGCACCTCATCCCATCTCTGTCTCCCTGGTTTCCTTTCTCCCTTGTACAGAGATTAAGGTTTTTCATTGTAAAATGTGTCAAATCTTTCTAGAAGTGGAAATAGCTGGGAGTCAGAGCTCCTCTGTTAGACTCTGACTGTAAGACTGGAGAGTTCTTGCTTTCTCCTCTTGAATATTTAACTACATCCAGGTTAAAAAAAGAGCCAGACTGATGGTTTCATGAAGGTTTGGGGGGCAGAAATATTATTATTATTATTGGAAAGTGCCAAAAAAGGTGCAAAGGGAAGTGCTGGCCATACCCACAGGTAGGGCTGAAGTCTGGGAATGAAGCTGGCACTAAGGGATGGGCATGATTTCTTTGGCAGTCGTGTTTCCCTTGGGACCAAACATCTTCTGGGTGCTAGAACTTCACTGGAGGTCATTTTTGGGAGTAGGGATGGGAAGGGACAGATCAATATGTGGGCCACTGGCTTGGGATGCCAAGATAGAGACAAATACCCGGCTGGGGGAAAGCTCTGTCTGAAAGGGCAACTTTGGGGAGGGGGAAGGGATAACAAATAACTGAACCCCCAGTGGGACACTGCAAAGAGAACATTTGCCTTGGCTGGGACCACGGAGAGGCTGCAGGTTCTCCCTGAGGGCAGGGCTGGACTCTGACTGCCTCTGAGACACACGACCAGCTCCAGGGTCTGGGACAGCTCTCCTGGCTCTGGGACATCCCAGGGCATCCTGAGGAGGAAAACCTGCCCTCTCCACAGAAGGGAGGCTGGATTTGAATGGAATTTCAGACCCTGCCCAGCCCTTCTGCACTTTGGAGTCCTCTCCAGGCCCAGGAACAGAGAATTATTCCTCATTCCATTATCTCTTGCCCGCAAAGTGCATCTACCTGCCTTGAGGGCAATGCCACCTGAAAGTCCACATGGTTTTACAAGTGCTGTGAGCTGCACTTCACAGCAGCAATCAGAAGGATGTGCCTCTGATACCTGCAGCCCTCATTTAGACTCCTGGAAGCCTCAGATAAGCATCAAGAGTTCGATCCTTGGGCTGTGCAAATTGACTCCATTTCACTACTGAAGTCGGGAGAGCTTTTCTCTATTAAAATGCTCGAGAAAAATCTCACTTCTCTGCTCCCTGGGGCTGCATTAGGTGAGCATCACTGAATCTTTCATGTCTTTCTTCTCCCTCCACCCTAGGAAGACAAGAGAGCACTATTACCCCAATTTTCCTGATGGGAACTGGAGTGCCAAGCTGGGTTTGGGGGATTTGTGGTGTGTGTGCTGGAAGTCCCATCACGCTGTCCACAGCCTGAGGTGCTGAAATCTCTGCAAGTCTCACCCGGCTGTGGACCAGGCTCTGATCCTTGAAGACACAAACCAAGAATGGTTTGAGTTGGAAGGGACCTTGAAAATCAACCAGTCCCATGCTTGCCATGGGCAGGACACCTTCCAGGTTGTCCCAGGTTGCTCCAAACCCCATCCAAGCTGGCCTTGGACACTCCCAGGGATTTTCACAGACTTTTAGGTGTTCTATTTTTCCTGAGCCATTCCGATGCTTCATCTCTTTAAAGAGCAAAAGCTTCCCCCCCTCCTGCTCAGGTTTAAACCATCGTCACAACGAAGCAACAGAAAGGAGCAGATTGAACAGCGAAGTGGTGCCTGATGGCTTGTAATGTGTTAACAAGCCCCAAATTTACACTGTCAGGAAGAAACCCCAATGAAAAGTGGATATAATTCTAACCAGAGGAGTGTCTCCCACCCTGCTGCTCTGGCTTTCACTTCTAATTCTGGCAAACAAAGTAAACATGGAAAAACACAATATTTGTGCAAATTGCTCTTAAGGAAAATATGGACTTATTTTGAGCCTCTCTTCAATTTGTGATTTAGGCTGTGATTGCACAACAAAGGAAAAGTATTTTATTGAGATCAGAGCTGAAAAGGAATTGCTGTTTATCAACAAAATAAATGTATGGTTATCTCCTCATCTCTGATCGGTTTTGATTTGAATTAATCTGCCACTTGAGTGTTCAGATCCCTTGGGTTGCCTAAGAAATGGTACACTGAGCTCATCCCATGAGCTGTCTGTGCTGTGCTCTGGAACTGCTGCTCCTCTGGATCTGCAGATCCGTCTTTGGGGGGACCAACACATACCTGGGGACCCTCTTGGGTCCCTTCCAACTCTGGATTTCCTGACTCTGCCACGGGACTGGTGGCGCCCAGTAGGACCAGAGTGACCTGAGATGGGCTGAGAAACACCTCTCATACTTGGAGAGAAACAGTCTTTTCTCCAGTGCATTAATCTGAATTTTCTGCTCTGTATTTGCTGCCTCTGTGGGAGTTTTCATTGCAGGGTTTGGAGGTTAGCAAAGCAATGCACTTTAATGCCACTGCAGGAACGTGATGTGTGGAGAGACACTCTCAAGAGATTCCAGCAATCTTCGTTGTCATCCTTCCCAGAGGCAACTGGAGAGGGAGAGAAGCTGAAGGAGGTACAGAGGGACCATCTAGTTTGCAGTACCATGAATGAAACATTATAAAAAGTGTCTGCCAACTGAGAGAATCTATTATCAGGGAGCTGTCAGTCAGTGGTGGGAAAGTAAGGGGGAGGGGGAAGAAGAAACAATTTAGAAGGAAAAAAGGCAGAGCACAAGTCATTTTATGAAACTCTTATTTCAAGTAATGTTTGCTAAGTTACTTGTTTTTTCTCCCAGGCTTGAAGGAAAAACATTGATTCTTTTTCCTCCCTTTGATTCTGGAGCACTTTAACACTTTTAGCCAAGGGAGGAAAGAGAGATGCCCCCAAAAGGATTTGGTAGGGGGTTGGGATCCCAAAGCCACAGCATTTCCTGCCCTCAGCTAATGGACTGAGGAGTGCAGTGCCTGGAAGGGAAGATAAATATTCAGGTTTTCTCTTTAATACAGAAGTCTGTGAACAGCGCTGACATTTCCCGTGTTCCCGGCACATCCAGCTCTTGTCTGTGTTAGTGCAAACAGCAAGAGCCTGGATCTGGGATGGGAGGAATGACCTGCCCTCCCCGTTTTGCAGAGCTTAGTCCAAGCCCTGAAATTGCTTGGTTTGAATGTCAGGAGTGCAATAATGCCCTTTGGTAACAATCCCCACAGGTGCATGGGAACTAAAAACAGGCAAGGGACTGAAGTAAAATGAAAACTTAAAGTATTTGGTACTTATTTTGGCTTGGCTAAGGCGGTCAGGTCTGACCTCCAGTGCTGTCCCATGTGTGATCTTCATGCAATCCTTAACCTGCTTCCCCCTTCAGGAGGAGGTTTGTGCTGGGCTTGTGTGTTTAGAGCTGCACTTGGACTCTTCCTTGGGCCCCACTAAGTGATGCCAGAGAATGTCCTCGTGTCTGAGAGCTTGGGCTGCATCTGCATGCCAAGGTCCCAAGGAGTGGCAGCAGAAGTTTTTGGTGGCAGTAACTTTCTGTTGACTCTCCAGTGCCAGTGGCTTGTGCAGACCCTCCCGAATGACTGAAAACTGGAAGGCAAAGCTGCCCAAGCCCCTGGCCCTGGAGCCCTGAGAGGTTTCCCAGGGTGAGTTGTTACTTTGCGCCCTCCTTGCCCGGTGTCCTCAGCCCCAAAATCTCAGCCTGTTCCCTGCCCAGTGAAAGTGCAGCAGCAGCAGCACAAGGCTGGGGGAGGCCTCGTGTTACTGAGACTTTAACAAATTGCACTACAAACGTGAACTGCTGTGCCATGAAGTATTATCATAATTAATTACAGCTAAACTGCAGTTGTCAAATAAAT
Organism: Formicarius rufipectus; assembly: GCA_013399695.1. Lineage (NCBI taxonomy): Eukaryota > Metazoa > Chordata > Aves > Passeriformes > Formicariidae > Formicarius > Formicarius rufipectus. The sequence goes on along the minus strand of VXAU01004101.1, from coordinate 1,047,640 downwards.
GAGCAAAGTACATTTCATGATGCATTATCCTTGCTCTTTTATTGTTTGTCCTCTTGCTTGTTAAGCTAAAAATAATCAGTCATTTGCAGTTGGGCTGCTGGTTGTTCCACACCAGCCCTGGTGTTGTAGGGAGGTTGGGGCTGGGTGTTTAAAATGTAGCAGCAGATATGAAATTATTCATGAAAAAAGCTCAAATGACAGTAACATTAAGGTCAGGGTAACCTTCTTTGGCCTTTATGTGATAACAGAGAACAATTAATTGTTAAAATGTTTTCAAGACTGGAGCAACTTTGTGTCCACTCTGGAGGTTAAAAATAAATTAAAATAAGCAAACTGTGGGAAGCGTGTGGTGGGTGTGAGGAAGAGCAGCAGGAAAACAGGCCCTGGGAGGGATGTGTGACACTTTCCTCCGGCTAAGGGAGACAACACCCCTGAAGATACCTAAAACAGAACAGATAGAATAGAGAACATATATTATAATATATAGAGCATGGAATGACCTTGCCGAGGACTTTTGAGCTTGATCTTCAGCTTCCAAATACTGGCAAGGCTTCACTGAAGGGGCTGGGATTCACCTGGTTTACTCCGGTTAGCTGCCTGATGATTCCCATCAAATTGAACTAGACCAAGGGATAACTTTTGTATTCAGCTATTGACAACTGCTGGATGAACTCTCAAGTCCCTTTCGTGGGATGTGATTGAGTTTACTCTGTTAAAAATGGCCTCGTTAACTCCTAAAGCCCGAATTGATCGTCTGAGCGCTGACCTGGCAGAGCAGGGGGTGGTTGTGCATAGAGATGTTCAAGCCAGACCCTTCAAACCCTCATTTCTGAGTGTGTGGCCCCCGTGAAGACACACAGAGCTGGGGAACAGGGGCTGTGCTTGCACAAAGAGTCACCTAAAAGTGGCCTGTGGGGCTGTGCTTGTGCCCCCCTCGGGGAAGGGGCTGCCACTCCTGCCTGGTTCCCTCTCATTTACCATCACTAGGTGGGCACTGGAATTCTCTGCAAGGCAGATGCTCCTGGCAGTTGTGTTGTTTCCTTGCCAAGATGCACAGTTTCCTCTGGGAGCCCTTCGGGGCCCATTTACCAGAGGTAATTAATTAAATTAACAGCCTTTTGTAGGCGTGCTGGAGGATCCTGTAACAAGTGTGCTCCAAACAAGGCGCTGCATTTCAACAGCCCTCGATAAACAAGGTGTGTGTTGGAACTCTTGGCCGTGTCTTTCACTGGTGGTAATCAGAAAACAGCCAAGCTGTGCCAATTTAGGGACTCAGCTCCTTTTATTTATCCCTTTCTCTCCCATATTTGCTCTCTCTGTCTCTGCTGGGCGCAGAAAATCTGGTGTTCCATGCGTGCCCCAGCCCGAGCTCTGTCATCCCTCCCTGTCAGCAGGACTGCACTTTGACTGTTCATCACCTTTCAGATAACAGAATTAGGTCTCATTAAAAAAAAAATCTCTTCCCCCACGAGCCAGACTTGTTCAGTCTCCTGCTGTCTCCCCAGTTTGCCCCTTGTTCTAATGAAACAGTTCTTCCACTTGCACCCACTCCCTCCGCCTTGGAAGGCAGGGAGAAGGGGAATGGGAAGCAGCAGTTACCATGAAGATCTCTTGCCACTTTTCAAAGGCAACCAGTGCCAACAGTTTGAAAACCCCCTTGTTTCAGCAGAGATGGCCCTGATGGGCTGTAATTACCCATGGCTTTCCATGCCATTCCATCGGGGTCATGGATCATAGCTCTGGAGCAAGACAACCCATTCAGCAGAAAGGTCAGGCAGCCGGTGGAAGAAGCTCTTTCCCTTTCTGCTCAGGTGGAGGCACAAGGAGGGTGCAGCTGGGCTGCATTCCAATGAGCCCCACGCTGGGAGCTGCTTCAGCAAGTGCTGCTGTGCTGCAGAAAGCTGCCTTTTTATCTCAGCTCTTGTGAGGTGCATTTGGGCAAAACAAAAAGTCAGGACTTGGCAAAGACTTGCAGCGGTGCAAGGGAAAAGCTCAGGCAAACCTGTGCGTTGGGAGGTTTGGCTGCTACTTGTGTACAGAATTAGAATCATGGGATCATTAAGGTTGGAAAAGACCTCTGAGATCCCTGAGTCCAAGCTGTGACTGATCCCCGCCTTGGCACTGAGAGCCACAGCCAGTCCTTCTTTGGACACCCCCAGGGATGGGCCCTCCAAAGCTCCCTGGGCAGCCCCTTCCAATGTTTGAAATCCCTTTCCGCGGAGAAATTCCTCCTGAACCTCCCTGGCACAGACTGGGGCTGTGTCCTCTTGTCCTCTGGTGCCCTTCTCTGGACACATTCCAGAGATTTTCTAGGGCAGATTTCCTTTTAGTTCACCTTCATTTCTCTGAGGAAAAAAGTAAGATTGAGGTTTTCTTTTTACCATGATTGCCCATGAAGAAATAGGCTTATCCCATGGAGTGGGTTCGATTCTCTCATTCTCCTACCACTTCTATTTTTGGGCTGCCTGTGCTCAGCCTGAACAAGAGGATTATGATGTTATTCAGAGAAGAGCAGCTGACAGGGATGAGGTCATTTTTAACCACTGACCAGCTCCACCGGGGACTCGTGTCTACCTGCTTGTCCCATCTGGCCAAACTGAGATGGGGAGGGCCAAGTCAGTTTTGGAGTAGTTTGGGCAATTTTTAGCATGTCATGTGGGTTCTGCTGTGAAAAGTGTTCAGACTTGTAATAGAACTGACTGACTCCAAATTCTAGGAGAACCAGAGTTTGAACAGGATGATCTTTCCCTTCCAGCCCATTCTGTGATTCTATGAACTTTGCAGTCTGGTGTGACTATTTTGGAAAGCATCAGGATGCTGCAGTCTCTGGGGGTTTTGAGGAGGGGATTGATTTGAGGTTTTTTTGACATGTTTCTTATCCATACACAGCAAATAATGGCTGGCATTTTAAAAGGAATCAAGGAGAGAGATGCACCCCTCTGGATCTTGTCCTTGTGTTCCAGTTTCACTTCTCATAATCAGCTGCCAGTTTTCTTGCTGCCCAACACCTTTTCCACAGGGACCTCCAAGTCCAGCTGCCTGGATTCTGTTTCCCTCTATTAATACTGGGTTGCAGCAGTGCCAAGAGGGGCCTGACTGCACAGGAATTTGGGGGGGGCTCCTAATACAACACGGTCCTTGAGACTTTCCTGGCTAACCAGAAAGAGTTCAAGGCAAGGTCTTTCCTTCTCTGATGTTGTCACTCTCCAGGCACATCCTGAGATGAATCCTGCAGTAATTAGGGAGCTGCAATAGTCTAAAATGTTTGAACTCTCACCTCCTCCCGAGCTTTCTGCAGGACTTTAAAGAACTCATTTAGCCATGGTCTCTTTATGCCGTTGAAATGATTGCAGAACTTGAGCACTGTGATTTATCAAAGCCAGTGAAGTGACTTTGCAGTGAAGAATTCAAGTTGGAATGTTGTTTCTAGGCGTCCCCAAGATGGTCTGGCTCAACCACTTTTAAAGTTCAGGTGGCATGTTGGTTAAAATGCATCAGCTGAGGAGACCATGGACATGTAAGAGTTGAACTTGAATGGCAGGGAGGGAGGAAAGCCAAGGCTTGTCAAAGACCACGAGACACCAGTGGACAGGGCATGTTGTCAGTGGGGAGAAAAACAAATCCCCGCCTTGGAGGGTTTTCCCCTAAAGAAAGTCCTGGAGCTGCAAGCACAGAGGAGCACAGCTGGAGAGGGGGTGTGGGACTGCAGGTGTGGGGGCCACATGGCTGGTGGGATTCAGGAGGACTGGTGGGATTCAGGAGGACTGGTGTCAACATCCCTGACATCACCATCCCCGCTCCAGCTGTGCCACAGCTGAGGGCCTGAACTGCTTTGGGCTCTGGATTTCTCCTTGACAACCTGCAGGCTTTGAGCAATGAGACCTCCCAGTGCTGGGATTAGCTGGGGAAATGTGGGACTGGAGCTGGCTGAGGATGGTTGGTTGATGGTTTGTTGATCTCTGCACATCTTATTTGCTCTAAGGCTTGATGGAAGGGTAGAGAATGCAGCTGGGCTCTGCCTGCCCCAGGAGTCATTTATTTCCATAAAGGAGTCAAATCTTTATCTCCAAACCCTCAATATTTCAGGGCAAGGCCCAGAGTGGGGCACAGAAGCTCCTTCAGTCTCAAGGCTCTTCTTAGAGTTAAAAGTTCACCGCAGAAAGTTTGATGCCTAATAAATTGGAGCCTTCCCTGCTTTAAATCATTTTTGCAGCAATTGCAGAAGAAAATATAATTATTACAAGCTGGTCATTTGTTACTGAGAAATCTCATTAAATTGATTTTGTGCTGGAAGGTTTGGTGGGCGATGGGAGGGGAGAAGAGGCAAAGACCCGATGGAGGGGTGGGAGAGAAGTCTCTTAATTACAGCTCGATCCTTTCTCCTGACTGAACGTAGAGCATGAGCAGTTGATGTTTTCTGCTGGGGCAGATGGGAGTTCCAGGGACCTTTCTGACCTCCCTGCCCTGCCAGTGTGCCATGCTGCTGGCCTGGGGGGGAGGGACAGCCTGCAGAAGCAGCAGGTGATGGCTCAGGGCTGCTTTTCTCCCTGGGCAGTCAGAGGGGACCAGCAGCTTCCCCCACGCCTTTCCTTCCCCCAAAGTGATCCCACAGCCCTCCTGCCCAGCAGCCCTTTGTCCCCGGAGCTCAGCAGGGCACTGAAAAGGGCTCGCAGATCTCCCTGGAGCCTTCTCTCCTCCAGGGGAACACCCCCAGCTCTCTCAACTTGTCTCCATAGGGGACTTTCTCCAGCTCTGGGACCAGTTTCATGGTCTCATCCCTCCATGTGCACGACTCTGTTGGGAGCCCCAGAGCTGGACACCAGCTGCAGGTGGGGTCCCACGGGGGCAGAGCAGAGGGGGCAAGCACTGCCCCTGACTTCCTTTGGTGTAGCCAAGGACACAATTTGCCTGGGAATTTGGGAAAGCGGGACCTTCTTAAACCTCATCTGGCCTCCCAAGCCAGGCAGGTGCCAGCAAGGTGTGTGCAACTGGGCAGATGCAGATTAAACAGATGATGCAGGGCTGCGAGAAGGGGCTGATTTCAGAGGGGAAACAACAGCCACAGAAATGAAAGCTCCACTGTCATTCCTGAGAGAGACACCTGAGACCATGATGTGCAAAAATCACAGGGGGAAATGATTGCTGCTAAAGGGGGATGTGATTCTTTTTTTAATGTTCTTTCAAAGGAGAGGAATATTGTGTGTTTTGACACCAAAATGGAGCAATTGTTTTTGTAAAATGATTTTTCTCTAGTTTTAGACCTTTTTAGTGATTTCTCATCTTGGATCCTTAAGGAAAAAAGATTGCTGGAATATGACAAATTGATAGACCATAATGATCTAATGGTGTGTGGTGTGTTTCTGAGAAAGGAGAAAAAAAGAATAAGAATCTCTGGTAGGATTTTAAGAAAATGATTCCTGGACATGTAGATTGTTTTTTACCAGCATTAAGAACAGCACCAAGCACTTACCCAGACTATTTCCTCTGTAAAGATTGTACAACTTCCTGCAATCCTGGGTGAAGAAGGTTATCAAATATTGGAATATTTATTCAATGGGATAACCAAATATTAGGGAAATAAGCTTTTTTTTTTGTCCAATTACCAGCCATGCTCAGGATCCTGGGCAGCAAAGCCCAGGGAGAAATGAATAGAGGCTGAAGCCCTGAGCAACCCCCAAGGGAGCCTTGGCTTTCCCTCATGGGCTGACAATACCTTTGGCTTAACTATGAACAGCAGATAAAAAGTAATTTAAGAAAAGAAGTTAACTGCAGTGAGAAAAAGAAGTAAAGGTTTGGCAGTTCTGAATTTTTTACTGCTGCTTGTGTTGACTGAAAGTGTTCCCTTAACTCACCCTGAGGTTGGTAATTACTTCCTGCTGGTTTAAAACTTCCTTTTTTTGTTTCTGGATACATTTCACAAGAAAACTGAAATGTCACCCAGCTTTGAGATTGAACTTTTGAGCCCGTTTTTACATCTGAAGTAACTGAGAGAGTGCAGAGACCTTGCCCAACATCACACAAAAAATCCAACCCAGCACAAGCAGGGCAATCCAGAGCTCCTGGATTCTGGCCCAAACCAGAATTCCAAGGATTGGCACGAGCCTGGGGACATGGGCAATGGTGTTGGGAGCTCCTTGAGAGGGGCTTCAGCCTACTGGAGATGTTCCTGCTGCTCAGCCAAGGGGGATGAGCAGCAAGGTCTGGTCTTCTGTAGTGGTGGGATTTCTGACCCACACAGACATCAGGGAGACTCTTGGGGTCTCTTCCTGTCCATAAGGAAAGGAGAAGGTCACAGTCCTTGTTTCACTGGACGGCCAGGAAAAGAAATGGAAAAGCTTTACCCTTGTAAAGACAAAATGAGCAAACCCAGGGAGAAGAAAAGTCTTTCTTGGCAGGCCCAGTGAGGAGAGCAGCAGCCCTTCCGACACAACCGGCCACAACGGCTCCTGCCTGTCTGCTGTGCCACCAAACCCCCCTGCAGAGCACAGGGTGTGCTCCAGAGCCTGTCCACCTCAGAGGGCTCACAGAATTCAGCACCAGGGGAAGGAAGATCCAGCATCTCTGCAGGGCAAATCAGAAGCTGATTCTTAAAGTCATGTGAGCAAATTTTTACAGAATTATGCTGAGAACATATTTGCTTTTCATATCATTTGACTGTGTCAGAACCAAATACATGTGCTCATGTGTTTCTCAGTGGCAGGCCTTTCATTACTCTGCCTGTGATTCTTCTGCCCCCTACGAATGTGCAGAAGACCTTGCAGAGATGTCTATTTGTAGGGATGGTTCCTGAACCTGTGCCCATGAAAGGTGTCCCTGCTCATGGCAGGGGGGCTGGACCTGGATGGTCTTTAAGATCCTCCCGACTCCAACCATCCTGTCACCTGCATGGCCTGACTCATTTATTCTAAACAGTGCAGAGAAATACAAAATCCCCCTGAAATTGGGGGGCAGGGGGTGACTGTGCAGTGCTTGTGGCAGGGGTGCTGCACCTGGATGGTCTTTCAGGTCCTCCCAGCTCCAACTATCGTGTCACCTGCATGGCCTGACTCATTCTCATTCTGACAGTGCAGAGAAACACACAATCCCCCCAGAACTGGGGTGCAGGGGGTGTCTGTGCAGCGCTGCCCCCAGGCAGGGGTGGTGCCAGGGCAGCCCTGCCCCGCTCTGTGCCCGATGCTCCAGTGCTGTCTGGGCTGTGCCAATCCTATCTGATCATTAATAACACCATAATGAAGGAGAGACTGGAGAGACACTTGGATAATCATCTGAGCAAAGGCTCATTAGTGCCGCGGAACAATCACTGCCGTGTAATAACAGAGCCCAGGAAATTTCAATTACAGCTGGAACTCTGCTGCATTTGGGTTTCTTTCCAGCCAGCCAGAGGATGGTGGGATTGCAATTGGAATTGGAATTGCAATCAGCCAGGAGCTGCCCCAGCTCCAGCCTTCCCGAGGGCCTGGGGGTGGCTGCCTGGCTGCATTCGGAGGGTTCCTTCCTGCAGTTTGTTTCAATTCTACCTTTCCAAAGGGCAAACAGAGGTGGATGTTGTTCCCTGCAGCATCATCCCCTCCTCTTCCACTGCCCAGCTGAGCTGACTCAGTTGGGATAGATGGACTCACAGCCTGGTTTGGGTGGGAAGGCCCCTTAAAGCTCATCTTATTCCATCCCTCTGCCATGGACAGGGACACCTTCCCCTAGACCAGGTTGCTCCAAGCCCTGTCCAGCCTGGCCTTGGACATTTCCAGGAGTGAGGAATCCACAATTCTCTGTTGGATTAAGGAAAACTCTTCCAATCCTCTGATGCTTTTCTAGAGGAGCTCCACGAGGAAGAGCAGACAGTTCCTGCCACTGTACAGGGACAGAGTCGGGGAGCAGAGGGAAATGGAAGATTGTTTTGTTGCAGACAGGTTTTCAGCACACTGAAGTCCAGAATTTGGCCCAAAACACAGTTCAGCATACGGTGCTTGGGGAGGGGAATGCGTTTTGCCCCTTGTCCCTTGATTCTGCCCCTGTGCTGGACCATGGAGGGCACAAAGCAGTGGTTACCTGTGCTTGCTCCACCAGGGAGCTGCTCTTTCCTTTGTGCCTGGATGTCCCCCTGCCTGCCCTGCAGCCCACCTGGAGTGCTGTCCTTGAGCAGGGCAGCTGTGTGTCCTCACACACACAACCAGAGGTCCCCAACCCCTTTTGTCCATTCAGACCTGTGGCATTTTGCAAGGAGACTGTCTGGCAAAGCTCCAGGATGAGTCATTGCATCTTGCCATCTAATTCAGATGTTGTCTGTGCTCTCAGATGGATGCTGTGTTCTCCTTCCTGCCCTGGACTAACCACTTTTGGCTCACCCTTGGGTGCTGTTCTGTCCAGTTGCCACACTCCACCCTGGGTGGAAATGTGGAAATGGGTGCATGAGGTGAGCTGGGGGTGTGTGGATGTTTGTACAGTGCCCCAAGAGGGGGTTTGGTGTGGAGGAGCACAGTTCTTGTCCACGGGCAGCAGCAGTCTGGGGGGATGGATGCCCAAGCTGATGATTGCCGTGGAACCGCAGGTCCCTCTCCTGCTGTGACAGCCCCCAGCACTCCCCAGTGATGTTTCCCTTCAGGAGTGGGTTCCCCCCGGTCCTGTCACTCCTCCAGCAGACCCTCTGCCTTCAGCTCAGCTCCCCAGGCCCTCGGGATGGTATTTTCAGAGGTCCTTGTCCTCCCAGAGCTCACAGTGACGCGCCTGTCAGGAAGCCCCTCGGTGCTCTGGAGGAGAAGAAGCCCCTTGAGGAGCACTGAGTGTCAGCCCAGGGAGGAGGTCCTGAGTCACCAGCGAGTTGGAGGCTGCAGGAGATTCACAGCAGACGTGGGGAGGAGGAGGAGAGAGCTCACAAGTCATAAATCTCCAGTTTTATTTGCAGAGCTGCTGGTTTTATGCAAACAAAACGTGCTCTCTTGCTCGAGGTCTACTTAGCAGTCACCTGTGGAGGCAGCTCTTGTGAACATTTGGAATTGAAAGTGGCTTTTGTTTTTAATGGTTTCTCTGAAGCTTTTTTTATTTTTAATAAAAAACTTGCATTTTCCTGTAAGCACAAGGATCTTAGTGGTGCAGAACAACAGGTCAATGTGCACACAGCAGGCAGCAATATTTAGCTTTGATCTTCTACACTTTGGCTTTTATCTGGAGATGAATGAAATGAAGTCTCTCAGCATTTTTGCTCCCTGCTCTCCATAATCCATAGAATAATTGTTTACTTGCTCTGTTCCTAGATGTTTGCTGGTGTACCACCCCTTTTGGAGGAGAGCAGGGAGCTCGATGGACCCAATCCAACCATTTTCTCATTGTTATGGAGCTGGAGGGGTCAGCAAAACCACATTGAGGGTTCCCCTGAACATCCATGCTGGAGATGGACCTGAATTCCAGATCTCCTGGACCTCAAAAGACTGAGAGAGACACAGGGAGCACCCAAAGCTGGAGTTTGCAGGCACTTGAGGAGTGTTCTAGAAGAAAGTTCCCATGAAGGTGAGCAGCACATTCACTGAATTCTTGCTTTTGTGCTCGAGAGAAAATTATCTTTTGTCTTCCTATCTTAACTTCAACCCTTGCCAGGGTCCCTTGGGGAGAATTCCTTCCCAACCACAACTGTCTCCATCATCTGCACCTTCAGAACCTGGAGGGAAATTCCATTCCCTTTCTGAATGATTCACCTCGGAGGTGCTGGACCCTTCCCAGCTGTTCCCACCCTGTAGCTTTGTATCTTAATTCTCCCAGATGTTGGTCTCAACTGGTTTCAGACCTTTCAGTGGGTGCAGAACCCACCAGTGCCTCCTTTCCATCAGCTCTGCCAAGGTGTTGAGAGGCTCTGGCTTGCTCCCCATCCCTTGCTGTCTGGAGAGGTGTGAGGCAACAAGAGGAGACAGGAATGTGTGATAAGTGAGAAGCAAACACACTTGAGGGGAGGGAGGCAACAGCCTGTGTTGCATGGATGAAAGAGCATTCCAGAAAGTGTGCTGGCAAGAAGGAAAGGGGCTGCTGGCACAGCAGCTCCAGTGGGTGCCAGGGATGTGGAGAGTGAGGAGGGCAGGACTCTGCCCCAGCTCACCCTGGCACAGCTGGTGATGCAGGGCTGCTTTTCCCACTCCTCGTTCCATCCCCTTCCCCTTCCCAGGGCAGGTGGAGGGGAGCACATTCAGCCTGGCTGCTCAATCCTGTCCCCCCTGACAGCTTTCTCCCCTTCTGTTTTGGCAGTGCTTCCAGTGCCTGTCAAGTCAATACAGTCTTTTCCCTAATTTGAATTTATATGGGCATTTGGGCAGGTTTATCCACGTGTAAGAGCATCTGCATGTGAGATGGATTTATTTCCAGAGGGATGTGTGAGTATTTACCAACAGCCAGGGGTCACAAACACTTTGGAACACACTAATCTTGTTCTCTTGGTCCTGCTGGTGACACTGGTGTGGCAGAACCTTCCTTGTTCTGATTTTTCAGAAGTGACAGTAGTCGTTTAGCACCTCTGAAAATCAAACCTCCCAGAAACGCTCCAATGAGCACAAAACCCAGGCAGTCACACAATTCCCTCGCAGTGACTTTGTCCTGGCAGACCTGTGGACACAGACTGAGGACACAGCTGGAGCATCCAGGGCCTTGGATGCCCAGAGGTCCCTGAGCCCTGGATGGCTGAGACCAGGGGGGGCTGAGCCCCTGATGTTGGTGGGCTTTGGAGCAGCCCTTGAGATGTGGCCAGCGGAGCCCCCCGGGTGTTGTCCCGTTCCCTGGAAGGTCCAAAGTGCAGGAACACCTGGACGGGTGTTGGTTGTGGTCTCAGCTTGTGGTGGCCAAGGCTGTTTGCAGCCCCCGGGGTGCTCTGTGTGTGGCCCCCTCCCCAGCTCTGTCAGCCTGTGGTGCTGCCTTCGGAAATTTGTCTTGTACTCAGTTGTTTCTTTAATTAGCGGCAGATTCTTCCTCCTTCCCTTTTATCTTCCTGTGGTCTGCTGAGACCATCAATAAGCTTAATGGAGAAAATGTGCTCTTTTTGGTTTTGGCTTTGAGATTTTTCCTTCCTTTCTTTGAATTTTTCTTTTTCTTTTTTTCTTTTTTCTTTTTTTCTTTTTGAGGGGGCATGGAAAGAGAACTAAAGGGGAGAAGGAAAACCATCATCATTTTACCTCTCTTACCTGCCACTTCCTTATTGACACCTTGAGAATAAGGATGTGGTGGTGTTTTCCATCTCTGCCTTCATCTCCCTGCACTCCTGTGGGCAGGTGACTGATCCTAATGGCATATCCCCAACGGGGCTCTGCTTTGCTCAGCACTCAGCTTTGTTTTGCTCTCTGATCTAAACCTTTGCTCAGGTTTAATTTCAATGTCAGCAGGACATTCTTTATTGCCAGGGTGGGCAGACCCTGGCACGGGGTGCCCGTGGGAGCTGTGGCTGCCCCATCCCTGGGAGTGTCCAGGGCCAGGTTGGATGGGGCTTGGAGCAGCCTGGGCTGGTGGAAGGTGTCCCTGCCCAGGGCAGGGGTGGCACTGGGTGGTCTTTAAGGTCCCTTCCAACCCAAAGCCTCCTGTGATTCTGCATCAGCTTCCCACGTGGAAGTAGGTCGTGTCCAGCTTTGCTTCCAGAGCACAGGGATGCAGGGAGTTCGTGGGATCTCCTGCAGGGATGGATGTGGCTCAGCCAGATGCCCCCGAGCCACCGTGCCTCCCTCCCAGCCCCTGCAGAGGGAGGGGATGTTAAACCGGGATGGTTGTCCCGAGGGTTTGGGCACCACAGAGGGAGAGGGGAACATGGTGCAGATCAATGTGCGTCGGGACCTCGTTGTGCTATTTCCAGGGCTGTGAAATTCCACGTCCAAAACACATCCCATCATGTTTCCGAAGCCCCCGAGTTCCCGAGCGTTGCTTGTGTTGGTGATTTCCTCTGCCACATCCCCGCCCATCCCGCTGCCAGGCTGCAGGAGCCGGGATAACGTGGGAATCTCTCCCCCTGCCCATCCCAGGTGCCCAAATCCCAAGAGGCTGCCAGGGAGAGGAGAGGAGGAGATCTGTCTCCAGGCTGGGTGGGAGCTGGAGCAATGAAGGATGAGGAACTGCTCCTCAAACACAGGCACCATGCTTGTTAACTCTAGCTCATCCTGGCCTAATTATTGCAATTAGGAATTTGATGAGGCTCCCTTGACATAATATTCCTCAGGGCAGTGCAGGGAGGGGGTTTGCCCGAGCTGTGGGTTGGTCTGCTGCAAACACAAGGTGTTCTGCACCAGGTGGGGCACCAGGGCTGGAGGCAGTGGCTGGTCCTCCAGAGCCTGGCACCCTGGGCAGCAGCAGCAGCTGAAAACCTGCAACACCTCAGCAGCCTGAAAGCCAAATGTGCATTAAAACTTTCATGAGGAGGAGGGTGAAGGAGAGGTTTGTGTCCTCACCCAGAGCATCACCACCAAAGTCATTGCTGGGCTGTGAAGCAGCTTCTTTTAGAGTTTTACTACAGCTCCACTGGATGCTGGAACTGTCAGCTCCTGGTGTAATTCAGTCACAAGGGAACCAACAGGGAGGTGGGAAAGAAAAAGACACAAATCCTTAAATTCCATATAAAAATAGATAAAAGCAACTGGCTTAAAGGATTTTGTTGAGCCTTATTTAAGGACTCTCCTCTTTTTTTTTTTTTTTTTAAAGGGGAAGACAATGAATTTAGCACACACAAACTCTTTTACCTTGCTCATCAAAGGGTCACAAATTTTAGTTCAGATCCAGATCAGAGCGAGATTCCAAAGGCCACAGAGGGGAAATAACCTGACTGGGAGAGGTGGGAAGGAGGAGCAGCTCCACAGTGTCCCCAGCATCCTCTAACCACACTTCCCCCTGCTTGCCAGATATCAAACGGAAGGGAACATTTGAAATAATACATCCATTAAGATACCTTCAGTGCCTGTCAGATTTGCTCTAAGAGGATTCTGCTTATTACACAGTGGTAAGGTTTTGATATTCATAAAATTCCTTCAGAGCAAGCAAAATAAAAAGAGGTAGGAAGCAAACATGCCTCTTCCATGCCCTGGAATGGGGTTGGGCTGGCAATTAAAATTCTGCCCTGTGCTAGCCTTCAGCAAAGGACACAGGCAGGAACAGGTCGGGCTCTACCTCTTTGAAGCAGAGTTTTGACCCAGTTTGGGCATACCCAGGGCATGAGGGGCAAAAATCTGCACTTAGAGGAAAATATGAGTGTGTGGGGGATGTGTGAGGCTGCAGTTTTGGGGGTTTGGGGGCTCCCTGTGCCCCTCAGGGCTGGCAGCCCCCAAGGCAGCGGTGCCTCTTTGGCCAGGGGGTTGAGGGGTGTGTGGCAGCTGATGCAAGGGAGGAACACTTCTGGGGATCTGCTTCTCTGCTGTTTGAATTTCTTGAAGCTCTGATACCTCCCTGCCAAGGCTCTGGCTCTGGGCAGAAGCTCCAGCATCAGGCAAGCAGGACTGTGCTCCTGCTCCTTGGTGGAGGTGACGGAGCAGTTCTCCTTCCTCCCTCTCAGCCTGACCTGGTTCCATCTTCTCATCCCTCTCTCCCTGAGCTTTCCTTCATCCCCACCTTTTCAGAGACTGTCTTGACTCTGGTTTGTATTTCCAGAGGCTCAGTTTTTATCTTGACATCACATGTTGGGCCGCAGGTGCCAAGAGCTCAAGGAGTGTTTGGCCAATGCTCTCAGGCACAGGGTGGGATTGTTGGGGTTGGACTGGATGATCCTTGGGGGTCCCTCCCAGCTCGGGATATTCTCTGGTAGCCGAGTTGTCCACAGCACAGCTCAGGCAGATGTTGTCCCTGACATCCTGAGCTCCTTCAAAGCAGGGTGCTGTATTTTTATTGCTGTGAGCTGTGGTGCAAATCAAACCCCTGAGCGTGCCCTGGAAGGGTGAAAAGCTCTGAGGGTGAACAGCATTGTAGAAAAGGGGCTAAAAGTCTCTGCTGGAGATCAGTGACAATGCCTTTTCTGTGGCCCTGGGAGTCCCTGCCTGCACCTCTGTGCCTTTGGACAGAGACAGAACCCACCTCTCCCTTCCTCTTGCTTTTATTATTTCAACCTCAATCTGTCAACAGCTGAGTGTTAACAGCCTACATGGGCAGGAGTTTTATTTAACATAATGCCCTTTCCTCATCACCACCGTTTTTCATTTAATCTTTCAAAGTCATAATTATCTAATATTAATGTTCTCATCATTGCAACGTTCACAGGAAGACAGTGGGGTTTTGTCCACAGAGACAAAGATCTCTGAAATTAATATAATGCTCATACAGGATTGATTTCAACCTCAGAGTTGTCCTCAGCCGGAGGGACCAATCTGCTTAAAAATCTCTGATACTAATTACCCAAAGAGCCATTATTCAGCTGCAGGATTGAGTGAGATTGTCCTTCAGCCGTCAGAGCCACCTACAGATGGTTCATTGTGTGGATGTGCCCTGAAAACACACGGTGGTTCAACCCCAGGCAGCAGCTCAGCCCCGTGCCCCGTGGGCAGAGCGTGGAGGGGCAGGGCTGGCAGAGCCCGTGGGCTGAGCAGAAGACACTCCAAGAAGTAAATCAAGGGCCACTCGAGCAGTGCAGAGCAGGGAATTCACTCCCCACCTCCAGGCAGGTGCTCAGCCATCCCCAGGAAGGCTGGGCTCTGTCATTCCCGTCATCCCTCGTTTCCTCTTCTTCCCCCAGCTCTATATGGTGAGAGAAAATTAACTTTATTCCAGCCCAAACCAGCACAAAGCACTGAGATAGGCTATATCCACTCCAGAAGGGAAAGAAGAGAGTGGCTGTCTCTGGGAACTGACATAGGCAGAAGTGGGACTCATTTTTCTTGCCCCATCCCTGCAAGTGTTCAAGGCCAGGTTTGATGGGACCTGGAGCAGCTTGGGCTAGTGGAAAGTGTCCCTGCCCATGGCAGGGGATTTGGGATCAGATGAACTTCCAACCCAAACCATTCTGTGACTCCATGACTTGGGAAAACGGGCACCTGTTTTGTTTCCCCCTTCCTTCAGGGCTCTGCCCACATTTGGAGATGGGTGACAACAACCAAAGAAACAAGGGGAAGTTTGGAGATGCAGGATGAAGTTGCCTCCCTGATGTAGATGGATCCTGACCACAAAGCCTTATCTGGAGCTCTTGGCTTTGACCGCCCTGTTCTCCAAGAGCTGGATGTGGTTTTATGGGCTGACCCAGGGAAACAGGCTGGGCTGGGGAGGGGGAAAGGAAAAGTTGCCTCCTGGCTGAAGGCAGCTCCAAGCAGACGTTCCGTAGCTCGTGTGTCTCCATATGGAGCTCAGCCCACACACCCTCCGTGGCTGGGGGAGTGCTGGGACATGTGAGGCACGACAGGGGCAGGGCTGAGGGGCAGGAGCCCCCGGGGCTGCTCTCCCAGCCCTGGGACGCTGCCCTGCTGGGGGAGAGCTGCCTTGGCTGCAGGGAACCTGCTTGGTGGGAATGTAGATTTGCCTTCATGGAGAGATGACAAAGCCTCCCTTTTCTGGGGTTTGATTCATCAGACAGCAAACACTTTCTGTAAAACTACATTTCGTACTCCACAAAAACACAGAGTAAGAAGCCTCTTCCTCTTATTTTTCAGCTCTGTTCTTTTTGTTGATGAAAAAGCATTTGCCTGCAGGAGAATATCCTTGTCGACAAAAATATTGACTTCCACGTTCCTTCCTGCACATGAAAACTCTCTTCTCTCACCCCCAAGGTTGTGCCTTCACCAAAGTCAGTGGAGTTTTGTAGGAGTAAAGCCAAGGGGAGGGAGGTGAGGAGTTTTGCCTGGAGAGGTGTGGCTGTGGCTGCTCACATGCTCTATTTTAGGACTGGCATGTGCAAGTGCTCCCCAACATGCAGCCCCAGCCTTCCCATGGACTTCACTGCTCATCATTTGCTTTGCCTCATTTTCCAGCCCAGGCAGACCTGTGAGGTTTGGGAGGTTTTTTGGCTGCTGGAAGGCTCCACACTCAGAATTTATTTGCTCCTGACAGTCTTTGCTGTGCTCCTTTCCAAAGGCTGCTGTCAGGATCCTGGGCTGATCATGTGATGCAGCCAAATATCCACCTCCTTGCCATTCCCCAGCACAGCAGGGTCAATAATTAAAGTCCTTTATTCTTATCCCTGACACAGCCCAATAGTGGAAGTAATTGGAGGCTCCCACAGGCCACATGGAAGTCTGAAATGGCTTCTGCTTCCATTAATTTCCTTCATGTGTCATCAAGACAGGTGCAGAATGAGCCTAATTAAGCTTAGAGGTTCAGAAAAAGGAAAGAAATGGATTTTTTTTTAGGAATTCACTAACAGCAGCATCTTTGTGATAGGTTTGAAGGGGTGAGAGGAGCTGAGAGAGGTGAGAGATGCTGGACAACTGGAAATGGCTTGCTGAGAACAGAAGGGACAGAAGTTGAAACCAGCAATGCCAGAAATCCCCGGCAGGGTGACAGGGCTGCTTTGGGGGGAAACAGTAGAGAAGTGTCCCCTCTGGGCTGAAATGAGGACAGGACACTGGAGAGGCCAGAGGGGCTGTTTCCCTGGGGGCTGGGCTGGGTTGCAGGTTCAGTTCCCTGGCTGGCTGACAGGGGGATGAGGTTCATGCCCAGTTGCTTTAAAACCCACAGAAAAAGGAAGGGAATTTGCATTTTGTCATGCACAGCTCAGCACATCCCAAGCTCTCCAAGCATTCTGCAGGCCAAATGAATTTGAGAGATCCCCTTTCCTCCCCAGTGCAGGAAGGAAGAGAAAGATCCCTGTTTATCCCAAAGTTGGACCAAAAAAGGTCACTTTCCAGGACTGATTTTTGTGGTGTTGCAGGAGAGGGCTCAGGAGGAAAAGAGCAAAAGTGGGAGGGAAATCCAGGAGTGTAGAATGGCTGCTTGGACTACCAAGAGATGAGGATTTGTCTTGCTCTTGGGATCAATGGATCTCCAACCCAGGGCTGTAAATGCCCCAAACTAATAACTAGGGACATATTTTTATCTTAGTATATAATCTGAAGTGAAATATGACCACAGAAGATTATGCTCCTTGGTCTGAAATGACCTTTTTAAGGGTTTATTTCTGTCCCCCTTTTATTTGTGTCCTCCCTCTTTTATCCACAGCACCAGAATCCACTCTCTACCCTCCCATGACAAGTCAGTGCACGAATCAAACCTCTCCATCTGTGATGCAAAGGGCTGGTGCCTTTTGAGCAATCACAGAGGAGGAAAATCCCCGAAGGAAGAGGCTTTGCTGCAGCCCCACGAGCTGTTGGGCGTGGATGTGCTGGAGCTGCTCTCCCACAGCCCCCACGGGAGCTGCTGCCTCTCTCAGCTCAGAGCTCGGGTGTGTTGCAGTAGCAGCCCTGCAAGAACAGGCTGGCCACCACGGGGGACAGCTGTGGGATGCTTTGATGAGTCCTTAATTAATGAGCCCACGCAGAGAGGCTGCAGGTCGGGTGGAGTGCCCTCCCTGCGTTTTGTCTCAGTGAGTCAAGTCCCGGGAAACTGCTGAAATCCCAAATTCTCCTCTTTTGTCAGGGAGCCTGTCGAGGCAGAGCTGCTCCCAGAATCACCAGCACAGACACCCCCGTGGTGCCTGTGCTGTCAGCGAAGCAGGATGTCATGAGTCGAATCCTGAGGAGCCACCAGGATGGAGCTGGGAATCCCACCGTCCCTGGTGGAACAGGGTTGGGAGGGCCTTGCAGCAACCTGGGCTAGTGGAAGGTGCCCCCACTCGTGGCAGGAGGAGCCTTCCAAGCCAGGCCATTCCAGGATGGAGAGCAGGAAGGGGCTGAAAGGATGTTTGTGTTTTCCAGAATTGCTGCTCTGATGTTACTCGGCGGTGTCGTCAGCACAACCAGTGAGCTGTAACCTCTGGGCACACAGAAACCTTGCTGGAGCAGCTGTCTGGGAAAAAAAGCAACCGCTGAGGTGTTGCTGACTGCTTTTATTTCCATCCCCTTAGTTGTTTGGAGAGTCTTGTTGATGGTGAGAAAGAGGAAAGGGAAGAAAGTTTAATTTGCGCTAAAATAATGTTCAGTATCTGGGTCCCAGTGTATCTTACCAGCACAGATGTTCCTCCGTTGTTCTCCCTCTCTTGAATAACTTTCTGAATTAATTTGGGAATTGGGTGATTCACAGCATTTAGAGCCTATTTTGGGAGGAAATGAGCAGGACTTTCCAGGGCTGCGTAGGCTGAATTCACACCTTTGTCGTCGCTGCTTCCTTCTGTCCCTCTTTTTGGCAGCCTGGATTGCAGCCTTGAGTGGCTTCTGCCAATCATCTCCATCCCTCTCCAAGCCTGAGAATCTCCCCTCACAGACAGACAGACAGACAGACACCAGGGCTTGATGAATCCCAACGTTTTGCTTTACTCTTGCAACATTTAGTTCCATTGTCTTGTTTTCTTGCTCTCTGAGTCTCACTGGGCACTGGCAGCTGTAGAACAGAGGCAGAGGAGGGGGAGGAAGGAACTTCCCTGCCCAGGAGAGCGGGGCAAAGGCTTTGGTGTGAATGCAGGTCAGAGGGTTTGCTCCCAACTAGAAAGCCCTCACGACTCAACAGAGCCTTCAGAGCCTTCTCTGACCTGTGTCAGGAGGGGGGAAGCCAAAACATGCAGACCAACATCTCCTGTTCCTATCAACCCTCAGCCCTGCTGTCAGGCTCCCTGGGGTTCTGCCGTGACCCCAAAGTGCTGGTGCTGAGGGCACACCTCCAGAGACCTCTCCTCCCAGAACATCTGGGAGCTCTGTGCTCCCTTGGCCAGAAATTGTCATGTTCCCTTCTGATCTCTACAAGGCTTGAGCAGTAAGTTGTGTAACCCTCAGGACAGGACACATCTCTTAACACCTTCAGCCCCCCCCTTTTCTCTGGGATGTTCAGGGGAAGGGTCAGAGGTTTGGCTCTGTGTTCCTGGTCGGGATAAGCCCCTTAGGAATGTTTGTTGGCAGTGGGACACCTCCCAGGCTGACACCCTGTGCAGAGGTGCCAGATGAACTTCTGGTGGCCACAGATGGGATCAGAGGCAGGAAATGTCACCAGGCACAGACCTTTTCCTTCTCCCCTCCCCTGTGGGTACTGAATTCAGAGCCCTGTTGTTCCAGCCTGGGCTTGGTCTCTGCTGAGCCAATCTGAGCCAGGGGGGACTCTGTGCTGAGCTCACTCCAGCTGTGCCCTCTTCACCTTGCATTTGGCTCAGCAGGATTTGCATTTTTGTCACCTTCCCAGTGGCTTTTCTCACAGACCTCTGAGCAAACGTCCCTCCCTGGGCTCCAGGGGACTGTGCAGCCTCAAATCATGTGCCATGGCAGGTGAGGGGCTCAAACAGGAGAGGAAAAGAGAAAAGGGGATGAATGGGATTCCCCAGCCACAGTTATTTCATTCCAGAGACTGAGCAGAGTCAGTGTTTTCCCATTACACTGAGGAGCATCAAATATGGTGTATCTACATATGGAACATCAGCTTTTGTAGGGCAGGTCTTGACTGTGTGGGTCAAAGGCTGTGGAAATCAGGACTGGCCCATCACAGACAAGGCACACATGCACACAAAGAATTCCTTTAATTTTGCTTCAAAGTGGAGGGGAGGAAGGGAGATGTTTCAAGATCTTTGCATTTTCAAAGCCAATTGAGTTTGAAAACCCACCTGAGGTTGGATTCCCTCCTGTCCCAGCTCTGCTGAGGTGCTGTTGGTGCTGCAGATGACTTTGTAGGTCTCAGCCCATGTCATCGTGTTTCAGCTAAAAAAGGACTTAACAGATGGGTTCATGAATACATTTAGTTCAGACATGTGAAGGTTTTTATAAGCAGTGATATAACAGGAGCAGATTAAAAAAAAAAAGCCAACTGTTTTTAAGTGGAACTTGGTCAGCTTTCAGAATGTGACTGGTTTGCTTCAGTGTTGATATTTGTAGTTTATCAGGTGATAACCTACAATTTAAATCATCTCACAAAGAAACATCAGAGACTATTATTCTAGGCTGCCAAACCAAGACACCTCATCATTGTCAGTGTTCTTTTATACCCCTGGCCAAAATTAGCACAGTTTCACAACATAATTTGATTTTGAATGAATGACATTTTCAAATGGAAAACAGTCCCATTCAGGTCCTCAGTCATTTGATTCAAAATGAATTTTTAGTGGCAGTTGCACCCACTTTGCTTTCTGTGAATACTCTGATTGCAGCTTTCTGAAATATGTGTATTGGCAACATGAGATTCAGAAAGAGTTTCTCCTGAGGAATCTTGGCCTAAAGCTTGTCACTTACGAGTGTCTGGGAAGAGTATTTGGAGCAGCTCTGATTCTTGTCTGTGGTTACATGGCATATTTTAAATCCCTGATTGGATAAGCATAAATCCCAGTGTTAGATTTCCTGTATAAATCTTAACGATTACAGTGCTCAGATTTTGTTTTGCAGTGATATATCTGCTTAAAACAGTGTCAAAGACACTTTTCCAGGCAATTCATTTACTGTCATTCTTGAAAAAAAGAAGAGAAAAAGAAAGACAAACTCGAAGAGCCTCTGGACACTTCTTATCTCTAGAGCTTTTATCTGTTTTCTTTCACTGCTACATTTCTTTGTTCCATAGACCTCTTGTGCTTCATTTCAATGGAGATCAGAAGGGCTTTTCAGCAGAATTTATCTTACCATGTGTACACACAGTTTGCAGTGTAAAAGACCAATCTGGAGAACATGTTCTGGTCTGCTAATAAAGAAATGGTGAAATTAGATTTAGATCAGGTATTAGGAAGAAATTCTTTGCATCAGGGTGGGCAGGCCCTGGCACAGGTTGGGCAGAGCAGCTGTGGCTGCCCCATCCCTGGGAGTGTCCAAGGCCAGGTTGGACAGGACTTGGAGCCACCTGGGCTGGTGGAAGGTGTCCCTGCCCATGGAAGGGGGTGGCACCGGGTCATCTTTGAGGTCTCTTCCAACCCAAACCAATCTATGACTCCATGAAATAATATTGCACATTATTGTAGTGGATTAGACTTAGTCACTGGGTCTTGCCTGAAAAAGGTGCCTCCTAAACATTTGCTTTTAAAGTGGTCTCTAATTTATGATAAGTACTCCTCTTTCTGACAGGGAGATGGATGAGGTTCTCTCCCTTCACTCTAAGAGTGACTTTTTTCATTCAAGAACAGGATTAGGGATGTTTTTCCCTCTGTCACTGTCACCACACTGCAGGTGTGGTGTTCAGTTTGGGACCTGCAGCAGCCAAGCCCAGTGCTGCAGTCTGGGGACAGACAGGGTGTCACTGCCACCCAGGCCAGCAGTGAGTGCTCAGGAGGCTCTCCTTCCACCAACCAGCTGCCATGGGCAGGGAGAGTCACTGGGAAGTAAAAGGGAGTCTTTGAGCTGGTTTTCTGTGCTCTGCACCAAGTCTTTGGTGCTTAATGTATAGCCCAAGGCATGAGTCAGTATCATCCCCTTTAAACCTTTTATCCTGAAGAGCTGAAGGTGCCTGTTCAGGCTCTGTGAACACTCCCCTTTTTTTGGGCAATCCTACATTCCCTACATCTGTACTACCTCACGTTCAGGAGTGCCACTGCCTAATTGCACTGCATTTGAAAAGAGTATTTCCTTTTATCAGCTTTAAATGAATACTCTTTACTGTAATTGGATTCCTGTGTTATGAAAAGTAAAACCAGGAGCTTCCAGCTGACCTTCTCTGTGCCATTTATTACCTGACATGCCTCTATCATGTCGTCTTTTATTCATCTCCTCCCTGAACTAATCCAGTCTTAATATTTTTAATCTCTTCTAATACAGAAGCCTTTGAAACCTTCACATCGTTCACATCCTCAGACCTGCAGTCGAGCCCCCGTGTCCTGAGCAAGCTGTTAACTTTGAAAACTGTAGCAAGCACCTAATGAACATTACAGGATGATGTGATGAGTTATTTCAGCTTTCTGGATGACTCTGATGGCATAGCTGGTCTTTCTGCCTCTCCTAGTCCCATACACTAAATCTTATTAATAAGCATCTTCCTCTATTGAAATCAATGATGCATTGAATTACCTGACATAAATGAAGATTTGAGAGTGACCTCTGGCCATGGATCAGCCTGCAGTGAGTTATCAGACTTAGAGGTGCTCATGTATTGCAAATAAGTGCCTATAGACAACTTTGCCCCAGTGCTTTCCAAGGATAATGCCAGCCCAGTGTGTTCCCCCAGCACAGCCTAAAGGTTAAGCTCCACTTATCCCCAAACATCTCTGCCTTTGGTGGATGCCTTGCTCTTATTTCCAAGTAATAAATCCAATTGTCCCTTCTCTTGCCCTTTCTCTTCCCTTTCCACACCCATAAATCCTTCATGGTAGCAGCAAATGCAGAGATTTATGGCACTAATTTGCAACTGGGTTTTTTTTGGCAGGGATGTTCCTGTCACACTGTCCCCAGACAGCATCCCAAGTGCTCCCTGGTCTCTTCTGCCCAGAGCTGTTGTGTTAGAGGCCCTTCTAGTTCAGGCTGGAATATCCCACCCTTGATGCACAGTTCAGGCTGGATGAACCCAGTGCATGAAGTTATTCCTAATTTCCCCATTCCCATTGAAGTCAATGGAGTTATATCAAATTTTTGATGAGATAATTGGAATCCAAGCCTATCTTCCCAGATAAATAACCTCAAAGATAAACCAGAGCAGGATGTTTACCTCCCACAATAAATGGCTCCAGATGATAGAGAGGAGGTCACCATGGGATAACTGGAACTGTTTTCTCCTGGGAGAAACTTCTTCCGAACATACACCAGTGAGAGGCTGGTCTGAGCACTGAAATATGAGCATTGATAACCTTCAAAAGAAGTAGGAACAAGAGCTGATTCCTGAGCTCTACCCTTTGTCTTTAAGTCATTTTTCTCAAGGCTTAGTGCTAATTGTAAAGCATTTAATTGTCTTGTATTTTTATTTGTAATTCATTTTTCCCACCGATCAATGCAGTAATTCAGATAAAAGATTGGGAATCAGATCCTGAGCCACAGAGGATTTATCATCATGCTATTGATTTCTGTGGCACCACACACTTGGCTTCAGCAAGTGAAGCTCTTGTCCATATACTGAAAAAATACCGTGATGCAAAACAGGAAAAGAGTAGGAATTGCACAGTGGATTCAAATAACAGTTATACACTTCTGTGTTGCCCTTCTGATCCCAACAGGAACTGGGGCAGTGAGCAATCAGCTTCTGGCATCCCCTCAAAAGGCCTCCTGGAACAGCAAACCAGAGCCTTCAGCACTGCTCATGGCTCTTAATCATCTAACCATGGGCAGAACTCTAAATACAGTGTGAGCAAATGTATGGCTGGGTAGATGATGTTTGCATGGTTATTAGGTCCCCAATGGACCACCACGAGCCTGCCCTTATTACTTTGGTCACTAATTACATAGAAGCTGATTGCATCCATCATCTCCCTGTCCCTCCAGCTGAGGCCAGTTTGTGGCTCTCTACATGCTGATGGAGAGAAGCAAAGGAAAACAATTCCCTGAGGAAGGCTGTGATTACCCTGCTCAGCACCAGGCAAAGCCCAGCTTGGCTCGTGTGCCTGTTCCATGGGTGACCCCCCAGTGCTGGCATGTGCTTGTGTTCACCTCCTCTGTCCTGGCTCCTGCCTACCAATCTGTACTGACTCACGGCCCTCGAATCAATGCTTGCACAAGTGCCTAATATCTGCTTCAGTTTTTCAGGAATGCTGCTGAAATCACAGTCATTTCATGCATGGAACCAAAGGGAATTAATGGCAGAACTTTGACTTTCATGGTGCCACAGGTACTCTCCCTGCTCAGGGATCGGGACAGCTCGGGGGTCGGGACATCTGCCAGGTTAAAACTCTCACCCAAAAGCACTCGCTGAAGGTGGGGACACTTTCTGAGTCCTGAAGCACGACCCCGGGGCTCAGGTCCCCTTCTCCTCGGTTCAGTCTTTATGGGTGTGGATGAAATCAGCACTCCCTTAGTTATTCGTGTGTCCTTTCCTCTGCGATAAGCAAAGTGTTAAAGCAGGCTTGAAATGTGGAGGAGTCCCCAAAGGACACTCCTGGCTTTGATGAGGCAGGGAATTAAAAGAATAAAAGAAGAGGAGGGGAAAATCTGAATACAGAGATTTTGGGCCCATTTATACCACGGTTGATGATGTTGTTATAATGGGATTGCTGCTGTAAATTAGACAATTACCTCACTTGTACAATGGTTTTGTTTAGGAGCTTCAGGTGCAGTTCAATCCCTCTGGTGCTGAGAGAGGAATAAGGACTTAGTAGAAGGATGGTCTTTTCCTCAGACAGTGTAAATGAAATGTGCCAGGAGACAGAGAGTGAACACAGACAGCAACGAGGCAAGGAGCAAGGGTACTTTATCATGCTGGGCCACAGATGCAGCCCCAGGTGAAGCTGCTGCTTCACTGCTTTCTTTGCAAGGCTGTTTTCAGGAGAGCCGTGACAGGAAACAGCCATTTGGCTTTGTGCACATTTGCAGGTTGCTTTTCTGGACTATAAGAAAGCTCAAAAATGCCACACAAATGATAAAATAGGCATCTTAGGGCTTGGCAGCCCCATGTCTTTGGAAGGCACATCAATAACTCAGCAGCCAAGAGGTAAGGGAGGAGAGGAAATGAGGAAAGCAAACCAGCTGCTCATGTCAGCTTGGCTGGGGGACCAACTTCACACCAACACTTCTGTTTTCATCTGCCATTAAAACAGCAATGAAAACAAAGTTGCTGGAGGATGGTGGGTCTTACAGTGATCATCACAAACTCCTCGGAGCCAGCCAGTGTTTCTCAACCGCTGCCAGTGTTTCACCAGCACACAAGAAATGAGGAGCAACATCTTTGTTGCCAAACATCAGGGCAGGAATTTGGCTGGACGAGGGTGCAGGTGATGCCAGCACAGCTAAGCTTACTTTTGGGGGAGGGCTGCTGACTTCACCTGGCATAAACTGGAGCCAAACCTGCCCCAGAGTTAGTTTAAGTGCTGCCAAGGTCCCATCTCCACGGCAAGGGCATTGCTGAGTGTGTAGTGTGGAGATGAGGAGTGTAAGGAGCAGGAGATGCCCTTGAATGGATCACTCTGTCTCAAAGAGGGGCCACAAACTGGGCAAACGCAGAACATCACACAAAAGAGAGACAGAACTCCTGGAGAAGGAGTTTCTTTGGACCTCATGCTCACTCACAGAGTTTTGGGAGGCAACAGAAGCAGTTGAATTCTAGGAGGAGGAGAGGGACACCCCTGGCAGGGTTGGGCTCAGCTGATGTCACCAGTGCCACATCACAGGGCACCACCTCCTGCAGAAAGTGCAGGAGCCAAAGAGGGATGCAGGTGGTGCATTCCTGCTGAGCTGGGCAAGAGCTGCTGCTTCCCTGGAGTCTCATTGTAGCTGAAAACATTCCCGGGGCTTTCCTGCTGTGCCTTCCCCAGCTCAGTCCCACGAACTGTGTCTCAGCACAGAGCCATCTCTGCCTCCCTGAAAATGCCTCCTGGCTTGTGAGTGATGCTGTGCTGGCTCTCCTGGCTGCCCCAAAAGGCCCTTGTGTGCCTCTCCCACGTCCCATCTCCTCCAAAGGGTTTGTTGCTGTGTTTGTAAGCAGTGAAGACACAAGACATTCCCACAGAAAGGACCTGCCAAGAAAGGCAGCCAGAGGCCCCAGGTAGCTGCTACTTTTATTCCCCCCAAAGGTGCCAGCAGGCCACTGCTGTGGGTGGCTCTGGTGCACCCCAGATTCACCCCAGCAGCCACTCTGACCCCATAGACACGAGAATGTGTGGAGACCCCAAGTTTGGAGGCAGAGGATGGTGGTCTCTGGTGTCCCCATGACTGCAGACTGGGGGTTCATACCTTGGAATGGGACATTTTGATACAGGGGAGGGAAGGGGTGAGACCAGAAGTGGTGTGGGCACTGAGGAGGGTGACCTTGGCCAGGGAGGGAAGGAGGAATTCAGGGGGAGAGAGTGGGAAAATGGGATGTTCCTGGAGAAGGAAGAGCAGATCATGGGGGGAGGCAAGAACACCAGCTACCAGATCAAAGGGGGTATTGATGCTGCAACAGGCTGGTGAGGAATCAAAGCGGAGATAAAACATGTTAGCAAGACATAGGAGGCTTTCTTCATTTCACTCACCACCTCTTGTAAGAAAGGCTAAAGGAAGAGAAACAATTAATATAATGTCAGCAAGGGGCTGGAGTGCACGTCCCAGCAAGAAGAAATAAATCCCAGGCTAATCTGGCTCAGTGTTCAAACACATTCCTGCCCAGCTTTAACACACACACAAGGATCTGTGACAGAACCCGAGGCATTAAAGGAGGATGTGATGAACTGGGGAAGGAAAGAGAGAATTGCCTGTGGATAGAGGGCTGAGCCCAGCAAAGCAAGGAGTGGAACACCACGGCTCATCCAAAGCAAAGCTCTGGCTGAGTCAGGGAAGGGTGACCTGGGAGGGGAGGAACACACATTCAAAATGTCCCGTTCTCCCTGCTGCTCTAGAAGTAGCCAGGGGGTTGCTGGAGGATTGGCACACACACAGCTCTGTGCCAGGGGCATCTCCACTGGCAGGCATGAAGCTTGGCCTGGAGGGTTTTGCTGCTCTTTAAGGGACAGGTGAAATTCTGCTGCTCACCTGTCTAAGCTCCCCCTGCTGCTGAACACTTTGAGTCCAGCCCTTCTTCAATGGCTCTGAATTCCCGGCTGTGCCATGATCCTTCATCCTCTGGAACAGTGAGATTCAGGGAGGGGAGGAGACTTGACCAGTCACCCAGGAGACACTGCCATGTCCTAGAAGAGCACCCAGAGCTTTCTCAGCCCACCAGAGGCTCAGATAATCCCCAGAGCAGGGGCAGCTTTCACCTGGCTAAAGCCCTCTGACCACTGTTAGAGGTTTAAAAAGCTCTCCAGCCCAGGGAACAGGGATGAAAATAAAGAGGGTGTAAAGTCTACAGGGAGCTGGGAGCTTGACTCACCTTCAAGGTTTGCTCTTGAACATTTCTTGCTGTAATCCAGATGGGCCTGGTTCCAAGTGGATGTTTGTGGAACTCCTGAGGGGCATTAGCAGCTCTAGATCAGCGTTTTAATCTTGGTTCCATCTCTGTTCCCTTGTATGGCCTCTGGGGACCATCTCAGAGCTTTTAGAAGAAACAGTAATGGGAGATTTAAGAAAATGAAGACACGGGCTGGTGGTGCAGACTAGGAGATGCTGACCTCCAAAAAATGGAGCTTTAACACAAGTTTTGTGAGTGCTGCAGCTGAGAACTGCAGGCTGAGAGCTGCTGGGAGAGCCCTGCTCACACTGTGAGAACCTGCCTAGCAACCCAAAGTGCACACACAGCTCTATTGGAGACAAATCCCCCCTGCCAGCTCCACATTCTGCAGCCCTCGAGGAAGAAAACCCTCCACCTTCAAAGCAAACCCCAGCTCTTCCCAATTTGGCAGGAAATGACTCATTCCACAAATACAGTCTTGGAATATGAGCACAGGATTCAAGTTCTCATCCAGGTATGGCTGTGGGAGCACTAGAAAACCACTTAGGATTTTGTGGGGAAGTGTTTTCAGTATCTCAGGTGCTTTGCTCATTCTGGGTTGGTCCCAAGACCTTCCAAGTGCAGAGAACCACTGATTAGTGAGGCCTCTGGTCTGTGCTAATCAAAGTCCACGTGGAAAGGATGTCCTGGGACAGCCACCCTCCGGTTCTGCTCTGCCCACACCATCCAGCCAAGCAGCAGCAGCCTTGGCTTGATAATCTGCTGTCAGAGTGGTAGAGGCAATTAGAAGGTAATTAGATGCTGTACAGGTAATTAGACATCCTGCCACTGACTGACAGGCAGCTTGGGCACCACTTACTGGGGCTCAACAGGGAAATCAGGACTTCAGGTATGTTATTGCAGCTGCCTGGAGAGCAGATACTCAAGGCAAGGTTTCTCTCTAGTATTTACCCTGAACTAAAGACTGCCTTTCTTTGGTAATACCCAAGAATTCGACTCTATCTATTTTTGTTTTACATTGTACAGAGGAAAGTGGATAGAAAATGACAGAAGAGCAAAACAAATCCAAAAATAAGCTCCTGTCCTTGTTTGTGGATCCCTTTGGCTGTGCTGTTTTACAGTGGCTGACATTCTCTCATGGGCACAATCATATTGATTACATTAATATTATCCTGCAGGATTAGTTTTGACTCTTGGGGAAACAAAAGCAAAAAAAGCTCTGCTGGACCAGGGGAGAAGGAAAAGGAATTCTCATGAATAACCCCTCAGGTGTGCGTTGGTTTGGTTTGCTCTCTGGGGGGGAGCAGGGCTGGTGGCAACAGGGACACTGCAAACCCTGAGGTGTGTGCAAGGCAAGGTGGTTGCCATCCAGCTCTCCTCCTTCTCCAGGAAGGTGCCTGCCCTCCCCTTGCTGTGTGGACACTCCAGTGCATCCCCCCTGTCCCACCAGGGAGCTCTCTGCTAAGTGTCCCCCTGGGAAGGCAGCAGGCACAGCAGGCTTGGCTGGGACCAGAGCCAGGGGGGTGATAGTTGGGCTTCCTGCTCTTCCCCAGCTCAGGGGTGCTGGTGGCAGCAAGGAATTTTGGGCTGAATTGGCCTGGTATGTTCCTCTCTTGGGTGGGAGGGGATTTCTGTTGTTAATATCCCTTGCCCTGCACAGGGAGCTGAAGGACCCTAAAGGCAGTTTGGGCTGTTTTCCCCACACAGAAAGGCTCACAAGACCCAAGATAATGAGCACAGATCAGGCTCCTCTTCCCCATTTAGTGTGTCCCTTTTTGGAGATGTGTCAGACACTGAGCTCATATTGTCAAACACTGGGTTACATGATGAGGAGTTGCTCAAATTGCCATGTATAGATGCACTAAAAAAGCTTGATCTGTTTGTCTGGTGGGAGTAAATGTTTCTCTTAGGAGGTTCCATGCAAAACTTAGTCCACTTTTCTCCTCTGTCTTTACACTGAACTGAAAGAGATGATCTCATCAGATTTCCTTGGGTCTTTTTCTGTTTTTAAAGCTTCACCTCCATGAATCATGTGTTTATCTTTAAAATCAAGAAGAAAAACTCTCTAGCTCCCCCCTTCCACCCCCATTAAAAATTCTAAAAGCTGCGTAGCCTCAGAGAATAGCCTTTCTAAAGACATGAAAAAGAATTGCTGATTTATTTATTATTTATAGAGCTCATTATATTTTAACTCCAGGGGGTGGCAAATATAGGATAGACTCCTTCAAACAACTTGTGGGCCCTCCAGTGGTGCTCACCACGTTCCTGTGCTAAAGAGGGCAGCATAAAGAAGCCCAGGCAGCAAAGTGAAGAAAGGACAGGTGTGGTGGGCAGGTTTTTGGGTCTTCGTGGGCTGAGACAAGAGGAACAGTGCCAGTCTGGCCAGGACAGCTGGGAATGGGGGCAGACGGGGGCACTGGGAGCTGGCACAGAGTCAGCCCAGCAGAACTGGATGAAGGACTGCAGGAAGCAAACATCTTCCTCCAGGAGTGTTCTCTGAAACGCTGAGACTCTCCAGCTGCTTCCCCCTCATTGCTGCTCCATTAAACTCTTTGGGGAAGGGACGTGCAGATGGGTCTCAGGTGGCAAATGAGCCCTGGGAGCAGGAGCTGAGAGCCTGGAGGAGGCTGAAAAATGGCCCCAAAATCTAAGGCTTTGTGAGCACTTGGAAATGCACTTGGATTTCTGTTGTAGTTTCCTATCCCACTGGCTTGGGTCACTGGTTTTGCCGGCCAAACTCCCCATGGGTCAGGCAGGGAAAAGGGATGGACAAAAGGGAAGTGGCAGAGGGAAACCCAGGTGTGGGGCAGGGGGATCACCTGAGAGTGTGATGAGTTCAGAGCAGGGGTCTGTGCCTCAAAGCAGTTCCAGTCCTGCACGATTTGCATCCTTTCTAATGCCTCCTTGAACCTTTGAATTCCCCTTGTCCCACCTCACGGCCCAATTCCAATCCTCCCCATGCGACCCTTCGAGGTGTTTTCCAAAGGTGACGATTAAACCGTGCCCCTGAAACAGGTGCTAACGATGCTCAGGGCTGGCCTGCTCATTACAAAGCTGAGAAGCTGCTCTGACTTCCAGGGAAACAAAGTGCAGTTTTAACGTAGGTGGGGGGAGAAGATGTTCTAAAACTCCATCACTGTGGTGGCTCCATCGCTGTGTGTGTCACACCCGGGGAGGGACATGACATCCTTCAGTCTGTTTTCACTTCTCTCTCCTTTTCTTCTGCTCTCCTGCTGAGCCTGCAAGGACAGAGGAGCTCACAAATGAAGTCTTGGATTTAAGTCAGGACTCAAATCTTATTTGAAAGGATTCGCTCTCTCTTTCATTTTTCTGTTCAGTGTATTTTTATTAACAAGTCCATTCAATCAGAGCTGTGACTCGTTGCCTCCTGTGCCTGGAAGGATCTTTTCTCACTGTCATTTGTCAGCTGGATTCCTTCCCAGTCGTGCTCCTGGTTTTCCTCAGCACATTCTGAGTGCTCTGTTTTGCATCAAAAACATTCCCACTGCTGGGCCCCAGTGATGCCTCAGCCATCATTTGGTCCCAGACAGGTCCATGTGGGCACACACATCTCTCTCTTTATTTCTCCTACTTTTCTTGTGTCTTTCTTCTGCTCTCAACTTTTAATTGAGTTTGCTGTGGCTCCCTGACAACATAAGACATGGAATTACGAGTCCCATCATCCACTTCACAGAAATTTGTCTCCGTGGGCAGTTCCCGCTGCTGGAGCAGCTCTGACAGCAGGAGGATGCGCTGGTAGTTTTTATCACCCAACCAGTAAGGACTGGAGGAATATGGGCCTTCCTCAGAGTCCAGAAAGACCCCATTTCTGCCCCATGACACACAGAGTGGAGGAGACCACCCTGGCTTTGTGGGGCACCCATATTCCATTAAAAATGTTATGGGAGAGAACAGGAGCTGGTGTGGAAAATGGAGCTCTTGGGAGTGATGGATTGGAACTGAGCTGGTGTTTGGGGCTGCAGACTGAGGGGGCCAAGCCCAACCAAGGTGCCTGCTGTTCCTTGCTGTGCAACATGCAGGTTGTCATAAACCTCATCTAGGATAGATACCCAAACCTTGTTATGCTGTTCCTAAATCCCCTCGTTCCTGTGGTGCTGCTGTGATGCTGCTGGTGGTGATGTAAGTTTGGACCTGCTGACTTGCTTTCCAACAGCCCACCCTTGGACCTTCCCCTCTTGCCTGGCTTTGGGAGGTTTGTGATGACTGCAGACAGGGAGCCTTTAAAATCTGGCAGTGTTTTGCTGATTGTGATTCCATGCCAAAACTTTGATTAAACTTTTCCCAAATCCTCCTTGTTAGCATAATTTGGGTGGATTTATGCTGTGTCTCAGCACCCAACCTGATTATTTATGGGAGTTAATGGCCGATTACAATTAACTTGGATGGATGTAAAGCTTTCTGGAAGGAGAAAAATATCCCCTCCCTTTGCCATAATTTATAATGCAGGTTAGTTTGTGGGTACAAATAAATGCAACTAGGTCATAAAACATCCTGTCTCGAGGCCATGGGAGAATCAGGTGTAATCAGAATGACTTCAGCAGAACTCAGAGACTTGCACAGACTCCACGCAATCTGATCTAGTCCTTTATCTTTAATCTGTTCTTTTCTGCTGATTACAGCTTTACTAGATGGTGGGGGGTGCTAATTCATGTAGATTTATGCACACTGATGATATTTGTGTGTGTGGTAATGTGTGCCCACCAAGAGGATGGGGGGGAAAGGGTGTCACTGTCGGAGAGGGAAATGCTGTCATTGTCCGAGATGTCCCCAGGGAGCAGAGTCTCTGGAGAACTTTGCCTTGGGAAGCAGCTCTCTATCCAAGCTCAAGGAGAAACCATCTCAACCTCAAAGAGTGAGAAACACTTTGCCTGAACACAGTGCAGCCTCGAATTGTAAGAACACCCCAAGAGGGTTGCTGCTCAGATCTGGTGAGGGGAATGCCAGCCCCTCCTGGCAGCTCAGCAAAGCTCCCCCAACTCCCAGGTGTCACTCCATCTGCCCCTGTGGGACACGGGGTGCTTGGCCCAGCGGTGAGGAGCCTGCCCAGGCTCTCAGCTGCTCATTCAACCCCACCCCAGCCACATCTGCCTCCTGAGCAGAGGGTTTCCTCACCTGCAGAGGCCACGTGGCCAGCTCCTGCCTGCTGCTGCTTTGTGAGTTCAGGGATGGC
The DNA here is from genome assembly GCA_013399695.1 of Formicarius rufipectus. Classification (NCBI taxonomy): domain Eukaryota; kingdom Metazoa; phylum Chordata; class Aves; order Passeriformes; family Formicariidae; genus Formicarius; species Formicarius rufipectus. The sequence continues at coordinate 1,015,542 of VXAU01004101.1, read as the reverse complement.
ACCAAAGGCATGGCACTGATCTCTGCTCTCTGGTGACCAAGGGCAGCACCCAGGGAAGGGCTGGAGCTGTGCCAGGAGGGTTAGGTTGGATCTCAGGAGAAGGTCCTTCCCCCGGAGGGTGGTGGGCACTGCCCAGGCTCCCCAGGGCAGCGGGCACAGCCCCGAGGCTGCCAGAGCTGCAGGAGGGTTTGGACAATGGGACAGGGTGGGATTGTTGGGGCGTCTGTGCAGGGCCAGGGACTGGACTGGATGATGATCCCAGTGGGTCCCCTCCAGCTGAGGATATTCCATGATTCCAAGTGTAATTTCAGGCTGGAAACTCTCTCTGTATCCTCAGCAGCTCCTTATGAGAAACAAGGACGCACATCTCACTTGGCATGAAAGGGGCTCCCTGCTGTTGTCTTGTTTCTGCTGCTGACCTGAGGATAAAGATATCACATGAAACATTTTATCAGCTGTAGTAGATGTTCTTTCGTTATTAATTCTATTTGGGATCAATAATTAATGCTGCTGCCTCCTTTACATTCCCCTCAGTGGGAGAGGAGTGTGGAGGCAGGTTAGTGTTTCATGGCTTTGTGTTCCCTGAACACCAAATAGCCCCAAAACACATAAGGGTTCTTATACTGTGAAACTCCTTTCCTTGTTTAGGGGTCAGCCACGTCCCAATTTACCTAGACAAGGTATATAATTGGGCAGACAATTCCCAGCACAGAGAAAATGCAGCACAAGCATTGAGCAAGAATCTCTCCATCCTGTCCCTCCCTGGTCAGGGACAGCACAATATTTAACAATAACTGTGGGGCAGAAAAATGAGCCTTAGGTTGGTAGGACAAGCAGCAACAGAGAGGATTTCTCTGTTACCCTGAGTGTTTTCTGACCAAGCCTCCACAATCTTTATGCAGAGATCACCAAATTACAGGTTTGGTTCTTCTCAGCCTAAAACTCAGGTGCCAGTGGTGATGACAAGGCTGTCACCCCTGTGCCATCCCCTGGTGGCACAGCCAGGCAGGTTTGCTGCTAACCCAGAGGTGGGAAGGCTCTGTGGTCTCTTACCTACCCCTTGAGCCAATACATATCCCTGGAGCATCTCACCTGAAAATCAGAGTGATTTGGATTCTACATTTTAGAAAACAAAGAGGTCAGAACCAGGGAGCCAGGATTTCTTGGGCTTTTAGCTGATGTCTTTAGCTATAAACTCCTCTTGGGTCACTCCATGGCACATCAGGGATCTTTCTTGGCTGCTTTTCTGACTCAACAGGAGATAAATCCTAAGCTTAAGTGCATCTGTGTGGCAGCACAGTGCCAGGCTGGGATGTCTGTGCCAGCAGCACAGCCCTGTGTCAGCCCCAGCTGTGGCTCTTGGCCCTGCTGTGGGTACCCAGAGGTGGGCAGGGTGTCTGAGCAAGGCTCCACACAGCTCAGCAGCCCCTTTCATGTAAGAATGGCAGACAGATTTTGCTGAAACAGGCTTGCTCCTACCCCTCAGATGGAGATGTTATCATCCTCTCACCTGGCAGGGAAACAGAGGCTTTGAGTGAGAATAGAATTCCCCAAGTCACATCTTTGCGGATCGTTTCTTTTTTTCTCCTGTATTCTCACAGCCTCTTCCCTGGCTATTTCCCATCCCTTTCCCCTTCATCCTCAGTCAAAACCAAGTCATCTAACATGAAAAAATATGCTTTTACTTGTTTTATCTGAGAAAGCACACCAGCAATGAGCCTGACCCTGATACTGGAACAGATACTCAGCTGCCAGGAAGACAGATCTAGTTGCCTGACTTTATGGAGAGGAAAGCTCAGGTTTATTTTAAGGGCTTCTCCAGGCATTTCTCTCTCTCTCCTTTGTCTGGTGTTGGCAGGACCCCCTTCAGCCCTTTGCTGGGCCTTGCTGTGAGTTGGGGTGGTCCTTGCAGCCCAACCTGCTGGGCTGGGGATGGGCTGATTTCTGCCCACATCGCTTTGAACTTGCCTGAGGCCACAAAGATTGACCCCCACCCAACTCCAGTCGGGGGGCTCTCATGCCAAGTGCCTTCCACAGTTCCTGAGCTGGTGTCTCTGGGGCAGCATTTGGCTTCTCTGCCAGCCCAGCCTCTGTGTGAGCCCTGAAGGAGCAGCCAGGGTCGCTCTGGTTTTGCTTCCAGTCTCACAAAGGCAGGAATGGGAATTATCCTCATGTAGGAATTGATCTCCTCCCTGGCTCTGTCCCACACGTGGAGGCAGCAGCTCACTCAAGTTCTGCTTCTGTGGATAATCCAGGTCCCTGCAGAACCTGCTGGAAACTCCTCCTGCCTCTCCTTGGCATTTGTCTGATGTTTCCCCTTGAACCCAGTGTGTTGTTTCTTTTCCTGACCAGTAATTTCTCTTTGGATTTGTTGTTATTGCCTAATTCCTGGTTCTGGCAAAATGCCATCAAACGAAGATCTTCAATCTTGAATTCAACAGTGAATTCAATGAGAGGATTGGTCTTTATCCCAAATTTGAGGCTCCATAGTATCGACTGCACTACCTTGGCCATCCTCAGCCTTTGCAAACAGACTCCTCCCCACTGGAGTATTCAGTTCTCTTTGCTTCTGCCTCATCCTCCTTCTAAGGCATAAATGGGATTACAGCACAGCCCTCCAGGCAGTCACAGCCCCAAACCAGGAAAACAATGGAGCTCTCTGCCAGTGGAAGTGAATATGGAATTCAGAGTCTAATTAGATGGGGACACTGGGAGCAAATATGTAAATACCAAGACGACTATTGTAAAAGATATTTTTAGTTATTTGTACTGCAGGATTTCTTGATTTGCTGCTGGGACTGTGAGGTTTATCTCTGTGGTCTCCTAGGAAAGGGAAAAAAAACTCACATGCAAATCAAACCAGTGGTTTTGTTTTTCAAATATGCTGAAAAGGGGGAGGGCAGGTACAGCATCACTCAATTATGAGAGGGGGGAAGGTCTCAAGGATGATCAGCAGTCTGATCCCTGTGAACACTCTGCACCTGACATGGGCATGGTGGGACTAGTTAATGTCTGACAGATATAAAATATAAATAGATCCAACCAGGGTGCTCACAACCCCACACTGCAGAAAACCAGCAATGAGACAGGCTGGGTGTTTTTTCTGTTAGACCTAAGAATGCCTGGGAAGAAGAGTTTAATGAGTGCTGCTGGCAGAAAGAGAGCAAGGGATCATAGGCAAGAGGGATACGTGTCCATTCGGTGTCCCCAGGGACTCTGGGCCCCAGAGCTGTGTGTTCAGAGGCTCAGACACCCTCAGAATGCCCCAGAACTGCCCAGACTGACTGAGCAGAACCACAAAGGCACTTTGTGAGCAGAGACCCCCTTAGGAACGTGCTCAGGGTGACCCAGGACAAGGAGCATCGTGCTCTGCCCCGTGAGCTGAGACCCAACCGGCTCTTTGAGTTGCTGCAGGAGGTGTGGGAGCCTCAGCCCAGCTGGGGATCTGCCCACTGCAGCAAGGTTAAGTGGCACTTGGGGCTCTGAATGCTGCTGAGACAACAGCCCCAGGCAGGAACTTGTGTTCTGTGGCAGGTAACAGAGGTTGTAATGCTCTGATTGGCAGAAATAAAGGAAACTGGTCTTGCTGGTAATGCAATTGCCATTTAAGATCACCAAAACAGCCTGTGAAAAAGATGTTGCCTAGAGGAGAGTCTGGACTTTGAGTAAAAGCTGAAGGAAATTACTGTGGTACCTCAGGGGAGACTCCAAAGAACTGATTTAAGAGGGGTCAGAACAGTTCTTAGTACAAATTGCCCTTTAATTTCTGGTGTGCCAAGTGCCAGCCCTCCCCACTCTCATAGCCCTACATCTCCAAGAACCTCCCATGATCTCTCTTCATCCTCCTTGCCTGAACTCTTAACCCATCTGCTTTAAATAGAAAGCATCTTTCCCTTCTGCTCTGAAATCCACACTTGGAGTTATCCTTGAAGAGGAAACAGACTCTTGCACCAAAGGGAGTTTCCACATTGCTTGAGCTCCAGCTCTGGCTTCCCAGCCCCCCAGGGACCTGCTTCCAGACAGGAGAATGCTTGGCAGCTGAGCTGCATCCCTCAAGGAATCCTTAGTGGAAAGAAGAGGCAAGACAAGAACAACTTTGCAGCTGAAAACTTGATTTGCCCCATAACCATGTTTCCTCTCTGGCATAATTCTTACCAATTGATAGTCATGGCATTAAAAGGAGATCCCATCCAGAAGCCACAAACTAGCCATAACTGTGTTGACCAGTAGTAGTTTGCCAATATTTTCTTCTTGTTGAGCTCAGTCTAATCAAATTTAATGGCAGATAACTGACAGCCCCTCACAGCACTAAAGGCAGAAGCTTTGCTTCTGTTGCTAGTTTGGAAGGCTGGTAAGCAGCTTCTGCTTTGGGGTTCTGTGTTCTTCACAAGGTCTCCACCTCTGGTCCTTGCTTGTCCCATCTGACCTCCCCTCCCTGCCGCACAACTGCTTGGAGCTCTCTCAGGGCTGCCCAGAGGAGGAAAGAGAAAACCCATCTCTCACTAAGACCTCTCAGGGCTATGATAATTCAGCAGTGTTTCTGGGACTGATAATTTAGGAGTGTTTCTGGGACTCTTTGCTTTGAAGCCACAAAGGTTCTGGTATTATCATGCTAGACACCATCCTTGTCTCTGGAGGAGGAAGGGAGTTCCCTTTAAGGGCACAGGTATTTTCAGGAAACACTGGGAAGCAGCTCTTTCACATGTGGCTCCCAACCTGTCCTGGATTAGTGGCCAGAAGGAGGGCAATTGCATGACCTTTCCTTGGTCATTTTGAGGTCTCTGTGCTTTGAGGGACAGGAGGTTCAGCTTCTGCTTGCTAGGAAAGTCCACCCGAGGTGAGCCAGGCAGCTTCCTGCACGGCTGCTGGGCTGGTTTGCAGTGTGAAGGCAGCCAGCCCATGCAGAGCCTGAGCTTACTGGTTCCAGATGAGGTCTGGAACTGGTTCCAGATGAGATCTGTGGGACACAGCCAACCCAAACCATTTCCAGCAGGTTCCTCACACACATCCTGCTGGTGCCTGTTGCAATCCCCTCTGCATCTGCTGGCCCCCAGTGCTGTGGACTCTGGGGCACTGGTACTGGGGCAGCAGCCAGGACAGCTGCGTGTTCCTTCAGTTCCACACGGAGCTTTGGGAGGAACAAGGTCAGTGAGATGTGTCCAGTGAGATGTTTTCAAAGCTGTGATTGCAGCTGTCTCAGTGCTGGTCTCCCTCCCACTGGGCAGAGGTCTCAGAGATACGACAGACCTTCATCTTTTTCAGGCTCAAGATCCCCTGGTTTTTATGGAGAGGAGGAGGAAATCCACAGCCCCTCCTGTGTGGCACTCAGTGGCTTTTCCTGTAGACCAAATAAACTGTACCGCAGCCTTTTGAACACACGTTTCCCTTTCAGCTCTGCAGCCCGTGGAGGTTGTTCTCGTTGGTGTCACTGGTGTCACTGGTGGCAACTGGTTGGCAGCTGAGCCCGTGGTGGTAACCACAGAGCCACGTCCTCTGCCCATGGGAGAGCCCTTGCCATTGCCACTGCATCAAACTCTCTTGCCCCTTGGGAGCTGTGGTGTCAGGCCCACGAGGACCTGCCTCTCCCCTGCTCCTGTGAGAGCCGGGTGGCTGCGTTTGCCCTCTGAGCTCTGCCTGGGCTGGAGCTGCTGCCGGCAGGGCAGGGATGCAGCTCCTCCTCCTCCCCGTGGCTCCGAAGGGGAGGGCAGTGGGTGGACTGGGAGCCTCGAAGACGTTTTGCCATTAAGTGGTATAATTTGGTCTCTGCTCAATGTTTTGATTTTGCCCAGCTGTGTCTGTGTGCATTTAGATTAATCCCTTTAGCTGGCAGGAGCAGGACTGCCTGCTGCTTATCAAGAGGGCTTGTGTGATTTCTACTTGATATGCAGTTGTCTTGGAGAGGGAGCCTCACTCCTGCCTGGGGCTGGGCTCTCCCAGACCTGCCTGGGAGGCAGAAGGGAGATGCTGAGGGCAGAGACTGCCTTCAGAGGGTGGCGAAAAGGGTCACCAGACGTGTGGCCATCACACCTGCTCAGGTTAGGACCTGGCCAGGTCACGAGCATCAGTCTGTGCTGCTCCCTGCCTGGCCCAGGGACGTCCCCCTGCTGTGTTTTAGTCATCTGCAATGAGCAGAAAAGGAGAAATTCTTCCTCACCACAAGTGACAGAAGTGTCTTGGTTGCTGAAGAGTCTGGACCCTTCCTCCCCTTTGCCAAGGCGAGTGTGGAGTGGTTAATGAAATAATTGCTCCTTTAACAAATTACCACTCATTAGCCAGGCAACTGTGACTGTGCACACTCTTATCTATGAAATGAAATGATATTACCCTAAAAACCCCTTCAGAATTAGCATAGCTGAGTTGACTGGCCATAACTCTGTCAGCATATGATAGAAGTGATGCTCTGTGCTCCTGACAGCTGAATAATGCAGGATCAGAGCCCAGCCTTGACCTGCCCCCTGGCTGGTTGGAATGTCCTGGCCAGGGACTCGGGGCTTTGGTACTGTGGTGGCAGAGGGGCTGCCCAGAGCTGCAGCTCTGACAGAGGAGCTCTGCATTCTTCTTTGTACCCCAAGAGGTCACAGAATGGGTTGGGTTGGAAGGGACCTTAAAGATCAGCCTGTTCCAGTGCCCTGCCATGTGCTGGGACACCTTCAGAGCTCCATCCAGCCTGGCCCTCAACACCTCCAGCTCAGTGGTCTTATTCCCATATTTCATTACTCTGAGCCGGTCCTCTGTCCCAGACCTTTCTTTTATTCCACATATTTGAGTCAAACTTGCTGGGTTAGATGTGATGGAGGTGGAACATCTAGAGAAGTTCAAACAGGGGTTAATAATTTCTCTGGGCAATGAAAACACGAAGTTATCATGTTAGTTATAAAGGGCAAAAGTCCCTTATGCCCACTGAACATGAGAACATGCTGGGATGAGGTTTTGATTCTTGATTATTTCCCTTCTCTTCCTGTGCAGCTGTTCTTTTAGCAGAAGCAAATGGATTTGGGAATATTCAGGCATTACTTCTCCCTGAAATTTTTTTTCTTTAAAGTATATCAAATAATAAGTGATTCAGATGGGAAAATCTTCCTTTACTCGTACTGGTCCCCCCCTCACCCCACCCCCAAAAATGCATTATTCTGTTTAGGTTCCTCAGCTTCTTTTATCATGTGTGTTGTTCCATCATTCCATCCTTTCCAAAGCATTGCACATAAAATATTAATCTTATTAACCATATTTTGATATCAATGCCCTGTTTTTCCAGGGTGAGCTTATATATCAATCCAAGGCATGTCACAGATGTCCCCAAGCACTGCTTTGCCAACCCCCTCATTTTGATCAGTCCCTGTGATTCTTGTCCCAGTAAATGTGCTTCACTGGAGCAAAAAGGTAGAGGAAGGAGCAAGGCTGAGGTTCCCAGAAAAGAGTTTTTGATTAGATATTGTTAAAAAATATCTTCCCTGGGAGGGTGGGCAGGCCCTGGCACAGGTTGGGCAGAGAAGCTGTGGCTGCCCCATCCCTGGGAGTGTCCCAGGCCAGGTTGGATGGGCCTTGGAGCCACCTGGGCTGGTGGGGAGTTGTCCCTGCCCAGGGCAGGGGTGGCACTGGGTGGGCTTTTAAGTCCTTTCCAACCCAAACCATTCCATGACTCTCCGCAGGTTCTTCAGCTGGGAGGGGGAGCTGTGCTGGAACCCTTGTTCCTTGCACTGAAAACACTTTTAAAGTGCCAAGTGATTTTCAGATGTGCTGAAATGGCTGCACAACGTGTTGTGCTTGGAGCACTATCGTGTGCCTGCCCCGTGGAGCTCTTTGTCCATGGACCTGAGTGAAGGGACAAGTGAATTCAAAATGGGATTAGATATATAGGAGGAAAACAGTCCTCTCCTGGCTGGAGATTAGACCTCAAGGTCGTGCCTTGCCACAAACTGCTTTTCTGACCTTAAGCAGATCTCACTTTCTCTCTGCTTCTGTTCCCTGTGGCTGTAAAATGAGGATTCACATTTGCTGTAAGTGCTGGGGAGATAAATGCACCAGAGGTGCTGATGCTCAGCTGTTCTGCTAATAGGGAGCCACATCAGGTATGTAGTTAACAGGATTTAAAAATACTAAAAGTGGTATTAATTAAGGTCATAAGCTAAGCACTAACTGATGGGGTCAAGAGGAAATAGCTCTCCCTAAGGGCAGTTTACCCCACATCTGTCTCCTGGTATGTTCCATGAAGCAGCTGGTACTGTCAGATGGGCCCCTGAGCCAGCTGGACTTGCTCTGCAGTTCACTCACACTCTGTTCTTGCACCTCCTGACTGATTTCCCCCTGCAAGTTTCCCTTTTCCATTTGCTGTGTGTCAGTGGGGATTGATCACTGCAGAGCAGGATCTGTTCCCATCCATGTGGGAGCCTGGCACCTACACCAGGCCTGACTGGGAATGGGGCTTTTGACCTTTTCTTGATAAAACTGGAAATCACAAACAGCTGCAGCTGGTCACCACTGCCAGCCCAGCCAGGGAGCCTCTCCTGGTGCCATCTGATGCCCAGGAGCTGAGCTGGGTAGAGGATGACTTGGAGGGCAGGGAGCAGCTCCCGTGGCTCACAGAACCCAACAGGACCCTCAGCAGTTTCCTTCATGCTGAGCTTTGGCAATGGGGTGGGACAGGGGGTTCGATGCCCTCGGTGACAACGCTTGGCCCCAGCAGAGCTGAAAGGTGAGAGAGGAGAGCAAAGCAGAGGGTGGAATCCAGGCCAAGGTGGGTGGGGAAGCAGGAGAGAGGCAGGGCTGGTAGAGCAGAGGCAGAGGGGGCACTGCTGCCCACCTGGCAACCCCACACGGGTCCTGCCCTGCCTCTGCCCGAGCCAGCTGAGGGTGGTGCCAGGAAGAGCTGAGTGGTGTGTTTTAATTAGAGTGAGACTGAATTACATCGGGCTACGAGGGCCTGCCTTTTCCACACCGGCTTGGGGGAAGTGAAAAGACCAGCATTTTCAATTTAAGGTTTAGTTAGATAATGCCTGTTGGTGCCAGTAGATTACAGAGTGGATACTAAATCCTCCAGGATTTGCAGGGGGAAAGTACTCCCAGAATCCATAAGCAGGCAGGAGAGCATGGCTATGGAACTATCGTCCCCTGGAGGTCCCGAGCAGGAGCTGAGAATGGGAAGTAAATCTTTGCTTTGAAGGAAGCTCCACCTAAAGAGCGCTCACAGGCAGGCTGTGGCCTTTAAAGGTTGCCCTGGTCAGAGGCTCCCTTGCCTCTGACAGCAGCCAAATGGCATGTGAAAAGGTATCAAACTGCTGAGCAGGACTGGACTCCAGAGCGAGTGCTAATGCCCTGCTTCCCTCCAGGATCCCACAAAAAAACCTCCTGTGAGTGTCCCAGGAAAGCCAAGGCAGCTGCCCTGTGGCACAGGAGCTGCAGAGCCCCAGGAGCAGGGCGCAGGTGACTCCGGGGCTGAGCTGATCAGTGAAGCAGCTGACGCAGCAGTCGATGAGCAGCTCCTGACAGCGAAGCAGACTCTTCCTGGTGGCTTGGGATGGTCCACTCCAACTTCAGCAGGGCTTGGAGGGCATCTGGGACTTGGCAAGGTCTTCCGAGAGCCAGTCAGGGTGAGACTCACCAGGTTTGGGGTGCCAGCCACAGGAAGATTGCCCAGCGCTGCAGTCCAAGGGAGAAGGGCCACCACTGTCATAAAGTACCTGCTCTCAGGGTCAACAGCCAGGCTGAGGTGGAGTTTGACAGAATCTGCTTTCAGTTCTCCCTGAAACACCCCCGAGAACCCAGGGCTCAGGGTCAGCAATGCTGCCTTTGACCTGTGCCTCTGTCCCCTGGGGAGGCACTGCAGGCCATGCTTACCCACCTTCCCAGGGAGAGGGAAGGGGTAGACAACTCTGTATTCACTCTGTATTTACAACTCCTATTTACAAAACACTGAAGATCCAGTAATAACAAGAAATAGAAAGGACAGAACATTTCTCCTTCATTACTTTCCTAGATAAGCTTTGCCCAACAGCACGTGGCAGCTGTTGCAGGACCAGGTATGTGTTGCTGGAGATCTGTAAGATTAGTGTTTAAAAGCACTAAAACGTGCAAACTAATTATCACAGCCACCCATGCATGTTTTATCTGGCCTAATGATGGGCTTTTTTTGTACCAGGTCAAGGGAAATATTAACTCATAAGGAGCTGTATCAGGGTCTGTAGCCTGAAGAGCTAAAAGTGTAAAGATCAGATCCTTGGCAATGAAAATTCAGGAGCTATCATAGTCTTTGACTGAACATCCCAATAGTTTCATTAAGAACACATCCCTCTATTTTATGCTTGCTAATTAGCAAATTCAAACACTTTATCTCTGTGTTATCTTTGTGCAAGAGAGTGGCAAATTTCTGTCATTATAAAATATTACCAAAATTTAAAGGTTCACAAGCAATTAGATTTTGTAATTCTTGTTTATGCCCCCGAAGAATTGTTCATTTTAAAACTTTATAGTTAATGCATACAAAGATAAAACAGTGGCCTGTGTTGCTCTGGTGACAGAAATCCAGTGGTTGAGTGAGCTGAATGGATTATTAGAGGAGAATATTTTGGAGGTGGTTGCCCTGATTCTTAGCTGGGTATTGCAGGGAATTGCCCTCCAAGGAGGGGGTCTGTGCCCTGGTACTGACATTCCCCGTGGGAAGCCTGGGGTGGTCTCTGTGGGAGCAGAGAGGGACCAGGCTCGTGGGCACGGGGGTCACAGCGGGTCCGGCTCCTCGCTGGGGCCACAGGCGATGGTTGTGGCCACACCGGGGGATGCCCACGGGAATGATCCCAGCAGCGATGGAGCGCTGACACCTGCCGGCAGCAGGGAGCCGCCTCCTGCCCGGGGCCAGACCCTGGGACCGGCCCTGGAGCCTCCTCCTGCCCCGGGATAGACCCTGGAGCCGCCTCCTTGCCTGGGATAGACCCTGGGACTGCTCAGAGTCACCTCCTGCCCCGGGATAGACCCTGGAGTCACCTACTTCCCTGGTATAGACTCTGGGAGTGTCCAGAGCCACCTCCTTCCCTGAGACCAGCCCTGGAATCACTTCCTTCCCTGGGGAAGATTCCCAAGCCTTGCTCTGACAGCCCAGCTTTGGGTGTCCAAGTGTCCTCTGCCTCCCTCCAGCTGCTGGCTGGACCAGAGAGACCCACCACCCCTGTTCCTTATGGTATCACAAAGTAGTTTGGGTTGGAAGGGACCTTTCAAAGCTCCTCTGGTCCAGCCCTGCTGCCATAAACCGCAACACCTTCGACTAGGTCTGGTTGCTCAGAGCCCTCACCGACCCAGCCTTGAGTATTTCTAGGGATGGGGCAACCACAGCTTCTCTGGGCAACCTGTCTGTCCACCCTCTCTCAGGGATGTCTCTGGGATGAAGAGCTGATGCCTTGGCCAAGATCCATCCCCTCCACTCTGCCCGAGCAGGGGCAGATGGGCTGTGCTGTCCCTCCCAGCTGGGTGTGCAGTGGTGCTGAGCTCAGACCATGTTCCTGGGCTGTGGAGCTCAGACCATGTTCCTGGGCTGTGGAGCTCAGACCATGTTCCTGGGCTGTGGAGCTCAGACCATGCTCCCAGGCTGTGGAGCTCAGACCATGTTCCTGGGCTGTGGAGCTCAGACCATGTTCCCGGGCTGTGGAGCTCATTCCAGTGTGTCTGGAGCTGCTCTGCCTGGATCCCCTCAGATTCCCTCCCAGCCCTGAGGTTCATCACTCCATCCCCACGCTGCTGGCCCTGCTCACCACCTCTCACTGCTCAGGGCATGAGCTCCAGTGCTATTTTCTGGTGTCACAGAGTCCAGGAGGGCAGGGTGTGCTTCCAACTCGCTCTTCTCATGCTTAAGTGGTGGAACTGAGATGTTAGCAGCAGTTTCCAGGACAGGAAGGAGATTTCTCTTTGATTGCTTTCTAATCACAGTAATAACGGTAATGGAGGCAGTGAGTGGAATTGATGGGGAAGAGCTGAGCTCTCTTCTCTGCTAAGTCCCATGTGGGATAAACAAGGAGGATTTACTGGCTCCTCAAGGGTATTGGTAGCATCCTTGCTCTTCAGGAATGAGTGTTGGCAATGTCTGGGGAAAAGCCAGAACCTGGGAGATAAAATATGCCAGGCACCCTCTGGAAATCTCCCTGCCTTAGTCTGGCTGGGCTAAATGAATAATCCTTGCCTGCTTCTCTTCTTGTCCCCACAGACTGAGAGGTACAATGGCTTTTTTTAAGCAGCTGTCAGGGCTACCTCTACATGTGTCTGATCTTGAATCTGCATCTTTAGCAGCCCAAAAGGGTTTTACTTTCTCCCTCAGAGGTCCCCAGAGAGCTTAAGTGGGTGGAAGGTCCAAATGATGCTCAGCACCAACCTCATGGGGAGATTGGAGTCTGTGCTGGGGTGAACCAGTGTCCCAGTTTAGCTCTGGCAGGGAAAAGCCACAGGCTGAGGACTTTCCAGAAATGCCTTTGCAGGAAAGGACTTGAGTGGCACCAGTGCTTGGGAGCTGACCTACTTGGGCATACCTGCAGGGTGTTCTCAGGGCATTGTGCCAGAAGTGCATCCATCAGCTTTGTCCGTTGAGGATGTGGGAATTCTCTCTGCCCTTGACTTAAAGCATCCATAAAGCAGTGGAAAAGCAGCCAGTAGCTGGGAAAACGGGCTCTCCAGAACCACTGCTCACACAAGGAGTACTCTGAAGAGACTTAACCTCCCTTCTCCAAGCACACAGACACCACAGAGCCGGACTTGTTTCGGTCAGACACGGAGCTTTGTCCTTTATTTCTGCAGTGCCGCACCCGGGCGGGGGCTCCTTTACAGCAGCGCAGCCGCGGCCCGGCTCAGGAGGGGCAAGTCCTCTTGCTTGGCTGATCAAGACAAACATCATAAAAACAGTTCATGCACAATACACCTCGGGCCTTGCTGATACATCCCTGGGGGCTGAGAGGTGCCCCAGGGCCGGGCTGAGCACCTCTGGCAGGGCAGGGGGCTGGGAGGGGGTCCTGGCATCCTCCCGGGCTGGTGGGAACGGGGAGCAGCTCCAGTGGCTGTGGAAAGCTGTGTGTGCAAGGAATGGAGGAGAGGAAGAGCAGCAAACAGGATGTGGGGGCTGCAGGGCAGGGCCCAGGGGGGCACAGGGGCATCTGTGTCCTCAGGCTGGTCACTTGTGTGCTGGGCGAGGGCAGTGCCCAGCTGGCACCACACAACCCTCCTTAGGGCACCGAGCAAGGGGGCATTCTAAGACCCAGGTTTTGGAGGGGGAGGAGGAAGGGTTATGCCCACATTTTGGACCTTAAAAGGAGGTGATGGAAGCTTTTACTGGAGCCCAAGTGATTACTGGAACCTGCTCATGAGCGAAACAGTGAGACCTGGAGGGGTTTATTTTCTCCTCTCACACACATACTCAAACCCTTCAGTGCTTTTCCTAGCAACTCTATCCCAGTTTCCCTTTCTTCACATCCTGCCCTACCACACCAGCCCCTTCCCCCTCTGGTCATTAAGGGAAAAAAATAATTATAAAATGACATTTCAAGTACTCTGGAGTAACAAACATTCAGCCTCAGAAGTTCTGTATGAGGTGTGGGATTAAAAAGCAGTATCTTTGCACAGGGATTAGCCCAGAAACAATCTCCAGGGAATGATGGGTGGGACCTCTCTCAGCAAGGTGCTGTAAGCATTTGGGGGAAGAAAAGGTGGGGGAAAGCCATTCCAAAACCTGCTTCCTCACTGTTTGAGAGCCCTGACCCTGCCATGGGCCATCTGCTCCCACTGGCTGGCCTGGGGAAAGCTTTGCACACATGGATCTAATCCCTCAGCTTGTCCCTGGAGAGGGAAAACCATCCCAGAGAATCATGGAATGGTTAACCAGCCCTGGCTGGTTTGCAGGCTGGGTGCTGATGTGATTCATCTGTCCAGGGGACAAATAAAAAATATTATCCTGAGCAAAAAGCTATGGTACTAACTCTTATTGCCCACTGCAGAAAAAACCCAAACACCTGAACTACAGTATATGAATCAATTTTGGTTTAGGGGAATTAAGAAAAACCACTACAAAACAGAAAAGCACCCAACACCTATGGCATCTAATCAATCTTGTATTAGTAGGATGGATTTTCTTTTTATTTCTTAATTTGAAAAGGTGGCTGGAGGGGCACTTTAATGGGATGGAAAGCCTCTCTGCCCTCCACCAGCCTTGGGCTGCAGCAGCTCTGCACAGATCCTGCTGTGGCTTTTTGGCAGGCAAGGAGCAGAGCTGGGCTGATGGAGGACCCTGAGGAAGCGTGGTGGGATCTGCAGGGATGCAGGGAGGTGGCAGTGCTGGATCTGCCCCCAGTGAGAGCTGGGTGTCCCCAGAAGAAGGGTGGGTGACAGGGGAGAGGGGCATGGGAAGAGCTTCAGCCTGTCACTGCTCCCAGTGGCTGGCTGGGACCTGTCCATTCCGGGCAGAGCTCTGGGACCCCCAGCTCGGGACCTTCACCAGGACTGACCAGCTCACAAAAGCACAGTCAGGACAAGGGCACAGCTGGTTTAGCAGGGGGTGCCACCCAAGCATGCATGCTTCCCAGGAGAGGCAGAGAGCAGAGGAACAGGAGGCAGTGAGGAGGGGGCAGCAGAGGGGGGGTTACGTTGTTAAAGCCTGCGGAGCTTTCAAGGCAGTTGGGTGATTTGGGAAAAAAAAGTCCTTGTTTCCTCTAGTAAAGGCAATTCCCTTCTGCACCTTCCCTCTCCCTGGCAGAGATTAGAGCAGTAAGGTTAATATAGTAGCAGGTACATCCATGAAAATCCGCAGCTGAGTCTTCACTCCAAGTGCTGCCAGCTCGTCCCTAAATCTTCGGGCCTCAGGGCGCCTCGTTGGAAGTGGCTCCATTGCCTTTGTTGACGTAAAAGGGGCGGTAATGTGACTGCAAGGGAGAATTTGGGGCATGTGAGTTCCACCTACCTCCTCTTGCTGCCCACCTTTACCTCACCCTCCTGAGCAGCCCAGCCATACAGAAATCACAGACTCCTACCTGAACACCTCCAGCCCTTCCTCCTGCAGGGCAGCACTGCCTCATTCCGCTGCTGGAGGCATCCAATGCAAACAGCCTGGCTTTTTGATTTATACCCACGCTTTGCCTGGCCCTCATTGCTGAGCCAAATGAGCCTCTGCATCATGTAAAATCTCAGACTGTGACTCACGGCTTGATGAGAGGTTTTTGGGAGAAGGGGAATGTCACCTTTATTTTTATGCTGCTGTCAGTGTGTTTTAATTGCTCACTAACCTGACGACTCAGGGGAGTTTTCACACTTCAGGCTGTGCACAGTTATGCAAGTGGGGGGGGGGTTTGTTGGTGCTCTTTGGCTGCCAAGCCCAAACTCTTGCGCACGGCAATACTCACACAATGGGCATTTTTTAATTTGTTGCAGGGCCCAGTGCTCAGTGTTTGTGTCAATGGAGAGACAGGGGCACATCCTACAGGAGCTGCTGGTGCCTGTCCCTCCAGCCCGTTTTACTGCAGTCCCTGAGTGTTTCCTGCTCATCTGGACCCACCCCTGGCATGTCATTCTTATCTGCCCCGGCACAAGCAGCAACACGTGGCAAAGGAGAGCTGTGCTGGCTCCCGTGGCAAACACCACATTGCCAGGTCATCTGCTGTGCTCTCTGCTCTGGGGACCTCCAGCCTGGGGGAGGAAACACTCACACCACCCAGGAGGTCACTGTGGGAATCACAAGTGGGGTTTGTGAGGTCCAGTCTGTCTCCACTGCCCAGATCTGAGGAGCAGAGGGTGGGGCACACCTCACAGGGACACCCTGGTCCCTGGTTGTGCAGCCCTAGTTAATCTCAGGGACAGCAGGAAGGATGGGCAGAGCAAACCCAGTCCATTGTGCTGCTCAGTGCCCAACGCCTCCTGCTCAGTGCTCCTTCTTGTTGAAATTTTTGCATTTTATGGCTTTCATTTCCAATATAATTAAGATATGGAAGAAGGGGCTTCATTTAAAAGCACTTCCTGTGGGTTAAAAAGACATTCCTCCTTAAACTGCATACTCCTTTGCGAAAATTCATATTTACAGACCTTTTAGAATGTATATTACTTAAATACACATTTAAGACTATTTTAAAAGCCAGATTATTGGCTCAATAGACCATAAAAGCTCCTGCAGAGATACTGCAGTCCAGAGCACGAATTTCTATTTTGGTACTTTTAAATGCTTATATTTATCAGCATAATTGTTGGGTTCAGGGCTATTTGGTGAATAGAGGTTATAAAAATAAAATGATCATTACAAATGCCTGCATGAGAGAGGAAGAGAGACAGAAAAACCTGGTGACTGTGTGTGAGAAGTTACCCAGGTTTTCTTGGGGGTCTTAAGGAGGGCATGTGTTGTGTTGGTGGAGCAGAGCACATCCACCAGTGCTCCCACTTCCCTGCCCACACTGCCCAGTACAACCCCAGCACTACAGGACAGGTTGGTATCTCAAAGCACTGGGGACAATCCCCATCTGAGCAAAACCGTGGCAATCATAGACTGGTTTGGGTTGGAAGGGACCTCAAAACCCATCCAGTGTCACCCCTGCCATGGGCAGGGACACCTTCCACCAGCCCAGGGTGCTCCAAACGCTGTCCAGCCTGGCCTGGGACACTCCCCGGGATGGGGCAGCCACCGCTTCTCTGTCCTCGCTGTGTGGACTCCCCACCCTTTGAGTAAAGAATTTCTTCCCAACATCCAACCCAAACGTCCTCCCTCAGTCTGAAGCCATTCCCCTGTCCTGCCCCTGCAGTCCCTCTCTGCCTTCCATGGTGTAGGTGATGATCCTTTAGCAAGGCAGAGGTCAGACACAGGACAGCGGGGATTGCCAAACGTTGCTGTTCTGTGGAGATACATTTGTTGCAGCACCTTCAGAGATACAAGTCTGACTCTCCTGACAGTGATACAGTTTGCCACAATGTGTCCCTGCCACAGGCATTCAGGCGCTGGGGAGCCCTGAAACAGGGGCAGGTAGAGCTGCAATCCTTAGGCAGCCACTTTGGAACTGTTGGGTATTCCCTCTGCTTTCCTTCAGTGTGGGAATGCTCTCAATTCCTGACCCTCTGCTCCTTACAAGTCTTATTTCCATGGAACAGTAAATAATCTTTCACAAATGGAGAATCAGAAATTAAAGAGAAATAGATTTCATCTGTAGGGGTGAAAGCTTGACAATCTCGATTCAGATCATGCAAGACCTTAATGCAGCACAGTTTGAATGGATGTTAAGAAAAAATAGATTAACTTAGTGCTTCTGTGGTACTGCATTAACTGTTTGTTAACCTTGTGCCTTTGGGATTACCAGACCTAAAATATCACTGTCCTCTGCCTCCTGTAATTACCTGGTTGGTGCTAGCAGTGTAAAATGAGTGACGTAGAGATGTTACAGTGACTTCTGGCCCCTCACCTTTGATATTGTGTTTGCCCACTGTAGGACATCATTAGGAAGATACTTTCCTATGGTTGCCTTTGGTGTCATTTACACATTCTGGAAGTCACAGACTCCTAAGAGTGTATGATATCCCTGCAGGGAGAAAAACACTACAGGCAGAGTGTGTGTGCTCCTGGCATTTGTACAGCTTAGAGATCAAATTTCAGGGCCAAATCTCCCCCAAATGTCAGTGTGCAGGATTGATTCCCCCTCCAGCCCAGAGCCATGGAGGTGGGGCTTAATCTGCACCCCTGCCAGAAGCTGGTGGCTGGAGGCTGTTCCATTCCCATTCCCAAAGGTGCCATCCCTGTTTGGGTGTCCTGGGACAGGCAGCTCTGCAGCTGAAGGTGTGCACCAGCTTTCCCCCCGAGGGCAGAGTTCTTACCAATACAGACTGTTTAGTGGATTTCCATGTCTGTGGCGTCACCTTTGCAGACTGATGTCTCACTATGGAAGGATAAGCTGTGACAACATAAAAGAGCCTGTTACAGACCAGTCCCTGCCACCATCCCCGTGGCCCCTGGCCCAGCGGGCTGAGGAGCAGGACTGGAAGTGCCACATCATTAGTATTGCATTGCTTAACACTGAAATGCAGCCGTTGCTGGGGTGGGACACAACAGCCGTCACAGAGATGCCTCTTCCACCACCCAGTCAGTTAGGAAAAGGGAGGAAAGAAGGTCTGGCTAATTAAAATGTCTGAGGAATGCAGAGAGGTGGAATGCAATCAGACCAATTAAATTCGGGCCAAATCCCAAACTCAGCATTCTGTCTCTTGCAAAGAGCACTACAGGTTGTTTAATTAGTGCAAAGAGCTGAGACCTGGGGTTCATGGCAGTACCTCTGGCAGTGTGATAAGCCCTAACCCCCTTCTACCACACCAGCTCTGTTCTGACTCAAAAACAAAACCAGCCCTGCTGCATCACAGCCAGTTCCAGGGTCTCAGACAATGAATGGCCTTTCCCCACCATCTCCATCTGCAAATTAATCAGACCTGACTCTGCCTGGCAGGTTCTGGTGCTCTTGGATTCCACCTCTGGTGCCCTTGACCTCATGACAAGAGGATGATGAGAGGGTGAATGTGGGATTCTGGTTCAGGTGAAGCAGGACAGGCAGCTACTGCATGGGGTTTTTAAGGTTGTGCTCAGTGTCTCTTATTCTGCCAGGATGACACTGGTGAAGCTGGAGGGGCAAATGGCCACAAACATCATTCCCTGGTACCTTTCTCTCCCCAGTCCCTGTGGATTTCAGATCATCTCAAATTGATCTGTACCCATTATAAAATTTAGAATCCCTTCACCTCTTCACTTGATAAAGTTTTGTCACGCTCTGTAACCCCCCTTCATAAACTGGCTCAGCAGAGTCGCTCGTGTGAACACGTGCAGGTATCTGAGAGGTTGATGGGCCAAGGAGTGGGATGGCTCCAGGCCTCCTCTGGGGGGGACAGGAATAGGATTTCAGTGTTTTATCAGCCGTGAAAGGGGCGGGGGGAAGGGGGGAAGACTAAATGCCTAGTACCGGTCTTAGTGAAGAGGCTCCCATCAGACTGTTTGCTGAAGTCACCGGGCGGATTCTGTCCCACCGAGGAGAACTGAAAAGGCAGCTTAGTACCATTGCCTACTGGAAGACAGAAGAGCTGTGTTACTCCGTGGTGTTGCAGGCTGCAGGGGGGCAGCCTAAGCATGTCAAACACACCCTGTAAAGCTGCCTTCAGCTGGCTTGGGGAGAGTGGGAACGAATGGCTTTGCCCCCCTTTTCTCCTGCTGAGGAAAGGCAGGTGAGAGCAGTGAGCTGGTGCACACAGTGAGTGTGACATGATCCCAGTGCTCCAGGCAGGGAAGAGCCTTTCTCTTGAGAGACCCAGAGTGCAGGTGTGACTGGAGAGCAGCAGCTTCTTCTCAGGCAGAGTGCATCTCCAGAGACAGGAGTAGCCACCACGTCACTGCCAAGGCTCCCTTGCCTCCCAGCACTTGAGGCTTTATTCAAAGCCCATTGAAATTACAGCAAGGTTTCCCCTCCTGGCCTTCCTGGGGTCAGGCCCTGGCTGCCAGCAGGAATCTGAGAGCAGAGAGATGAGAGGGAGACGGCCCTGCCTGCGGCATGGAGAGCAGGAATGACTGAGGTGTGGCTGTGAGTCACCAGAGCTCCCCCAGGGAGGGTGGCCGTGGCTGCCTCTCAAGGAAGGACAGGCTGGACCTTGTGGGCATGAGTGAAGCACAGGAAAAAAACACAGCTGGGGATCTGGGAAGAAAAGGCTCCCTACTGCTGGTTCTCTGTGCCCAAAGCACTCCCTCCCCATCGTGCTGGGTGCTGTCCAGACACTGAGAGTCCTCTCAGCCTCTGAGAACTTCAGAACTAAGTAAAAGGTGTTTGTGGGATGGAGGGAAGCAGCCCTGTGCTTCTGAGGGTGTATTTGGAGTCCACTCCTGGTTCCGCCACAGCATCCCTGGAGTGTTTTGGATGTTGGATTGCTGTTGGTCAGGGGTTTTGTGGCTCCTGTTTTCCATCTCCTTTCACTGTGTGAACAATGAGAACCAGGGATGCCTTTCGCTCCTACACATGCAGGTCCTGGCTTTGGTGTGTGCAGGCAGTGCTGACAGCCCAGCTAAGAGCTGGCCTGGGGAGACAGGGATTGCCAAGTGGCAGGACAGCTGAGAGGGGCAGCAGGGAGGCCGGTTAGTCAGCAGGAAAGCTGTGGCACGGGGGGTTAGAGCCTCTCACACTGCAGTCGGAATTACCCGTACCAAGTGTTTCCTCAGTCGCTTGGAAGGAGGAAAATTCCCATGATCGTGGGTTGAAATTGGCTGTAAAACAAGAGCATCCAGTTCAGCAGTCGGCTCCTGATGAGCTGGCTCAAAGGCCTGGGCCTGGCATTGCTCTAGGAAACAGCCCCAAAGCAGAAATCTGGGGCCAGGGAGCAGAGGAAAGCCTGGGCTTTTTTCCCTGGATTCCAAGGAATGGTGATCAGACTTCTCATTTAGAGAACAAAGCTCTCCCTGCCCCAGAGCTGTCTTGAGCTGCACAAAATTGCCAGCTCGGGTTTGTCTACTCGACAGGACTACTCTGTAGAGGGATCTGCTTGCAGGGCTTGGATTTAGAGCTCAGGAGACCCCAGTGGAGGAATATTCTTGCAGGAGCACAGGTTGCCTCAGCCCTGGGACAGGGCTGTGCTCCAGGGCTCAACAGGACATCCCCGTGGTGCTGCTGTGAGACACTGAGCTCCCAGCACAGCAAAAAGGAGGTGAACACTTTGAGCTGCTATGCTGCCATCCTGTGGGCTGCTGCTCCAGCCAAGCCCTGTTCCTGTCTACACAGGTCTCTCTCCCTGTGCCTGAGTCCCTTCTAGTCTTCATTCAAGCAAAGGCACAAGATGATCTTTCCAACCTCCTCCTGGCTTTGGCCAAACTGTTTGCAGCATCAGGGGAAGAAAGCTTAGTGGGAGGGGACAGAAAGGAGCATCAAGCAGTTGAACAGACTGTTCCTCTGTCTTTTAGGCAGCATTTGAAACACTTTTTGTCTCCCCTCAGCCTCATTATGTCACTTCCTGCAGGCAAATGTTTTATCATAGAATTACAGAATGGTTTGGGTTGGAAGGGGCTTTAAAGATCATCTCTTTGCAACCCCCTGCCATGGGCAGAGACACCTTCCACCAGCCCAGGTTGCTCCAAGCCCCATCCAACCTGGCCTTGGACACTTGCAGGGATGGGGCATCCACAGCTTCTCTGGGCACCTGTGCCAGGGCCTGCCCACCTTCTGACTAAAGGATATTTCCCTCATATCTAATCTACACCTGCTCTCAGTTTGAAGCCATTTATTATGATACTCTCTTGAATGACAAGAGCAGTGGAAGTCTCCTTGAATTTAAGCAGGACTTAAAATCTTACAGGTTCAGCTCAGACCCAAGCAGTTTCTTAGTTTAGGTCACTGCAATTAGTCCTGCTTGGGCAGCATTCCTGGATCCAGCAAACAGACTTTCCACTGTGGCCTCAGGCAGAGTTTGTAGTGACCCAAGCAAGCCAGAAAAAGGGTGTGTTACTAAACTATCAGGAGATACTCAAGGATTCTGTGCACATTACACAATGCAAAGGATGGTCCTCTGGTGTTCCTCCCATTTTATGGAATTCCTTTGAAAAGATGTCATCATCTGTAGAGCTGGACTTGGACATGACACATGGAGAGAGCACAGAAAGCTCCAGAGAGGTCAGTGACTGCGGGTCTGTTGACTTATTGAGCAGGCGACCCTCGGGCAGCCAGCCTGCAAGCTAAGGGGGTCAGGTCTCCTGCTCTGCCTCCTGATTCCCTCTGGTCCCAACCAGAGTGGCTCCAGCAGCTGCATCCTCTCTGTCTCCCTGATGGAGAACCCAGTGCTGGCCAAACCCCAGTCAGCAAAGACTGTGTGTGCAGTCATGTGCTTGGTTGTTTTGGACAAAGTCACTTTGTTGGTAGGAAACACGGACTGAGTAATTTGGAAGCAGCAGCGTGTGTGCTCTCGGGAAGGGAGGATGTGGAGGTGGAACAAACGCTCCCCAAGTGTTTGTACATTCCAAAGTCCACTGCAGGAAGAGGGGCCACAGCACTGTACATTGTTGTAGAGCCCTCACACTGCTCAGAACAGGCATCCCTAAATGAGAAACCTGCAATTTAGCAGTCCCTGGTGATCCCTCCTGGCTCTTGGCACGGCCTTCAGGAGGTGGGGATGCAGGATTCCAGCTGGCAGCCAGGGAGCCTCTGCTCCCGGGTGTCCACAGCTGACCCTCCAGAGGGGAGCAGAGGGCAGTCCAGGCACTGCAGGGCAGTGACCACACTGTGGCACTGCCAGAAAGGGCTGTCCCCTTCCTTCTGCCGTGCCAGGGTGCAGCCCAGTCCCAGACACACGGCAGCAGTGACAGCAGGGTGACACTGTGTTCCTCCCCCCCAACTCCTCAGGTGCACCTGGGGCTGTTTCCACCCGAACCCAAAGCTCTACGTTTTGGGCAGAGACTGCGTTCAGCTTGTGCACTTTTAGGATTAACTTTCCAGCTTCCCTCAAGGCTGAAAAGCTTTGGATGCAGGACTGATCTTGGTCCCTCCCCAAGAAGAACACGAGTGGGCCTGACTGCAAAGCCCCGAGACACCTGGGGGCAGCTCCAGCCATCTGGAGGGGTTTGGAGACAGGCTCCACACAAAACCCACCCCTGGCAAAACGCCCCTCTGTCCCCTGCCCGGGGGGGGCCTGCAGGAACCAGCCCTGCTGCAGGCTGGGAGTGTCAGCACAACCAACCTGGCAGGGCTGCCAGGCGTGGGCAGAGCTGAGGAGAAGGGCAAAGGGGGACTCCAGACAAAGGGCTCAGTGTTGGGAGCCGGGCTGTCCCCAGGAAACCCCAACACAGAGCAGGGATATGCCCTCAGGGGAGTGCCACTGCTGATTGCTGCCATGGCCCTGCCCCTGCCCACTAGCACAGCAGCAGCTGGAAACATCTGGCAAAGCCTGGCAGAGCTGAAATTTGGTTACTTGTTTTGTGCTACCCTTCCTGTTCCTTTGCTCCCCCAGGCAATGCCTTGCCTGAGCTTTCAGCACTCTCAGCTCCTCACTCTGGGGGTCCTGATGCTAATTTAGAAATGACATTTAGAAATGAGGGTCTAAATGCTAATTTCGAAATGACAACTGTCATGTGTCGAAAACACTCATTCAGTCCGAAGACTCATCCCGTAGTGCTCATGGAACAACTGGGACATAAGCAAACCAGCAGGGCTCTTGTTGTCAGAGCTCAGAATGGAACTCCAGACTCCTGCTTTTTTTAGGACACATTTCTCACTTCTTCTGTCCTTTTCCTGTAAGGAAAAAGCATGTTTGCTGGTGAAAGTGAAATCAGAATGCAGAGCAAGCCCAGTGCAGCTTTCACACTTGATAGCACAGTGAGATAAGCTTTGGGTGGAGAATAACACTGACTTTAACCCAGTGACACATCTTAAAACTATATATTCACAAAGTACACTCTTTGAAAGGGTTCAGTCACTCCAGCTCTTCTGCTTTTCTGCTTTGCTTGAGATGAAAAGGCGAAACCTCTCAGCTCTGTGAGCTGGAGAGAAGACTCAGCATAAACATGCAGGGGAATGGATCTTGGAAGTATGAGGGAGAGCAAACTTTGGGACACTTCATCAATGAAGTTCCTTTCCTAAGCTGTGCTTGGAGGAAGGCTGCCCACCTCTAGGGTGCCATACCTTTGGGAGACAGGAACATGGAAAATCTCTTCAAGTTGTCGGGCTGGTTCCACTCATAGTTGTTCATCATGAACCGGTGGTCACCTGGAGAAGCAGAGCAGGGCATGAGCTGGAGGGGGCAGTTCGGTGGTCTGGAGAGGGGGGGGAGGAAGGGGAAGGGGGTAACAGAGTGGAATTACTGCCCCAAGTGCTGCAGGTTCTGCTCTTTGAAAACAGGTTCCTCTGTTTTTTTAACTGGCTGGGAGCTCGAGCAGAGCTGTGTCTGCCCAGAGTCCAAAAGGGAAAGTTGCCCTGGCACGGCCCAGCTGAAGCATTTGGCCACCCAGTAGATGCACTATCTCCCAAAAGTCATAGAGACACTTGAGGCTTGTGGCATTTTCCTACCAAAGTACTTCAGTGTGGCTAAAAATGTGCCCCACTTCAAGAGCAGTGGCTTGGGCTTGGCTGCTTGGTGTTGAACCTGAGCACTGGGCTGGTTTCCACCCACCTGACCAGAACTGCAAGTATGCAAAGCTCCAGAATGTCAGTGCTGGGAGGGCTCGCTGGGTTGGCCTCATCCATCCTGAGAGGAAGATGCTAAAGCTGAGGAGCAAACAGTTCTAAACTCTTGGGCAAGTGTGGTTGTGTCAGACCTCATGGGAAGGGGAGGAAATCTGCTCTTTTGGCAGCTCTTACACAGCCCAGGTTTGGTTTTCAGACACTGATCCACAGGAGATTTTATCAGTACAGCTGCTCATAAAAATGCTTTCTTTTAAGGCCTACATAAACCTATTCTTCTCTGCAAGGAAGGAAATTTGGTTCCCGTGTTCAAATAATTCCATTCTTTGATTCTTAAGGCACTGAACAAACTTTTATTTTATTTCTCCAATTTATTTCTGTGTTACTTAAACTCCCTGGCTGCTCTCTGATTATTTGTCTCCTTGCTACCCCACCACCTGTTATGACAACTAAGAGAAAGTGGATTCCCTTTGGAGTCTGCTATTAAGCAGCTTTCATTCCATTAATAGAATCTTTCTTCCTGGGAAGGATTTTACCCTGGAACATCAAGCCGGTTGCAAATGAATTTGTTGCAGTGACTCAGGGGGAGTCCGAGTTAATTAAATCCATTAGGTAATTGGGGAGCTATATCCCTGCAGTGACTGGATGCAGAGTGCTGCCCTCTTTCATGTATCACCCTGGTTTGGAGAATGGAGAGATCTGAAGTTTCTCAGACTCACCTTAAATAACATTTCCCAACTGAGTGGGTCCCACTGTTCCCTCCATCAGGCAGACTCCAAAAGTGCCCATGGAATCCCTGCTAAAGCCTCTGGAAGTTCCCAGATTTCTGGCAGTGCTCTGCCCTGCTCAGGAAGCTTTTGCCACTTGAATTCCATGGATTTCAAGTACCAGGGAGGGCTCCTGGCACCAGTACCACGGAGGAGACCCCAGGCAAAAGTGATCAAGTGGTCAAGGAGTGGTCAGTCTTTGTCCTGAGCTGCTAGAGCTGAGCTTATGCACAGTCTTGTGGGGCTGTACAAATGGCCAAGCCAAATGTCTTTGTCTCATGAGTGACAGAAAGGAGCTCAGCAGATGGAAATTCTGTAAAGCTTCAGGTGGAGGAGAAACTTCAAAGAAGGGAGTAAAATGTACAGGAAGGATTTTTGGAACTGATCTGCTTGTCATCCACTTGTATTAAATTACAGCCAAATTTCTCAGCATGTGGACCAGTAAGAATCTAATCAGGAATGTTGCAAGGTGAAATGATGAAAGGTAAGTTCAATTTCTGGTACCACTTTCAGGGCAAGGGGAGTTTTAAAATCTATCTGTGCATCATGAGCACTTTGAGTGTGATCTCTGGCTTTTCTGAAAAGTTGGTTTTCTGGTCCAGATGTGTCAGGCCCATCTAATTCATGTTTAGTGAAGAATAAGAGCACTGATTATTGCAGGGTATTGATACAGGAGAATGTCTAGTGAGGGCTGTGACTTTGAATGAGTGAACAGTGATCATGCAGATTTGCAGCAGAGTTGCATGAACTGGACTTGGGGTTATTCCTGCATCTTTTTGAGTCACACACCCTCCTGAAGAGCAGCATACAATTTATCCTCACATTACACATCCAGCTTCTTGACATTTATTGTTCTGGTATCTGGGGTTCCTCAATTACTAATAGATTATATCCTGTAGCAGCCTGGTGAGATAACTATTCATTCCCATGCCTGTTATTCTTAGTGCAAGAGGTCATTTCATGGGATTAAGTAACATGCCCAGGGTTACAAAGGCTCTTGTGGGAGATGTGGGAACTGAACCTTGGTTACACGGTCCCATTGTAGTGCCCTGTCCTTCTAAGCTTAAGTGTGAGCTTGATGCAAGATAAGGCCTTTATTCAGAGCTAATTGGGAGCCACTGAAAGGAAGTGGGTTATGCACTTAGAAGATTCATTCAGTGCTGTGGTAATGGCCATGATCTCCCTATTCACCTGAGGTAGATCAACTGGAACACCACTGAAGTGCTTGGCCCTACCTGTCCCTGGAACCCCATAGTTCAGGGCAGGCAGGAGAGCTCTCCCAAGTGGATCAGAGGGAGTTATTTCAGCTCAAGTTGTAGCTTAACTGAACCCCAAAAGGGAGACCTTTCTACATGGAAGATTAGACTCTCAAACATGAGGTTTTCAGTGCCAGGTGCTGGCAGGGTGTTCCATGTTCCAGCCAGGCAGGAACAGGCAGCTGGAAAGCTTCGTGTCATTCCAGGCCCCTGCAGGTGCTGACCCAGCTGCACAAACAGGATTTCAAAGCTGCCCTCAGGTGGACCACAGTCACCTTCCTGTCCTGCCTCCTGCATTTCCCTGGGGAGCACTGAGTTGCCTCCATGGATCTGTGGAATCCTCCACGTGGAAACTCTGGTGCTAAACTTGCAAGGGCTTGTTGGGGCCTGGCATGGGGCAGAGTGTCCCTGCTGGCCTCTGGCCTCAGGTCTCTTTCCAGGGAGTCCTTTGCTAACAGAGGGACACAGAGGGGGAAATGTCCAAGGATTCTCAGCACTTAGGCTGTGGAGACTCCAGGTATGCAAGTCTTAGCACCAGAGAAGTTGTACCAAGAGAGGGAACAGTTGTTCCTGCAATAACCATGTGTGTGTGTAATCCAACCCCTTCATGACCCCAAGAAGAAAGTCTTGGTCTCAAGATCCACACAGGAGGTTGGTGAGCCCTTAACTACTGTGAAGCCGTAACACCAAGCAGCGGGCAGGGGTTGGTTTGGGTGCCTTGGTCCCCTACATGAGGTTCTTTAAATTCAACTGGCTCCATCCCAACACATGTGTGGCAGGATAACTCGGATATTCCAGAAGGAATCCCACCTGCAGTTGGTGTTCCTCCTACTTTCTTTGCTGTACGGAGCACATTCATCACACTCCATCACCTCTGCCTTAGGGCTTGAGGAAGGAAGGGAAGGAGAAGAGGGGAACCATCAGGGATGTTTTACCATTCTCCATGTGGTTCCTCTCGATGAAGTTGCGGCCAAGGTCGGCCTTGCAGATCTTCTCCACGTGCCTCATGCAGACATTGAGCAGGTCATCCCTGAGGAGCCCCATGGAGGGGCTCATGCTGTCCCCCTCCAGCAGCACGCTGTAGGTCGGCAGGGACGGAGGGGGCACGTAGCTCCTCATGAGGGCACCGAACTCCTGCCACACCAGGAGGGAGCAGAGTTACCAGGGAATGGGAGAGGACACATCCCAGGGGACCTGACACAGCCCACGGGACCCACCACGTCCCAGGGGACCCACCACCACTGGGCTCCCAGAAGAGTGAAGGGCAAAGGAGAGAGGGAGAGGTGGAGGGGGCAGACAAATGCTCTGGCCACGAGCTGTGGCCACCTCTAAGACAACATATCTAAGTTCATCCTTCACATGTCAAGGGGAGCTCCTGACACGGGTGGGAGTTGAACTGCAGAGGGTCAACACATCTTACACTACCATGGGAGTTTAGGGCAAATCCTGCCTTCAGTGGGAAAAGAGAAACTTCAAAGGAGGTCTCAGTTACCTGCAGGAAGAGCACAGAGTCGCTGATCTGGTGGATCTGCTCTCTGTTCTCCTTGTCCTCCCGCAGCAGCTTTGCCCTCTCCTCCAGCTCATCCACGATTTCCTTCACGTTCTCCGATGCAATCTTCTCCCTCTGGTCCAGGGCAGCCTTCACTTCATCCCTCTGCCTCTCCAGGTCCCGGATCAGCTCCTTGAAATGCTGGTCCACCGTGGCTTTCTCGTTGGTGGTGTAATTCTGAAGGGGAAGGGGCAGGGAGAGGAGGAGCGGGAAAGACACAGCAGAAAGAAGAGAGTCAACTTTTCAGGGAGTCCTTTGCTAACAGAGGGACACAGAGGGGGAAATGTCCAAGGATTCTCAGCACTTAGGCTGTGGAGACTCCAGGTATGCAAGTCTTAGCACCAGAGAAGTTGTACCAAGAGAGGGAACAGTTGTTCCTGCAATAATTATGTGTGTGTAATCCAAAGGGCATGATGTCTTCCTGACTGTAAGAGCATGTCTTTTATTTCAGTTCATAAACTGCACTTTTAGGTGATATTTAAAAACACTGTTTAAGCTTCTAAATCATGATGTTGGCTCCTCAGCAATTTGAACATTAAATTCCTACCCTTTCAAAGCTTTAAAGGTGCTGAAACACTTTTACAAACCTGACCTCAAGGTCCCACTGAAATGTTTCTCAGAAAGACTGGATGCAACTATACTCAGAGTCAGAATTTCTAGGTCAGGTTTCCAATAATAATAATAATAATAACAGTAATAATAGTAATAATAATAATAAAGCAGATGAAAAGCAGAACTGGTGAGCCAGTGTGTGTGCACCACATAAAAGGGAGAAGAATGGCTTTGTCTATTAATATTATGCAAATTTGCTGGAGTGTCTCCAAGCAGTGTTTTCACTGCTCTGTTCAGTTAGGGCATAAACAACAAAAATAACACCGTTGCTGTGTCCCAACCCTCACCATGGTGAAAGAATTATAAAGGAGCTTTATATCAGCATGGAAATAAGCTGTTCCACCACAAACAAGGTGTTTGCTGGTGGAAGTGCTGCCTTAGCTCTGCCTGGGCTCTCCAGAGCCTTTCTGCAGCTTATTGTTGTGTGTGGTCTGGTGGGAAGAGGAGCTGCACACCTTTGTTGCTGGACCCGCACACCTTTGTTGCTGGACCCGCACACCTTTGTTGCTGGACCCGCACACCTTTGTTTCTGCACCTGCCTGGCTCCTGCTGGTGGAAGAACCACCAGGCACCCCCAGCAGGAGGGGCCCAGGGTGGTTTGCAATGAGGCTGTGCTGCCTCTCCTTGACGTCCCCAGGATGTATCACAAGGGCACTTCAGTAGGAGTTGTTGGTGCCAAGATCTGGCAGGGGTGAGTTTGGGAGAGCCATGGGTGAGGATGGAGTGAGTCAGAGCTGGGCATGTCAGGGAAATTGAGGAGAGCAAGAGAGGAATGTGGGAGAGAGAGTGGAAAAGAAAGTGAACTGAGCATCTCACACGCACCTTGATCCGGTCCCTCTCCTTCTGCCACTTGTCCATCTCATCCTCCACCTCGAT
This sequence comes from Formicarius rufipectus, assembly GCA_013399695.1. Lineage (NCBI taxonomy): Eukaryota > Metazoa > Chordata > Aves > Passeriformes > Formicariidae > Formicarius > Formicarius rufipectus. The sequence goes on along the minus strand of VXAU01004101.1, from coordinate 986,372 downwards.
GATCTTCAGCTGCAGCTGCTCCTTCTGCAGCGAGAGCTCAGCCTGGGGGGAGAGGGGAGAGGAGGGAAGGGAGTCCCATGAGTTGGGGTTGAGGGTGGCCCATTCCAAGCAGCCTGTGCTTCCCCTGGGCAGCAATAGCTGGGAGGTGCAGGGTCCTGGCACCGCTTGAAAAGGGGATCATGTGGTGCCCCTGGGCAGCATCCCAGAGCTGCTGGCTGGGTCAGGACACTCAGCTCCCTCAGCAAAGCAGCAGCACAGCATCCACCTACCACGGTGCCTCTTTAGCCTGGAGGAGGCTCAGGGGTGACCACATCACTCTCTACAACACCCTGAAAGGAGGGTGTGACCAGGTGGGGTTGGTCTCTTCTCCCAGGCACCAGCAAGAGGACAAGGGGGCAGGGCTGGAGCTCTGCCAGGGGAAATTTAGGTTGGATATTAGAAAGAAATTCTTTACAGAGAGAGTGATCAGACACTGGAATGGGCTGCCCAGAGAGGGAGTGGATTCACCATCCCTGCAGGTGTTTAGGATGTGACTGGATGTGGCATCAGTGCCGTGGGCTGGGGATCACAGTGGGGTTGGATCAAGGGTTAGGCTTGGTGATCTTGGAGGTCTCTTCCAAGCCAGCTGCTTCTGTGATTCTGTGATTTAATCACATGAGAGTCATGAGCTGGAGGAGGGCTGTTTCCAAAGGAGCTGTGTGTGCAGAGAGGGCCCATCCCAGGGAGTGTCTCTGCTGCAATAACAGTCCTCACTCGTGTAATCACGGAATGACGTCTGACGAGTGTTGCAACAGGAGGATGATGCCTCCGGCAGGAATTCTGTTTGGACAGGATTGGGGATTAATTTGCTCCGAATTGAGAGCTTTCATGTTATGATGAAGCTGGGGAATGCTTGGAAAAAAAAAAAAAAAAAAAAAACAACAAAAAACCAAAAGAAAGAAAAAAAGGAAAAACCCAAAAGGGAGGAGGTGCGGTCAAGCTGCTTGGCTTAGCTCAGCAGCTTCACTGGGTTCCTTTGCTTCTGGTGGAGCCCTGGCTGCCCAGGGCAGCTTGGAGAAGACCCTGGCAGGGCAGCTCCTGGGAAGGCAGTCCATGGATGAGCCCAGGACTGGTTGCCAGGAGGACCCTGTGCCATGAACTCGGGCCAGCCCTTCACATTCAGCACGTCCCTGCCCAGCACGTCCCGACAAAGCCTTTGTTGATGCATTTCGTGTGTGTGCAGCTGTGGCCACGGGCAGTCTGGCTGAGGGACACTCACCCCAGAGCTGCTGAGGAGCTACAGCAGCTGGCAGAAAGGACCTGTCTTCTGCCACTGGGCTGTGGTGGTGCTGGAGAAGCTCTGCAAACCTCCTGCTCGTCTGGGATCTCTTGGCTGTGGTTGTGGTACCCAAAATCGTATTCAGAACAATTGCAGGCAAGGGAGACACAGGACGGATAAATGAACTCCCACACAACTAACCCAGCTGTCCATCCAAGAATATAATAGAACATGGAAATCTGGGTCTTTATTGATCACAGCTGCCCTCGGGGTGGGAGGTTAAAGCTTTCCAACTCTCCATTCGGGGTGCAGAGCAGGCAGTGAGCTGTGAACCAGCTCAGACAAGCCCAGCCCAGCCAGGCTCCTGTCTTGGTGCCTGTCACAGCAGAGTCCTGAGCTGGAGTCAAGCACAGCTGCCTTGGAGAGCCACTGACTCTTGCTGTTCCAATCTAGAAAATCTCTACTTAGAGAGGGAAAAAATTATAAAACACTAGAGAGTGGGATCAAAAAGGGAAATGTGCTCAGAAGAGCTGCACCCTCACATTGTCACTGTCCTTGTTGTTGGGAGTTAGGAGAGCACTGGCCCTCCAAATATTATCCTGGCAGCCCTCAATGGTGACCTGAATGCTGCCATGAGCTGAATCTCATCTCCTGTAGGGGTTCAGGGTACATATGAGAGGGGTTTGTGGACAGGTTCTTCATGGATCTGCATACAAGATGAGAAAATCTGCTCTACTGCTGTTCAAAAGCTGTGTGAGCTTGATCATAGTTCCCATGTTTTCAAGACAGTTACTTGAGTGAATCCATGCTTTTTTCCATTCTCGTGTGTATTGTGAGATGTCCTCTGCATCAAGACTCTTTGCACAGCAGGAAAATGCAATAAGATCTAAATGCAACATTTTAGATCCAATTAACCAATGTGAGAAATTACTGTAAAAGACAAGTTGTTTTCTTGAGCCACAGAGCTACATGCAGATGGCATTTATGGTTAGCAAAGTAAAAAGCACATCTCATGAGCAATTATTTCCCCCCTCATCCATAAATATCAGGATATTCTGATGACAAGAATGTAAGTGAAATCATACAGAGAAGGATTGGAGGGATTTTTTGGAGAAGAGCAGATCTTTGACAGTCACACATCCACTCCCAAACACCAGGGATTTGAAGAGAGAGGAAAAAATGTCAGGGGATGGCTGGAAGGTGGTGCTGACAATGTAATACTTTTATAGTCTTTTTAATTAAGATGGGTCTCCAAGGAATTTTGGAAACTATTACTTGCTCAAAAGTGCTACTAAGGTTGTTGCAGTTCTACCATCCCTTGGCTCAGGAAGATACTTTGGGTGCCTCTGGGATGGGATGTAACAGCTATTTAAGGGCAGACCCACACAACAATTTAGAGGGAGATTTATGATTTGCAAATGGAAATTACAGAGATAGTTCCAATAACCAGAATGCAAATACCACACTCATCCAGGTTTGGCAGGGGTTAAAACACCCCTTCTGGTGGCAAGAGGAGACACCAGCACAGACACCAGCAAGGGCAGACGAGGTGAAGGAATTGTGGGATCCTGCAAACATTCAAAAAATCCTACCAAAAAACCACCCAAACCTAATCTTACCATAGAAAAAATGTTAAAAAATGGGTCCAGGGAGACTCTGGGATAGTACAGGAACTGTATGGGCATAAGGATGCATAAGGTTGCTCGGGAGAGGGACCACAACTTAAGAGGTGATTTCATGATGTTTTCAAGACCCTGTTCAGCCTGGGACTGGCTGGTTGAGCATCCAATTTATCACATATATATTTACAGCAGGGTGGTTACAGGTCCTAAGGACAGTCAGCTCAACTTCATCCCATCTGAGGAAACTCCTCTCCCAGCTTTCTTTGTATTCCTCACATTTTCCAGAGTCAACAAACCCTGATTCTCTTGTGATGGACCATCCAGAACAAATCCATTTGGTGGGACTTGGAGGTCCCAGAAGGTCCCAGGGACAGATAGTACAGAGACACCACCCACTGTAGGGGGAGCCCCTGCAATGCAGAAATAACAGCAACAGGGAAGAAGATGCAGGAAATGCAAGTTTAGACCATTCAGTTCGAGTAGGGCAGGTTAAGAAGTGATGGCACTGAGAGTCTTGGAGCTAAGACTGGATGTCCTATTAGAGTCTAAATTAATTAGGCCAGCCCAGAGGCCTAAGTGAAAGTTCAGAGTGTACACCTAAACATTCACAACTGAGCCCAGCCCTTGTGCTGTGGAGGACCTGGAGATGTGAGATTATGAGTCTTGAGTCATGACGCAACTCGTTTTTGCAAGGCAGCAGTACAAGCATCATCATGTCCTAATGCTCTGGGAACCCAGTGGTGGATCAGGGAACACCCCTGTGTCACCAGCCTGGGAGAGCTCTGCTAATTACCAGGAGCACCATCCAAAGCCAGTAATGAGGCTGGAGAAGGGCTGAGCTGTCCCAGCACGGGGCCAGGATTGGGGCTGACGTGGCTGAGCAGCCTGTAAACTGTCTGAGGTATCAGTTCTGCTGCTTCTACACGTGCCTCTTCCCCTCTAAGCAGAGCTGGGGGCCAGTGGGCTAAAACCTCTGCAGACTCTGCCAGAGCTGAGGCCAGAAAAGGCTTCCTGCCCAGTTTGAGGAGACTTCCTTACTTGCAAACTGGTGGGTTTTCCCTGGATTCTGCCCTCACTGTGGAAGCATTAAATGCAGAAAGCAGGCAAACAGGCAAAGCTACTCAAATCACAACTTGCAGCAGGTGGTTTTCCCAGCTTCCCAACCAGGAAGAACACCCTGCAGGTGACTGCAACCACCTCTGGGGAAGGAGCATCTATTTTAAGCTGTGTCCACCAAGTGACCGCGAGTGGTGTAGATGAGGTCTCACAGCCACCTTGCATCAGTGGAATATTGATATTCCATGTTGCTTCCATGATATTCCATGATCCTGTCCTGTTGACACACTCCTGTTTGCTCAGGAGCCAAGGCAGAGGGCTCAGATGGAAATCCCTCTGGGTCCATCTCTGGGGGTGGTTGACTTCAAAGCCTGGCTCAGCCTCTGTGAAGTCTCCCCTTTCAAAAGCAGTTTTGTGGAGACAAGGAACACCCAGCTCCCATTCCTGCACAGCACTTCTCTGTACCTGAGGTACAACGTGAACGTTCCTTTAAAGGTAAAGAATTAAAGAAAAAAAGAAATAAATCAAAGTGCTTTTCAGCAGAGCTGACCTGACATGCTGAGCACCAAGGCTGGTGCTGGAAGGTAATGCCAGGTTATTTACAGCTCTGGGACTGGCAGGCACAGGTGAAGTTGTCTCATTTTGAGAACAGGCCTGTAAAACAGGTTTGGAATGAAGGATCCCTTTTCAAAATGAAGGATGCTGTCTGGAAGGGGGGCTCTAGTTCTGCTGATAAATCCAGCTGGCCACAGGGTTTTATTTGGGTGTACAAGCTGCCGTGGATAATTGTCACCTCTCAATGCTGAGTGGTTATTCCCCAGCCTCACAGACTTTTCCTTGTACTGATTCTGGTGCAGGGGTTCCTTTTCCTTTGAGTGTGCAGCAGGAAACTAATGCCAAGTGGCTTTGGGGGAGGCATTAAAGGCTTGCTGGGTAAAACACGCAAACAGCTCTGGGTGGAAGCTCAGAAGAAACGGCTCTGTCTGAGTCCCTGTGCCTTCCACTTGGGGAAAAGCACTCCAGGAAGAGGGGGATGAGCCACTCTCACCCCAGGCTCCTGAAAAGTGGAAGATGCTGCTGTGTTCCCTGTCTGAGGCACAGAAACCAGGCTCTCCACTGCTTGCTAAATGCTCTAAGTAGCAGCTGTGTGGCTTGTCTGCATTCCTCTTCTCTTCAGCTCTGTCTGCTCCATGAAGCAAGCAGAGTTTCCTAATTCCACAGAAGGATCTTTCCCAACACTAAAGCACAGCATCTCTCTTCCCTGCAGGCCTGGAGCATAGACAGACTCATGAAAGAGCCTGAATCCTGCCTCAATTCTGCAGTGCACAAGGACAGCTGTCCCCAAACTCCTGATTATGGGAGTTTTGTGCCTCCAAATTACTGAGCACCCCGAGTGACAGTCAGGCTCAAGTGCAGCACAACACAGGAACACACCCACCCCAATTCCCCTGGAATCCTCTCCAGCTTTGGAGTCACAGAATAGCCAGGGACTGGGGAATCCTTGCACATGAACCAGTGGCATCCAGCAGTGTGTGAAGGGCTCTGGCTGGGTACAGCTGTGCTCTGCCCACCACGCCACTGGCACAGTGAGCAAATTTGGAGGTAGTAAAACCCCCCTGGAGCTGCTTGGAAAACAGAGCAGGGATGAGGGTGACCTGATGTGGGGGTTTTGCTTCAGCACCAGCCACACTTGGCCACTTCTCCAATTTGTGGTCATATTCCAACCCAACTGATTTGCAAGGCTTGATAAGAGTAGGTGGCACACACAGAAGGTGGGAAATGTTCATTCCTCTTTGTGGTTCTTGCTAAGGCTCCGCCTATGGTGAATAAAGCAGGGCTAGGAATAAACATTTGTAAGCAACAGCACTCCTGTTAATTGTTTTTGTCTGAGTGAACGCTCACTCAAGTTACAACAGGAGCAAACTCGTTGTCAGGAGAAACTTGCAGATGTGTGTGATTCATATTGATAAAGCCCTAAATCCTTTTGGCTTTTAGCTCAGCAGGATCAGCACAGGACCGTGCAGGAGATCCTGAGTGGCACAAGGACTCTGGGAGAGAAATCAAACATCATGTAAATTGGAGGTAAAGTCTTTGCTGCTCAGCTCATTACATGCAAGGTGTAGGTCCATCCAGCTGCAGGAAGAAGCATCTGGCTGGCTTTGCTTCCTCGGGAAGCAACTGTTTAACCTCCTTCCAGCAGAAATGCTGAGAGGAACGGGACACCCTGGCACACACTGGGCACAGCATTATGTTAGAGCTCTGCCACGTTCAGAGCTGACATCAAAACCACCAGAAGAAGCAATTCTGGAACAAACAGCAGGCTGGCAAGCCCTGCAGGAACTCAAGGAAGGCTGGCTGGGACATGGAAGAAGCTTTGTCTGGTTTCGGCAAAGCTGCCAGTTGGAGATGACATGGCAAGGAAAGACCAAACAGGAAGACAGAGATAAGCTCTACATAAGATGCTACTTCAGCCTTATGAGATAAATCTTCCCAACTCATTAGAAAGAGCTAAACTGTTCTTCCCATCAAGGGTGACTGCAGAATTTCTAACAGCAGGTATTTGTATCTGCCTGTTCAGCACATCAGAGCACTGGCTGGGGCTGTGCCTCAGAAAAGGAGCGTGCAGATCTGACTGTCCTTCCAGTTTCTGCCACGGACCCACTGTGTGACTCCAGGCTAATTGCTTTATATTATCATTTCAGGAGGCTCCTCTCTGTCACCTCTCCTGTCCTATCTGCTTGGAAAGTTTCTAGGCCAGGACATGCTTTCACTGTGGATGTGCAGCAGTCAGTGTGGTGAAACCCCAACCTCTGCTAGAGCTTGTGGGATACCATCCACCCACCCAGAGAGCAAACAGCATGAGACTTGAAGCACCAAGAGGTGAAAGGCACTCCAGCAGTGAGCCCTGCTCCTCATGTCCTCAGATGTCCATCCTCAAAGCCCATTGGAGTAACACTCCAGGGAATATGAGTGTGTTTTGTGCTTGCACAAGGGCTTTTTTCTTCATCTAAACTCCAAAAGGTTCCTCCTGTGAGTGTGACTCAACGGGATTGTATCACTAAGAGATAAGTAAAAACACCCAGAAACTCACTCTAAGAAGCTGAGATGGCAATTTTCAACAGTCACCCAGTGCCCACCAGTACCTTTGGCAGCTCTGACCTGACCACCTGCATTCTGGAGGGCCTGAGCCTGATGCCCACCTTTCTGGCTGTGGGTAACACTACACAAACACTGTCAAAACCAGAGAGACTTGAGATTGGTTTGGTTTTTCTTTTTTAAAAAAACCCTTAGTACATAGGGCTTTGATTCAGCTCCTGGTGTGCAACCAGGGGTGCAAACCAGGTTCTCCATGCCCCAAATCCAGCCTGCCACACGACAGCAGCGTTGTGCTGCTGCAACCAGCCATTAGGAGAACAGCAATCCCACCACAGCAGCACCCAGGCAATGGCACCTCTCCTCCAAACCCTCCCCATCCAGCACCAGAGCACCCCAGGATTGCACACAGACTTCAGGCTGGAGAGCAAAAGCTGAGGTGTAACCCCGAGCTCTCCAGGCTGATGGGCGCACAAAATAAAGGGAGTGTTACCTCTTTCCCTGCCTTCTCGATCTCCACTGTCACTGTGCTGTGGTTCTTGTGCTCCTGGAACATGCAGAGGTAGCAGATGCACATCTGGTCTGTCTGACAGAACAGCTCCATGGTCTTCCCATGCACAGGGCATTTTCTTGCTTCGAAGTCCCTGATGGGGTCCAGGAGCTGGTGGTCCCGGAAAGCTGCTCCCTCCAGGTGGGGCTTGAGGTGCAGCTCACAGAAGGAAGCCTGGCACACCAAGCAGGACTTCACAGCCTTTTGCTTGTTGTCGATGCAGGAATCACACAGAACATCCTCAAGCTTCACCCTGGGCCGTGACCCAGCTGCTCTGTCTGGCTTGTTGAAGGGTCTTCTCAGGTCGCCCGTCTCCACCAGAGGAAGAGAAGATTTCTTCAGGTCTCCCATCTGCCCCCCAGAGAACAACGACTTTCTCCCTTCCCCGTCATTGGGCAGGAAGCTCTTTTTGGAATCCAAGGAGAAGAGAGACTTCCTGAGGTCTCCTTTCTCTGGGAAGGAGAGGGCTGGTCTCCTCATGTCTCCGATCTGTCCGCTGCCATACTGCATCTTCTTGGAGTCAGCTGAGTCCATGCTGAAGTAGGTTGATCTCTTCTCATCCGATGACTCCACAAACTGAATGATGGGCCTCTTCCAGTCACTCCCAGAGAAGAGGGAGCTCTTAATTTGCCCTGTCTCCAAGGCAGCACCGCCCGTGCCTTTTATAGCTTCTTTCTCAGCTCCGCCAGGGCTCGTGGTCTTCTTCGCTTCTTCTTCTTTCTTCGGGGTGGTTGGGCTCTTCACGTCCTCCGCCTTCCCAGTGGTCCCGTTTGTCCTCGCTGCACTCCCCGTTTCCATGGTCTGACCAGGGCAAGTGGTTGCTCTGCTGGGTCCTTCCTGCAGTCCCTGCCTCCAGCCCCCTCCAAAGCAGGTCCCTCTGCCTGGTCGCTGTCCCAGCAAGGAATGGCTGTGGAATGCAGGAAACCTTCAGCCCAAGGGGCGCACCTGGAGCTCCCGCAGGGAGGAGGAGAACGCCTGGATTGTGCTGGGGAGATGGAGGGGGGAAGAAAGGAGCAGACGGTGAGGGCTCAGGAGCTACAGCTGTGCACTTAATTATACAAGGCAGTCCACACCCAGGAACATTCTTGTCTAACCAGGTTTGGGAGGAAGGGCTGTTTATATACATAGAAATGGCTTCTGAAAAAAATCGTTTTCATTAAGATGTGGCAACCAGTCCGACGGCTTGTTTCAAAAATAATTCTGCTCCCTGGCTGCCAGGAGCTGAGGTTCCCTCCTTGCAGAGATGGGCAGGGTCAGGGAGACCACGAGATGCCCAAGATGGGTTTGTTAACTGGGTCATCCACACGCACCAAAATAATTGGGGTTGTAATTAAAATGAACGCCTAGAATAAAGCATTCTTCAGCTGGGCTCCCCCGAGGGCTTACTGTGTTCAGCAGGACAGGGAAGGGGAAAATGGTTAATACTGCGTTTAAACGACCCTATTATCTTAATTTTGATTTGCTCTTGGGTTTGTGCAAGGTCCATCCTTCCAGGACTGGAAACAGCCCAACTATCAGAACCACACAGCTGGCCTGAAGTGAAAATGGGCTCGTCCTGCTTTTCCCACAGGCCATGCAGTGCCCAAAATATGAGCAGTAGAACAAAACCCCCATTGTGTGTTTGGATAAAAACTTCAGGTGTCTTCAATGTGGCTCTTCCCATAAATGTCCACTGGTGATCTTGACACACCTGGAACACACCTGGAAGAGGAACTGTTTTACAGCTACATAGCCAAAATATTTCTTGCAAGAAAAAAAAAGAGCTGATAAGGTTTTAAAAATAGATCTGTCTCCACTAGCTGGATTCCTGGGAAATGTTCACTACTTGGACTCACAGAGGATTTCAGAAGAAAAAGGCTCTTCAGAAGCACTGGTGAATTCCAGCAACTTCAAAAGAAGGAGTTTGATCTCGTATCACATCCCTTCAGATTATACTCTGAGAGTAATGCCCAGGGTGTAAATTAACCATGCCAAAGACTCCTGCTTCATTGAATTTTTACAGAATGCAATGGTGGTGTTGCTGGACAATGTGATTTTTAACCCTAATAATGTCTCATTGAATATTCATAATGAAACTCCTGCTGGAAGTGATGTAAGGAGAGGAGGAAAAGTCCAGATCTTCATTTTGCATCTCTTTTTGAGATATGGAGGAGAAAGAGAGAACCCAGACCAGGAACAGGATACACTCTGGATCTGATAAGAAAAGGAGGGAGCCAGCAAGTGCCTGTCTTACAGATGCAGTTTCTGAGGGCTTTGTTGTCCAAAAGGAGAGCAAAGGAAAGTGATTTTTTTTTTCCCTGGGCCCCCTGGCTCACAGATCCAGCCCCTCTTACTGTCTGGGTGTCATTATGGCTCTCTGTCTCTGAGAAATGGCTCAGCACACAGGATTTTTTGGATAATAGCTGTTGGGAAAGGCCACACCTTGTGCAGTAATTTCTAATGGACATTTTTTTATTAATAGGGCCACGGTCTTTCATGAGTCACAAGTCATTCTCTGGTGTAGGAAAGGGCAATGCTATTTTTTAAAAAACCAATTTCATAAAAGAAAAATTTGACTGACATACATGTATTTCTTCCCCCCTGGCTTTCTGGGCTGAGCTGTTCTTTATAACATCAACAGCCCTGTAGATCTCCAAGTAATTAAGAATCCTGGAGGGTGGAGGCGCCTGTTCTCACGTGTACAGAGAAGACTCAGCAGAGCTTTGCCAGCCAGCATTTAAGGCCTAAGGAACAAAAAACATCTGTATGGAGAGGTCTGATGTGGAAGAAGGTGGCCTTGGTTTCTCTTTGTTTTCCTGATGCTGTGTTAATGTTCTGGAGAAAGTAGGGCAGTGAAAAGGCTGGGGGCTGAATTTTTAGATCTTGATGTAAATCTGGAGTAAATCATAGTCCCGTGGTTTGGGTCAGAAAGGACCTTAAAGACCATCTTGGTCCCACCCCCTGCCCCGGGCAGGGACACCTTCCACCCAACCTGGCCTTGGACACTTCAGGGATGGGGAGGTCACAACCTCTCTGGGCAGCCTGTGCCAGGGCCTGCCCACTGGGTTATTGAAAATGGATTTCCTGAAGAGGAATATTTGCTTCCAGTCTGCACTGAGCCTCCCTGGAGCCTGCAGGAAGACAGGAAGGATGGCCCTCAGTATGTGCCAGGAGCCACTTCTGCATAACTCCACTTTCACTGGTCCCCTTTCCAGCTCAGCTGAGCCTCAGAGCATCCCACAGGCCTGGTCTTAGTGCCCTGGGCATGTCCTGCTTGCAAATACCTGGGCAACCCTGGCAGGTGCTCATGTGGCCAAAGTGGCTCCCCTGTGCTCCACATGCTGGAGCTGCTGCTTGGCCAAGCCCTCTCCTTCCCCACCGTCTCTCTGCACCTCATCGTGTCCTTTTCAGGCCAAAACATTCTTTGCAGACAGGACCCAACTCTCTCTTGTTATTTTTGGCCTCTCCTGGGCCATGTGTTGTTCACACCTGTCAGAAAGTTGGGGTGCACAGGGTTGTCTTGGTGACCCCAAACCACTGCCAGTTCTGCCTGGGGGTCACAGCAGGAGAAGTGCTGTTAAAGGGCAGCTTCTTAGTCACAGGGCAGTTTGTTTGACAACTTGTGCTTCTGTTCCTCACCATATTTAGAACCTTTAGAATCACAGAATAACAGGATGGACTGGATTGGAAGGGCTCTTAAAGCTCATCTCCTTCCACCCCCTCCACACCTTCCACCAGCCCAGGTGGCTCCAAGCCCCATCCGACCTGGCCTTGGACACTTCCAGGGATGGGGCAGCCACGGCTTTTCTGAGCACATGTGCCAGGGAAGGATTCCTTCCATAAATCCAACCTAAATTTCCCCTCTCTCAGTTTGAACCCCATTCCTCCTTGTCCTGTCATTACAATCCCTCTCTGGTTTCCTTGGAGCCCCTTCAGACACTGCAGGGGGGGTTCCACACCCCTTGTCTTCTCCAGGCTGAACAGCCTCAACTTTCCCAGCCTGTGTCCATAGGGGAGATGCTCCAGTCCCTGTTACCAACTTTGTGGCCTCCTCTGGACCTGCCCCAAGAGTCCCACACCTTTTATCCTGGGGAATAAAAGCTGTGCAGTGTCCAGGTGGGCTCTCACCAGAGCAGCTCTCCCCATCTCTGCACACACACACACATCTCCCAGGCAATGCAGCAGCCAAACACAGCCCAGCCTGGATGCCTCTTCGTCTCTGCACCTCCCAGAGGGTGGCTCCTCATTTCTCCAGCACGAGTTCACACTCGGCTGAGCATCCCCGGGGAGTTTTGCTCTGGCTCTCCCCGGGTGTGCTGAGCAGCCCCAGTGTCAGAGCCATCACGGGGAGCCCTGTCTGTGCCTGTGACTCAGAGCACACACCCACCCTTGGCATCTGCAGGGCCTTTCATCTCCAGAACTCGCAGAGCTTTTCAAAGGTTCACAAATTAAACTTGACAACACCTTTGCAAAATAGGTCTGGGTTGCTCAGCCCCTGTGGCAATTGGGGAAACTGAGGCACGTACTGTGGGAGCAACAGACTTTTCAGCAAAATGAGCTTTTTCCCCCCCTGAAACTGCTGTGCAGCCTTTTTGCTTTACCATTCTCTTATTTTTCCTTGATTTTCCTCCATTTCTAAAAAAGATTTAGTATTTAATACCCCATGCTGCTGCTGCTCTTGTTTTGAACATCATATCCTCTGTTGCAGCAGACAGCTGGGGTATTTTGTTGCTTGTACCAAAGTGTTCTCAGCAGGCAACGTGCTGCCCAAAAACCTTCGTGGGGTGGTGCCTCGAAACCACACCTCCCCAGGATGAAAAAGTGAAAAAATTGAGTCCATTTCAAACGCAGTAGAACAGAAACAGTTAAGCCAACCCCAGGGCACTCCTTTAGACGGGCTCCAGAGGAGAATTTCAAACACCACGGACTGATGAAGTCATGGAGAGTCACAGAGAATTAGCTCAACCAGCCCATGATTCACTGGCCCCAGTTCTCACAACAACTCCAACCAAACTGGGAGCAGGGAACCTGCCTGCTAATTACCCGTGCTCTACCCACTAATCCACTCTGCTTTCACATCCCACATACCTTCAGCCTTTTCTCATTTCTTCCACCTTTCTATCACATACATGCAGGGCCCAGATGGGAGGCAGAGATGCACCCAGGCTGTTCCTGCTCCGAGAGAGCCCAGGAATGAATCTGCCAGGCATGGGGAGCCCGTTGAGCAATGCCCAAGCATTAAGCAGCTCCCAGAGCAGGCAGAACGAGTTCAGGGCTTCCTGCTGCTCTCACAGGGACCAGAGTCAGTCAGCAACACATCCAGGTGGGTCAGTGGAGCTCTCCTGGCAGAGAGGGCACGGGGGAAACAACAACACCACAGCTTGGAGCAGCTCTGCAGACACTCTGAGCTCGGGATTTCATGGAATTGTGGAACGGTTTGGGTTGGAAGGGACTCGAAAACTTCTCTTGTTCCAACTCCCTGCCATGGGCAGGGACACCTTCCTCTAGCCCAGGTTGCTCCAACCTGGCCTTGGACACTTCCAGGGATGAGGCAGCCACAGTTTCTCTGGGAACTCTGCCCCCCTTCTGGGTAAAAACCTTCTTCCTAACATCTAATTTAAGCCTCCTCTCTTTCAGTTTAGAACCATTGCCCCTTGTCCTGTCATTATCTACCCTTATAAAAAGTCCCTCTCTCTCCTTCTTATGAGCCCCCTTACGGTACTGGAAGACCCCAGTGAGGTGTCCCTGGAGCCCTCTGCCACACCACCACACCTTCTTCTCCATGCTGAGTTGGTATGAGATGGACTCACTTTGCACAGCGTAAGGTGAAGCTCAGGCATCTGAGGCAGTGTGGCTTCACTGGCTCCATGTGATCATCAGCTGTGTGACTTGGAGCAGCCGATGAAGGGAAGGGAAGCTGAACCAGGAGGATCATCCTTGGGGGATGCATGTCCACGTTTGAGCACGTGGTGAACTGAGTTCCTCTCTAGTCCTGGGCAGGATTTCACTTCAGATACGAGGACTTGGACTTTTCGGGTGGTGTGAGCATCCAAATAGCTCCTCCAGGGAACCATGCTGGGCAAAGACAAGCTTCCCAGGGCTTAAACCAGGCCTGCAGGCTATGAGCTGGACCAGGGGGAATCTTAATGGCTGGAAGAAGTCCCAGGAAGGCCATAAACGCCCGTTGTGTAACAGCGATACTCACGAGGCTGCAGGAGGAGGGTGACTCACTGCAGGAGGGACAGGGCTGTGACAGGACCAGGGCAGGCACTGCAGGATATCTGCTGCCTGGGGGAGGACCCTCTCTCGTGGTTCTGCTGAGTCTTCAACTTCAACAAGGCTGAAGGTGGAAAATGACACCTCAGCATTGAATTAGCATGGAGGGCAGGAGGAGGATTAGCAGCTAAAGAGGGAAGCTTTGAGTTAAAGGACAGTGCTATTGCCAGATGAAATAGGGGAAATTTGGCCATTAAAAACACAGGATAGAAATTAGAAGAGCATCACAAGAGCAGAGGTCAGGGATGGCCCTTGAAAGAGCTTTGGACATCAGAATATGAACTGGATTCAGGCTGAGCCTGCTACAGTCATCAACACGTTGCATAACTGTTCAGAGGATCCTGCATGCCTTCAATGTGCTTACAAGGCTTGTTGCACCATGTTCAGATTGTTTTTATTTAATTGTTTTTAATTAATTAACGAAGCCTGTGTTTCAAGGCTTCTGCTGTAGAGGCCAGGAAGGATTCCCCCCAGCCCCCACTTTGATGGTTAACTTGGTTTCTGTGTCATTGGTTTTCAGTTTTCGTTTTCTTTTCCACCTCCTTTTCATGCACTTGGCCCAGAGTGAGATGGGGAAGTTGGGTGGGGTTGGCTGCACCTCTCGGGTGCCTGCTCAGCACTAAAACACAATCTCCAAATTTGGGACCAGGAAGGAATATTCCTTAGCCAGATTGGCAAGGACTGCTGGAGATTTCTTACCACCTGCTGTAGGATGGCTTATTGTCTTTGGCTTCTTGGGAACGTGGTCACTGGCAGTTTTCAGCCCCAATAACCATGGAAGTGGGATTTCATGGATGGTTCCACATGCAGACTTGAGAGACTGTGATTCTGTTCTGCTTCAGCTTGTTTATAATCTCCTAAAGTGCTCTGGGATCCCTGGGAACAAAGCAGTCCACAACAGAGAGATATTACTGTGTGAAATTGATAGTTTATATAATCTTATGGTTTGGGGGGCTGTAGAAGAAGAATGAAACATCGCATTTTATTGGTGTTTTATTTATCCTTTATTTATCCTGCAGCTGACAGAACTGAATGGATTGATGTCTGGATGGCTGCAACACACTGTCCTCCTTCCCTACAAAGATCTGGCCCTGAGGTGCAGGTTCTGACAAGGGTCTGGAGCCCACAGGGTCTCTCTGTATTCTCCTTTGAGGGTGCTCTTTTTTCCCCGGTGCTTGGAAATGATAACTTTTAGAATAACTTCAGTTGCCCCAGCAGCAGGAATTCCTTTGTTAGTTCTAGTTCTCCATGGGTTTGCATCTCGGGAAAAAATTCACTGCCTTGAACTCCTCAGAGCAGGGGAATGCCATCTCCATCTCATGCCTCAGGAGGCTACAGCCTGCCAAAGCTGGAAAACATTGGTCTCCCAGAAATCCACTGACTGGAAATCCCCAAACAGAGACCTTTTTGTCCCTGTCCCGTTGCTTAAAAACTTGATTTCCCCTCTAGAGCTTATTTTCCTGGTCTCTGAGAAGCAACCCGAGCAGCTGAGCCGCTGAGGAGGTGTCAGCTGGTGGGAAGGGCTGCCTGGGCACAGCCTGGGCACAGCCTGGGCACAGTCCTGTCCTCCCCCAGCACAGGGACAATTCTGCTCCCTCTGAAGAGCTGTGCTGATGAAGCTGTGGGGAGGGGACCACTTTGTCCTGGCAGAGACTTGACAAGTCTGTGCTCCAGGCAGGCTTGATGGGCAGGGATTGTGTGCTGATGGAGCTGGAGCAAGCTGTGCATGGTAAGAGGTTGTTAGAAGGAACATCACTGCCTGCTCCCTGAGCTCTTTCCAAAGGTCCTCTCCCTTTCCCTGGCTCCCTGTGGTCCCTCTCCAAGCATCTGTGCTCCCCCAGGCCAGCAGCAGTTGCCCACCTTCCCTGGCAGGGCAGTCTCTGCCTTCCCAAGACCCAAACTGGGAGGTCTGGGACCGAGAGCAAGAGCAGCTGAGGGGATGAGTGTGACTCAGAGTGCCCAGCCTGGAGAGAAGGTGGGGAAACACCTGGGTGAGGAGAAGCAGAACAAGGACAGACAGGGAAAGGAGAAAAAGGACAGACAGCTATTAATGGAGTCTCCCTAACAAATGCAACACTCTGAAATCCCCTGTATTTGGCAATATCAAGCCAAGCATCACTCCAGGCAGTGGTCCAGCAGGGGCAGAAGAAAACTGTGTGTGGAGAAACACCCCGTGCCCTGTCCAGTAACTGTGGCTCTGCCCCTCCCCAGGCATCCAGGGCCACCAGGCAGCCCAGCACGGTGGGAGGGAGAGCAGGACAGGGCAGTGGGTGCCCTGAGAGAGCTCTGCAGTGAGGAGAGAGCTCTGCAGGGGAGGCTGAGGAGGGGCTGATGCTTCCTCCCCTTACACTCTGCTGGCTCATGGTCCAGGGATGATGGCAAGGTCACAAGTTTGTGGGATCAGCTCTGGCCCTGGGCAGTGTCTTCACTGCTGAGGGCAAGTGTTTCTTCAGCTCTCGTTGAAGCCTCAGTGTCTCCAGGTGGATCTCGGGCTCCTGAGTCGGGCTGGGAGGGACGGGGAGCCACCACCCACCCGGGGCAGCAGGGCTGAGCATCCCACAGGTGGGGGAGAACCCCAGCAGCCAAAATCCTGCTTGCTGTGCTTTCTGCCCTGTGCAGGGACCTCTGTGAGAGGCTTTGTCCCAGCTCTGTCATGCCTGGCCCGGGCTGCCCTGCCTGCAGGGAGACTTCGGGGCAGGCTGTGGGTGGGCTCCTGTCATTGTTGGGTTCCTGGAAATCACGAGGAGGGGGAAGCCTGAGGAATGAGGCCACCACACACAGCAAATGGCTGTGGGCTCAGCCCTTGTGTGTGGCTGCTCTGAGGAATTCTCCTCCTTGAAAAGCCCCTGGGAAGTTAAATCAGAAAACATGTTGGAACAAGGGCGCTTATTCACCCTGTGACTGAGCAAGACAAATATCCAGGCTGTGTGTGTGCACGTGTGCCTCTTGATTTACTCCCCTCTCCCCTTCCACTGTAAATACAGAATAAATAAAAAAATAGGACTGCTAAAGAAATACGAGACAGAGGTGAAGGGGGTGAGACCAAGAGGGAAAATACTGAGAAGAGAAGGAGTGAAAAAAGCAGAACAGTTCTGGGAGAGAAATATAAAATCCAGATAAGGGGGAGCGAACTTGGGGCCTGCACCTCCCTCACTCAGGGCAATAAACTCAGGATAACGAGACAGAAGCTGAATCAGGTCGAGGGTCAGGCCAGACCTGGGGGAGGTTTCTGCATCCCCCACCCTTACTCAGCAGGAGCAGCACTCGCTGCCCTGTCTGGGCTTGCTGGTCCTTGGTCAGCATCATCCCTCTGCAGCCCAATCCCACCCCCCGGCTTTAGGGTGGTGCCAGGTGCCTGGGAAAAACTCGTGTGTCGTGCCATCCCCTTCTGCAGGGGCAAAGAGCAGGATCAGCAGGCTGCAGGGAAGGCCAGCAAGGCTGTTTTCCTCCAGGCACGGGGTATGTGGGCTGCTGGCATTCCAGTGGGGTTGGGAGCAGGTAGTCCTGGACTCGTCTCCCCAGGTCCCTTCTCTGCCTCTGTCGGGGCCTCTCCGTGGCTGAGGCTTGGGAAGGGATCTGCAATTCCACAGGAACGTGTGGACACTGGCCCTGGCTTGCAGAAACGGGAGTGAAGTTTGGCATGCAGGGAAAGCAGTGTCTGTGGAAAACGTCTGATGTTTGCCTTGGAAAGGACGTGGGGACAGGCAGATCAGGCAGCTCTGACGTCAGTGACACTGAGCTCATGGGCCTTCAGCACCTGTTTGGATCTCCTTCCGAGCCCCACTGGGAAATAGCAGAGCTCAGACCTCACCTTTTAGAGAGCTCCCCCAGCTCTCTGCCCGAGCTGCTGCCTCCCTCCAGATGTATCTGGACAGCCCAGAGGATCTGCTGCACCCCAAATCCCCACCCTGTAACCTGCCTTCACCTCCTGCCACCTGCACTGGGGGCTCCTTCCTCCCTTCCTATGTGGGCTGGTGGCAGAAAAAGCTATTCCCAGCAAAACCAGCCTCCGAAGGGTTTTCCAGCTCAAGGAACCCCCTCAGCAGGACTTAAGTCAGGGGAGGCAATGATCTTCTTGGTGGCACAGACATCACCGTCCTTGGCTGCCCATCCCCTCACCCACCCCCTCAGGGCAGAGCTTTCCACGTGCAGCTCTCCTCTGGCCTCGGTGGCAGCTCTGTCTGTGTGGGCTGAGTTCAGTGCCCAAACTGAGGGGCAGGGGAGCAGCCTGGACAGGGGGAGCAGGACAGGGGCACATCCCGAGGCCAGGCATCCTCCACCCTCCCTGTGTGCCTGGCAGCGCAGCCACCAGCCCTGCCTGCCGGCCCTGCAGGACAGGGTGGCCTCTCAGGTTGCAGAACTCCTTTGCAGCTGCATGTGGGCTTTGGAAGGTGCCCAGCAGCCAGAGGGCCCAAAAGCTCCTGCATTCCTGCCCTCCCCACCTGGCTGCCTCCTGGCAGAGCCTGCTTCTCCAAGAGCAGGGCAGGATCTGCCATCCTTGTAGGTGGTATGGTTGTGAAAGAGGGTAAAATCCCGGGGTAGATTCCCAGGCAGCCCTGAGCTGTGCAGCAATGCCAAGGAGTGGGCAAGGGATGCTGCCTGCTGTGCAGGGGCAGGGAGCAGCTGGGGCTGGGGCAAGGCAGGGAGCTGCTGCCCGCTGGGACCCCGGCATGCTCCCTTGCTGAGCTTCAGTACATTAATTGCACTGAAGTCGGAGGCTCCATCGAGTCCCAGCAGAGCCCAGTGGAGCGGCCTGGGACTGGCTGGCACCCAGGGAGGGAGGCCAAGGGGGGAGGGACCTGCAGCTCCCTCCTGGCACAGGGAGGGCTCCGCTTCACATCCTCCTGTGCCCTCTGTGCTCCTGCCCTCTGGGGTGAGCCCCCCGTGGCAGGGGCACGCTGTGCCACCTCTGCCACGGCAGGAGAGGGAGGGGGCAGCAGGGCAGTGCCCTCAGCCCCTCGGCTGCAGCTCTGCAGGGACCCCAGCCCTGTGGCAGCGGGAAGGGCAGGGAGGGCAGTGTGGACACACCTCAGTGCCACCACGGGGCACAGCAGCTGGGTGGTAGAAGGCTCTTTCTGAGGGATGATGGGCTGGTGGACGTTGCTGGAAGGCTCTCACATCGCCCACCTGAGCCTTTGGTGCCCAGCTTTCCCCGGAGCGTGTTCACACCCTGCCTGTGCAGGGAGGGAAGGTGAAGCCGAGAGTGCAGATGTCCCTCCCAGAGCACTTTGTGTGACTTGTACAGAGCAGGGCCCTCTGAGCACCCAGATGGTGGGGGAGAGGTGCTGAGCCCAAATTTCCCCTTCCATGGTGTGGGACTGTATGGATTCCCTTCTCCTGGGGCTTGTGTGCCAGCACTGAGGATGGAGAGGGGCAGTGGAGATGGAGGGGGGATGGAGATGGAGAGATGAAGATGGAGAAGGGAGGAGAAGATGAAGAAGGGAGATGAAGATGAAGAAGGGAGATGAAGATGGAGAAGGGAGATGAAGGTGGAGAAGGGACATAGAGATGGAGATGAAATTGGAGACGGGAGATGAGGATGGAGAGCTGTGCCCAGCAGATGGGGTGCTGTGGGGCAGGGCAGCTTTGCCAGCCACTAGGTGTCCTCCGTGGCCCACACACAAGTATCGGGGGCCCCAAAAACCCTGGGCATGGTGGAAAATCCCTACAGGACATGACGGGTCAGACCCCTCCACCTGCCCGTGCCGGCTCGGGTCGGGGTGGGTGGCTGGGGCTGAGCAGGGGTGGGGGTGTTATCTCCATCCCACATCTTTGGTGGAGAGGTGGGTGCCTGGACCTGCCCAGGGCTGCATCCCAGAGGGAGGGATCCATCCCTGCTGTCGCTGGGAGGAAGAGCCTTCCCCATGCCCACAGTGAGGTCGGGACAGAGGACAGGACTAGAGCCTCACTGGGTATAATATTCCTGCTTTTCCCACGCCTGGCCAGGAGGGTAAATCCACAGCCATGGACACAGAGCCCTGGGGAGCAGGAGAGCTGTTGAACCAGCCCAAAGCACAGCAGGAGCCTGTGCTGGAGCCATGTGCTGCTCCCCTGGCCCATGCCTGTCCTGCAGGGACAGCGCCTTCAGGATTGATCTCCAGCACCACCAGGGCTCCCTGAGGGGTTAACAGCACCTCTTCCCCTCCTCCTCCCCCCTGCTGGAATGCCCCAGATGCTGGGAAGGGATCACTGGGTTTACAGCACGGAAAACACCCCAGATTCCATCCCGGGGGGAAAAACCCCATGATCCTGGAAATCCCAGCTCTCCCAGTCCTGTGTCTCTGTCCTGGAAAGACCTTCCCCCTAAACAGCCTGCAAGAACTGCTCCCAGAGTAAATGCTGTTGTCTCTGCAGGGTGCCAGCAGGGTATTTCCCAAATCCCTTGCAGAAAACAGCCAGCAGCTTCCCGTCATCAAACTCCCCCATCGCTGAAGTCACTCCTTCCCTCGCTATCTTATCAGCACACTCATTATACCCTCAGAAACACCGTGTAAACATCCCCAGCAAACTGCTCTTGATGACAATTTCCTTGCCAAATAAGCCACTTCCCTGCTTTGAGTGATGGTTGTGAGAGAGGGTATTTGTACCTGCTGCTGTTTGAACAAGTGAGAAGTAAATAGAGCTCCTTTCTGGGAGCACCTGCTCGGTGCAGCTCCATCACAGGCAGAGCAGGAAGGTGGCTGTGGGAACTGCTCATTAAAATCCTGGCAGCTCATCCCCGCTGCTTTGTTGAGTTTCTAACCTGGAATTTGGCTGAGGGAGGAAGATAACACAGGCAGGAGCTGCCAAGGGAGGGGTTTTTTTGTAGTCCAAGCTGTCAGGCAGTTGGGTTTACATCTTACTCCGAAGGATGGCACCTCCAGTGGCACAGCATCTCTCAGCAGGGTGGGTACTGACATGGGTTGTGCTGGGAAGAGATCGTTTGTGCTGGGATCACAAGGCTGTGAGGGCAGCGAGAGGCTGTGCTGAGAGAGGATGGCAGAACAGCCGATGTCTCCAGCCCCTCTCCCTCTGATTCATTCCCTGCCACAGCTGCTGGGGCTCTCAGAGCACTCCTGGGGCTGCTCTGCTTCACAGCAGGTAATGATGGAGACAGGCCAGGATCTGTTTGGGAGTTCAAGTGCTTCCTGGGCTCTTCTTGAGCTCAAGCCCAGGCTAAGAAAGCCCTTTCAGCTTTCCCTGATGTTTCCTCCTCTGCTGAGTGACCTGGCTGGAGCAGAGCCCTTGGCCTCCTTCCTCTTCTATTTAGAGACAGAAAGAGGATGGGGAGAAAGAACAGAAACTAAATTAGTCTCCCAGCTGGTAGCAGAGCTTCCACGCAGCAATGCAAGTCTGGCCAGCCCCTTCCCCAGCAGCAGGTTTGCTGCAGACCCTCCAGGAGCTCTGCTGTTCTCCAAGGGCTCAGTGCCCTCTGCTCCCCTGGGCTGGGCTGTCTGTCCCACATGGGCACATTCCCACCCCTCTCCCTCTTCTCCCCTGACTCATATTTCACAAAGATACACTTTTTTCTTCCCTTCCCCGTGTAAATAACACCACATACGGCCCCAAACAGTGTGTTCAGCCAGCACGGCTGCTCCTGACAGGAGCCAGAGCTAAGCTAAGCAAACAGAACCACTGAGCAGCCTGGCCTGGTGCCCACCTGAGCAGGCTGGAGGAAAGTTTAAAGCTCAGGGAGAAACATCAGGAGGCAAAAGGGAAGATTTTTTTAAAGAGGACCTCAAATACAGACTAAAAGGAGAGACAAGCAAATGCCCTTTGTGCACTGATGGCTTTGGTTTGTTTCTTGACGGGATGTAAATGATGCTGGAGCCAATTTCTGTACCATTTTATGACCCCTGCCACACTTTAAAACAAGGTGCTGCTGGTGCATAGGATGCTTTGTACCATTGCCCTGTGTCCACATCAGCTCTTTGTACTTACCCAGCAGTTGCTGTTACAGTGACTGAGAGGGAAATCTAATAGAAACTACCATCTAAGCATAGTCATTTGGGGTTTAAGTCTGTCTTTTGGAGCTGAAGGAATTAGAAGTGAGAGAAAAGATAAAGCCTTGTCTATTCTGGGCTCTATCCTGGTTTCTGCAGCAATCTAATTCAGGGAACTGCATTTTATCAGCATTTGCAGCCTGTGCTGCTTTCCAGGCAGAGGGTGTGTTACACCATGAGATGCAACATGTCTCTGGTGAGGTGCAGGAACAGCAGGCGAGCTGGAAACCTCACTCTGAGACCAGATCTGAAATAATCACAGTTCCCTGGAGGTAGAGAGAGCAGAAGGGGCAGTACAGGGCTTTATAGTGAGAATCCTCCAAGTCGTGACATGCTGTAAAAAGAATCTATAAGGCTTAAGATCAGTGAGGAAAGAAAGCTGGGCTGGTCCTGGCACTGTGAGGGGCTGTGCTGGAAATTCCCAGGGCCAGGCTGGGACTTGAACAGAGAGTCCTGCAAAATTATTCACCTGATACAGACTGAGAAAGAGTGCTTTTGCTCAGGAAGTGAGTCCCTTATTTAGCCTGAAAAATCAATGGCAATAATAACAGTGGGGAATCTGTTCTGGTATGTGAGAGAGGGTGAATTTCTGCCCCAGTGTTCACTGAACCAGAGAGCAAAGGTATTGCCCTGGCCCGGTTTTGATAAGCACTGAGGGCACTGTACTGGGAAAGCAACCCTGGATTCAGAGATTAACTGCTAATTCAATTAAAATGAAATGGAAAGACAAACAAAGCCTGCAAGTAAGGTTCTTGATTTCAAATAGGCAAATCCTTGTTGGTTAAGAGAAATCCACAGGAATGAAAATTGGGACTCAGGAGCTCAGAGGAGCAATTGCAATTGCCATTTTTCTAAGGGGAAAAAAAAAACCAACCAGAGTTCAAAACGTTTGAGAGGTGGGGGGTGAGGACACCTTCCAAGGGAGGTTTCCAGCCCTAGCTGATGAATAACCACCTCAAAAGGATGCTAACAGTCATCAGAATGCCTGCAAGGGATGGGGAAACAGGCCAGAGAGGGGAAGAGCAGCAGTTTAGAGGTCGGGGAGTGGAGGAATCAGAGCTGTCAAAAGCCACGCTGACTAACCTTGCATTGGGCTTTAAAATAACCAGCCCTGAGTTCTTCAGGTGCAGAACAAAACTGCAGGGAAGGAAGGAGGAACTGGTGATGCTCTGCAGTCAGCATGAGGTAGAGATTAAGGTGGGTCTAAATATTGCCTCAGAAGGGTTTAATCATCAGTGGGAAAAAAGGGCTAAATGCAGGGCAAGTGAAGGCAGAGGTCTCACAGGGAAATTGCCAAGTTCCTGGCAGAAACAAAATTCAGAGCTTGCTTTCTGGTGTTGGGGGTGTAGGAGAACACCTTCCTCCCTCTGGGGCTAAACAGTGGAGAAAATTGGGGGTCCTTCATCTGGGCTTTTAACAACTCTGTGTCACCTCGGGGTTGTCATCAGATAATTCAAGATACACACCTGAAAAGGGGCTGGGAGAAATGATTGTGGATGGCTGCAGAAACACTGCTGCTCTCCCCAGCAGCACGTCAGAGAATCACTGAATGGGTCAAGTTGGAGGGACCTTGAAGGTCATCCCATCCCACCCCTGCCATGAGCAGGGACACCTCCCACCAGCCCAGGCTGCTCCAAGCCCTGTCCAACCTGGTCTTGGACACTCCCAGGGATGGGGCAGCCACAGCTGCTCTGCCCAACCTGTGCCAGTGCTGCCCACCCTCAGAGCCAGAGCAAGTTTTGCAGGAGAAAAGTGCAGAGACTACATAAAAATGGAAAAGGAAACTTGTTGTGGACACCTTGGAGGGACTAGTTGTTTCTCCAGTTGTTTTTATTTTCTAAAAGGATTTAATTTGTGGGTACAGCCAGGGGTTGGAGGGATGACAACTCTTTATCTTCCCTTAGGATGATATGATTTACCCTCATACCACTCCAGCCGAGGAAAGCCCAGTCTCTGTGTCCTCCTGTGGTGACCCCATCCCTGAGACTGCGAGGCCGGAGGGATGCCACGTGTCCCTGCTGTCCTTCCCAGCCCCAGCACACTCAGGTCTCCTGCACTTCACTGCACACACACACACACACACACACACACACACACACACACACACACACACACACACACTCTCTGCCCCAGCAGCTCCCAGTAACCTTCCCCTTTTCCTTCCTTCCCCTGCTCTTGCTCAGGCACGTTGCTGAGGAGGCCAAAAGTCAGCGTGGCTGCAGGAGGGAGCCCCTCTGTGCTCCCTGCAGTGTCTCGGGGGCAGAGGGACCGGCTGGCACGGGCAGGGGTGGCAGGAGAAGGGGGAAGGCCCCGAGAGAGGGAGGGAAAACCAAGAAGAGAGAAAACATTCCTGCCCTGGTTTGTGAGAAATCTCTCTGCTGTCCCTTTGTGGGATATTTGCAAGAACAAGGGCATATTGTAAATATGAACAATCCAGATATTCTGAGTTTGTGAGACAATGCGGCTGTGGGGTAAAAACCTTGAAAAAGAGACAAAAGAGAAAACTGCACATGGGAAATATGTATGAACTTGCAAAAATAAATGAACAAAAAGATACCTACATGACAAAGGGACTGTGCAACAAGAACAACAGCTCATGTGAACAAGTAACTTTAGCCAATGATAGAATAAAGAAAACGCATGAACAGTGGGTAGTAGCCAATAAACGCTTGATGTGTGTGTGATGCTGATGCTCTGAATGTATAAAACAACGTGCTCTGTAATCAATACATTGGCATCAGCCTGAGATCACATTGGTCGTCGTGCTGTGTCCCATTTCCTGCTAATCCCGCATCCCTTGGCAAGTGTCTCCTGGATGTGCAGCAGCTCCAGCCTGGGGGCAGCGGGAGATGGCAGGAGGGACAGGGGGAGATGGCAGCAGGGGCAGGGGGAGATGGCAGGAGGGGCAGGGGGAGATGGCAGCAGGGGCAGAGGTGGGAGAGGTGCCGGGTCCTGCTGAAGNGGGAGATGGCAGGAGGGGCAGGGGGAGATGGCAGCAGGGGCAGGGGGAGATGGCAGCAGGGGCAGGGGGAGATGGCAGCAGGGGCAGAGGTGGGAGAGGTGCCGGGTCCTGCTGAAGCCGCGGGATATGAGAGCCGCAGCTCCGGGCGGGATCAGCGCTCGCAGCACGGCCGGGCAGCGTCCCTGAGCCAGCACCAGGGGGTGGGAAGCAGGGAAAGGGGAACGGGAGGGGAACTGCGCTGCCTGCGGCTCCCTGCCAGCCCTGAAGGCACCTCGGTGCTCAGAAGTGGCCGCGGACTGCAGAGGACTCCCTCGGGCTCTGTCTTTGCCAGGCAGGAGTTTCTCCAGGGCTGAGTGCTCCAGATAAAAGCTGCCTCTTCCTCTGGCTGGCAGGAGCAGCTCAACTGCAGTGCCTGCATCTCCTCTTGGCACCAGAGGAGCAGATGGGAAGATCTCCTCACTTAGTTGGAAGAGTCTGTCCTGACTTTGAGGGTTTTATTCTTTCCTTTTCTATTTTTTTAATTTTTTTTTTTAAACCACAGTTAATATCTCCATTGCTAAGCTGGGCTGCTCATAATTCTCCAGATCTTGCACTGAGCAGGTCTGCTCCTGCTCTGACTCAGGGCAGATGTTCAAAGTGCTCCTGCAGGGCAGGGGAGGGGGTTGGCAGCTGGTTGCTTCATCGCCTCTTCCCAAGGTGTTTATTGACCTTGCAGCTCTGCACTCTCTCCTGTCCACCCCAGGCCGTGGCCTCTGCCTTTCCTGCACCCCCTCGAGTGGCTCCTCAGTGTGTTTTGTGGGCAGAGCACACCTGCCTTCTCTCCAGGTGCTCCACATGGACCCTCCAGTAATGCCAGAAGATGTCCAGGTCATCATCCATCCTCAGAGGGGCTGTGAATGTTCACCCCCAGCTCTGGGAGACAAAGCAATCCCCAAAGCACAAACTTGGGTCTGAACACAAGTTTTTATACCAGCCAACTTCCCTGCCAGGATTAACCATTACACCAAATGCAACCCTTCCACCAAAACCTCAACTGTCTTGGCTGTTTAAACTCTGTGGGACTTCTGTGCCAAGTGAGGGCACCATCCTGCCCTTCTCTGCCCTGCCCTGGCTCTGCCACGGTGCAGTGAACGCCGGGGCCGTGCTGGGAATGCTGCCTGGCATCTGCTGCTGCTTTGCCTCACAGCTGGAGGCTGTGCTGCTGGGGGAGGCTTTGCTCCAAGGCAGGGAACAGCACTGGGTCTGTCTGGAGCTCGTGTTTGGAGCGGGGCCCCTCTTTCTGCCCCCACCTCCTTCCCCCTTTTACGAGGAGCTGGCCTCTTTCAACTGACAGCAGGGCTTTCCTGCCAGGCTTGTTAGCTTTAGCTGGAACAATTTCCTTTGAACTCAGCTTGAATTAACATCTCCATGGCAATAGGATCAGGGCTTTGTCTCTTGCAACCTGCCCTTCACCCTCAACAAGAGGTTCTACCAGGAGGTGGGAAGGGAAGGGGATGGCACCTTGTCTAACGCCACCAGCCCATCCTGGGGGAAAGCAGAGGCGTTTGCTGGGAGGACAAGGCTGGGATGATCCTGCTGTAACTTCTCCAGGGGAGGATGGAGGAAGCTGCAGCAGATGCTGGCAGGTCCTCACTCAGTTTAGATCTTGCTGCAAAAAGTGCCAGCGAGCGAATGTGTGGTGGGGTGAGAGGGAAGCAGCTTGTTCCTCTTCTCCATGAACAATCTCAGACAGTTTCCTTGGGACTGGGTTTTTCTGGTGCTGAGCCAAAGCAGCGGAAGGAAAACAGTGTTTCCACTTTATCCAAACCCAGTGTTTTCCCTTCTGTGCTGTTCTGTCTCCCCACCTCCGCCACAGCCAGCTCCTTCTCTGCTCCTCCATCCCCAGGGCTTGCCAGTGTGCTGCTGCCCAGGGATGTTGGCTGCGTGGCTCTCCCACCCTCTCCGTGACCATCTGGCTGATTGCTCATCAGATACTCCTCCTGATTCCTCCCCCAGAAGGAAGATCCCGCTCCTTGGGCTGTTATGAAACGTGACCTTTGCAGTTCTGCTGCCTCTGTATCACCCCCAGATAAAGAGCCCCTTGATTCCCTCCCTGCCCCGCTCCCCTCCCAGCCCCAGCCCGGTTGGCAGCACTGGGCTCTCACCAACAATAGGGGTTTTTTCCCTCTTGCAGAGTGAGAGGCTGCTTTAGCAGCCAAGTCTGTAGGTGGGAAAAAAAGGGGCCTTTTCCTTGGAATGTTGGGTGAGTTATTTGGGAGCTGCCTGAGGGGCAGAAGAGGGGGTGATGTAAAGAGTGCAGCAACCACTTCCCTTTCTCCCGCTCCTCCTTATCTTCCAGTTCTCTCCTCCTCAACACCCCGGAAGGCAGTGCTACTCCTGCTCCCCACTCCGGACACCCGGGGCTGGGCTGAGGGAGTCTGGGCAGAGCAGGGAAGCCCCAGGGGGAGGTTGTGTGTGCAGAGGGGCTTTGCTGGGCGTTACAGCCGTGGTCCCCCAAAAGGTCTGGGGAGCAGGACAAGGTCCCCCCCACGGCACACTGGGGGTTCAGCAGGGTGCAAGGGGAAAGGAGTGCAGGGGCAGCCCCACAAAGCCCAGAGCTTCTGGCTCAGTTTGTGCCTGTCGGATTTCCTTTCTTTTCACCTCTTCCTTCCCCCTGCGCTTCTTCTCCCTCTCCTCCTCCGAGGGAGGTGCTGCAGCTGGATCACAGCAGGCACTTCTCATTCCCTGTTAATGAGAAACTCCTGCACTTTGTCCCTTGAAACGGAGCCACGTTCTCCACGTGATGGTGGGGAAGGGCTGCACGGAAGGTTGGAGGCTGAAGCAACTCCCGTCCTACACGTGGTTCCCGAGCGGGGTGCGGGGAAGGCACCAGCTGAGCACCGCTCGCTGCGGAATCAAAGCCTGTCTGGCTCTCCCTGCTGACCCTGTGCTGACTCAGCGGGCTGTCTGGAGCTCCTCACCCCCGGGGAATTCATCCCCCCTCCACTTCCCACCTCCCCCGGCTCCATCCCGGGCTGGGATTAGCACGCAAGACCCCACACGCACGCAGCAGCCTCCGCGCTCCCAAATTCCCGTGAATCATAAACGGACGGGATGTTTTCGTGGAGCTGCCGAACGGGGGTCATCCCTCCCCTCCCAGAGGAGCAGCCAGGGACACCCAGAGTCGGGGCAGGGGGGAAAGGAAAGGAAAAAGGAAAAAGGAAAGGAAGGATTTCTTTTCCACAACGCAGGTTTGCTGCTAATGGTGCCACCAACCCGCTTGGCATCTGCCCCCCGTGTGCAGCGTGTGCCGAGCGAGCAGAGCAGGCAGAGCCCCCTCCTGCCGTGCTGAGCGCCTCTTCCCTCCAGCAAAAGCTCTCTCTGCCCTCGCTCCTACAGACAGGAGAGCTCTGACCCCTCTGGGGCTCCAGCCCAGCCAGAACTCGTGTTTCCTGGCCCTGCTGGCCCCTGAGCTCTGAAGGGAACACAATGCGATTTCTCCCGCAGCGAGAGGAGCCGCTCAATTAATTCCGGGCTGTAGATTCGCTCGCAGCAGCGCCCCACACACGGCAGGAGGTTTTCTCCCAGGCCTGGCACCCTCCTTTTGCAGGCTGCCCAGCCT
Source organism: Formicarius rufipectus (assembly GCA_013399695.1). Taxonomy (NCBI): domain Eukaryota; kingdom Metazoa; phylum Chordata; class Aves; order Passeriformes; family Formicariidae; genus Formicarius; species Formicarius rufipectus. The sequence goes on along the minus strand of VXAU01004101.1, from coordinate 957,993 downwards.
GGAAGTGGTTGGCAGGGCAGCCACAGGCAGGACCATCTTGTGTAGTCCTTAGCCAAGCTCTGAGCTGTGTGCCGCGGTGCTTGGGCTCTCCAAGGGGACTCCCCGCTGGTGGCTTTGTCTTGCTCCAGCTCTTGTGCCCCTTTGCTGCCCTCCTTCGTGCTTTCCTGCTTCCCTGAATCACTGCCTGAGGGAACACTCTCGTTTTACTCCTCAGGGTCACTTGAGGGACACGTCCCAAACTCCAGAGTGAACAGCTCGAGCCAAACCTCTCCAGCCTTTGGGGTATTTAAAATTCAGAGCCCAGTTCTTTGATGAGGGAGAGTTGGGAGCTCTGGGATTTGGGTATCCTTTTTGTTTGGGTGGCTTCTCAAAAAGTGCTGCTGATTTCTCTCACATGCCACAGAGAGGGAAGGCAGAAGCAGCTTGCCTTTGAAAAAACATTCCCAGCCCTAAAACCCTCCCAGCTTTTGCATTCCTGCACCCCCCACCTCCTTGGTGGGGGCAGGGTGGATGAGGGGAGGCAAAGCAACAGGAAACTCTCAAACAGCTGTGATTTTTCACCAGAATCTGAGAAACTGCCTGAGCTTGGTCATCAAAATGACACAGCAGCTCAGCAGGGCTGGGCTGGAGGGAAGGGGAGAGACAGAATTTTTCCCAGCATGGGGGACATTGAGGAGCAGGGCTGGGGGAAGCCCCTTCTCTGAAACAACTGGGAGAGAGAGAAAAACAGGGGAAAAAAATTGGAAAAGCTGACCAGGGATAGAGAAAATATTCCTCCACAGCCCCGGGGCTGTGCCCAGTCAGGGAATCACTGTGGCTTCTCCCCCTTGGCCTGGGAGCAGCACAGGGGCTGTGCAAAGGGTCACCTGGAAGAGCTGGGTTTCCTGGGCTGGCCTTGTGCTTCTCCAGCTTTGTCAGTCCCCCAGCAGTGCTGGAGGAGACGCCAGGAGGGGAAGAGATTATTGATTGGAGTTTGTGTTGCTCCATCCCCCCTGCGCCACATCAGCAGCAGAGTGACCTCAGTGAGGAACACATTGTCCCTTGGCCTGTCTCCATCTCCCTGCCTCTGGGACAGCAGGAGAAGGACCTTGGCCTTGGGAAATTCAGAGGGGGGAGCGTGGACTGTTTCCAGGAGCTGCATGTTGGGATAACATCACTGGGGAGCTGCAGCAGGGTTTGGGAGCTGCAGCAGGATTTGGGAGCTGCACCCAGCAAAGATTCACAGCAAGGGTTAGGCAAGAGCTGTGCTCAGTGGAGAAGCTGCTCTGTGACCTGGACCTGAGGTGCTCTCACGGTGCTTCAGGCTGGTTTGGACAGCACTTGTCCTCCTGTAGCCACCAGAAAGGCTTTGGTGACAGCACCACGAGTGTTTCCTGCCCTCGGGGCTCCCGTTTGCTGACGGGGACCATTTCAGCATCCGTGTGCAATTCCGAGCGCAGCCACCTCAGCTCAGAGCAGAGGAGACACAGGCTGGTGGTGGAGCTGCCCAGTCCTGGGGTGGGATCCAGCTCTGCCTGCCCTGGGGGAGCCCTCAGAGCCTGACCCTGCCACAGCCACACGACTGTCCCTCACATCTCATTTCAGGGCAGAGGGAAAACCCTTCCTTCTCAGTGTGAAAGTGCACAAATCCAGCCCAGAAGGAAAACTCTGGTGATTTGTTCCACCACCAGAGCTGTAGCTGAGGCTTTTTGCTGTTCTCAGACGACCTGGAGGGTTGTTGAGAGCCGAGGGAAAGAAGGAGGCACCGAGGGGAGTCCAGCCTGGCTTCGGTGTGTGACCCGGGGCTGTCAGTCACCAGATTTATTGCCCAATTTCCAGCTCATTCATGAATTCCAAGTGTCTCGTTCCTTCCAGCCTGGGCTAAATCAGGCTTGGATTTAGGTGGTGCTGATGGTCTGCCCAGTCTTTGGTTCCAGGAAACGACCTCTGGGGTTTGGCTGCAGGAACCTTAACTGAGGGATGTGGTACCAACAGCTGGGTTGGTCACTGTCCTGCCCATCCCCAGCTGCTGAACCAGCTGTCAGGCTGATCCCACCATCCTGGGAAGAACAGAAGCATTGACAAACCTGTTTCCAGTGAGTTTTAAGGCACTTTGGCAAGGATGGTGTCCACAAGTGTCCATCTGTCCACAGACAAAGTAAATGGACATTTTAGTTAACTCGGGGTTTTTTTAAAGCTGTTTGACTCTGGGTTTGTAAGTCCAGCAGGCTGCTGAATTCTGCAGCAGAGTTTCAGGAAAACATAGAAAATATGTAATTAATCTGCAAGAAAAATATTTGCATTTCTCTCTGGGCTGATTTCTAAAATAAGTTCTTGGGCTTGGGGGTTTGGGGAGGGGGTTGATGCTTTCCAGTAAGTTTCCACAAAATAGATATTTTCCTTTACTCTGGAAAAAAAAAAGTGAAACTCAGACCACTGCAGATGCTCAAGTGCCAAATGACTTTCAAGTAGAGGAAAATGTTGGAATTGTAAGTCTAAAACATATGGCACTTTGCTTTGGAGTAGGATTGGAAGGGAAAAGCACAACTGTAAAGCTGAGCTAAGGATGTTTTATTATTCAGAATGTAAATACTTTCGTGTAGCTAAAGGAAGCCAGAATTTTGAGCAGATCTGGCTATTTTCTGAAATTTATTCTTTCCAAAGACAAACAAGCCTTATTAATTATTTCTATTGTGGCTGGTTTAGGTCAATTATTTCAATTATTGTATCATCAAAGTGAAACCCCAAAAGATCCTTGAGGATTTATTTTATGTGCAAATGGACGAAAATGGAAACTACCAATGAGGTTTTTCCAGTTCAAGACAAAAACAATCCCCTCTGTCTCTGTCTGCAAACACAGCAGATTTGGGGTTACTCATTGTGGCTCAGGGGTTTTCATTGCTCATAAACCTCTCCTCCCCCTGCCTTCAGCTCTTCTCATCTTCTGTGGGCCGTGATTCTTTTCAAAATGTCCATTTTATAAATCACTTTAATTAGTTTTAGATCATTCTGTTGTATTTATATCGCTTGATTTAGGGGTCAGGTTGCTTCCATTACATCTTCTATATTGCTTTGATTTTATTTATGGTGTTTCTAGTGCATTTGCATTGCTTTCCTTAGATGGATATCTTTTTGACTGGATTTACATCTTCTGTTAGATTTATATCACTTTAATTAGATTTATATCCTTTCTGAATTTGAGGGCTTCACTTAGATTTATAATAACTCTTATGCTCAGCTTGTCTTGCATTGACAATTCACATCTTATTGTTTTAGAGGATATTGCTTAACTCCACACTGATGGGGCTTTACCCAGTCCTTGGTCAGCTTCCCCATTAGAAATAGGAAGCCAGAACTCCCCACCTGGGTTTTCCCCTCCCCCTAATTCCACAGGAATCATTCCAGCATAAACTGTGCTGATTTCCAAGTCAGCACCAGCAGGACTGTGGTGGAGAACATCTCACCACCCGCGTTCCTCAGGAGTGGCAGGACAGCCAGTGAGATACCACTTTCATTCACAGCTTCTGTGGAATGGTTTGTGTTGGAAGAGACATTAAAGATCCTTCCCTACATCAGAAGCTGTCCCTGAGGGCTGTTTTCTCAGATGTTCACAGCAGGATACTTGGTTGCTTTCCTGGGAAGCTGTGACCCAGGGCTCAGATGGAGGACAGGACAGTTGCTGCTCCCAGACCTTTCCCAGTTTTACCTCCAGACCCACTGAGGGCCTGAGCTGATGGACTTTAACTAATACTGACCTCCTGAATCTCTTCATTTCCAAAATACAACCTGGACTTTGCTGTATGCCCAGGGATGTTAAAAGCCCCTGAGGTAGCACTGCCACAGCTGTGGTGTTGGGGTGCCTGGGGCTTGGCTGTGTGAGATACCTGCCAACCAAACAGCACCCCACCAGCACTGCAGAGGGTTCCACACCATTTCCACCCCTGGAAACAGCAGGAAGGTTTTCCCTCTGTTCACTGTGATTACTTGAGAACAGCTTTCATAGAAACACAGACTGGTTTGGGTTGGAGGGACCTTACAGCTCATCTTGTTTCACCTCCTGCCCTGGGCAGGGACAGGTTTCACTAGCCCAGGTTGCTCCAAGCCCGGCCCAACCTGGCCTGGGACACTTCCAGGAATGGGAAGAGTTTCAGGAGACTTTTGCAGTGGATTGTAATAGGGTTAGAGTGTTTCTCCAACATTTGTGAGCCCACATCCCAAGGGCTGAGTCCGGGAAATGAAAAGATCTTTCTCTTACTGACACCTTCATCCTGCTCTGTCCTTCTCCTCTCTCCAGCCTCCCCCTCTCTGTTTATTCCCTGTGAGAACAGGAATGCAGCAGAGAGGGAGGCAAGGAATGTGTTACACAAGGCCTGCTGCTCACTAGTTGGATCCAGATGTTCAGGGAAGCAGCAGCACTGTGGGAGCGGGGCAGAAAAAGGCTGGAGCAGGAGAAAACAAGGAGCACCAAACCTGCCCTCCCAGTTACACCAGTCAAACACAAAAGGAATGTCACCTCAACTCTTAAGGTGCAGCTTCAGCCCCCAGCAGAGGACAGGAGCTGGTCCAAAAGGGACACCTGCCCAACCCTCCCATGCCAGGGAAAGCACCCACAGCCCATGCTCAGCCATGGACCTGCTCCCCAGAGAGGCTGTGGCTCCTGTCAGGAGCTGTGGGACAGTGTTGGCCACAAGGGAGGTGTTTCCAACCATTTCTTAGTAGTTCCCTAATCTTCACCATCAGTGGGAGTGCTGAAGTGTCTCCTGACAGACCAGATTTTTCCACATTGTCCTTCCAGAACTCATGGCCTTTCTAAGGAAGGGCAGCCCAGATCTCAACTGGGTGGTGGATGATCTCCACCAGCTCCCACAGTTCAGGATTTGTCTCTTTGGGCCTCAGGACCCCTGTGAGGGACCTCTGTATTGAGTGGTGTGACTTCAGGGGTATTGTTTTTGTGGCTTTTCCTCCTCTGCCTTAGTTGTGAACCAGGTCACCCCAACCAGAGCAGGAACAGTCTCTTCTCATTAATTTCTCCAGGAGAAAAGGGGCAGAACCTCTCCTGCACACACCAAAACCTCTCCAGCTGCTGCCCTTCCTCTGCCCCTCTCATCCTGCCTGCAGCTGCATTCAGCCTCTGCTTAAATGAGCATGGAATCTCAATTAATGTGCCTCTAATCAGGACATCAGCATCTCTGGCCCAGCACCTGCAGCAGCTTTGGGGGCTGAGCACTCAGGCAGCTTCCCAAAGCTCTGCCACTGGGGCCTGCTCCTTTAATTACACCCAGGCTCAACCTTTTAATTGCCCAGGCCAGAGAATAGGGTGGGAACCAGGTCAGAGCTGGAAGTTGCTGGGCATTGTTTTAAGACAGTGGAGCTGTTTTTAAGCACCATTCAGCAGCTTGGTTAATGTAATTGCCAAGGAAAGGAGGGCATTCAGGAGGGGCAGCAGGGAACACTCCAAAGGGATGCTGGATCGGTTTTAATTAATGAAAAATGACTTGCAGCCTGATTCCTTTCTGTAACAGTAAGATCTCAGCTGAACACCACAACACAAATCCTTTCCCAGAGCTTCAGATCAAGCCATAGGTCCTGGGTAGCAATATTCCTGATAATAGCTGGGATTTAGTCTACAAGTTGAGGGACTGAGAGAGTAAAAAAAAAAATCCAATTAACTCTCCCAGAGCTCTTTCAATTCTGTAGTGCTGGGAACAATAGTAAATAACAGGTTTTTATGTGTTCAGATCCCTAAAATAGTTGCCCTGATTGAGTCCTTCAAAAAGCATTGATGATTCTTTCATGTAGCTTTAAAAGTAGAGTTTGGCACGAAAATGAAGGATGGAAGATTAAAGAGATCAAGGCAGAACATTTGGGTCTGATCCCTGACCTCGGTTACACCAACTTCACTTGAGATTAACACCAGTGGCAATAAAATGAGAACCTCGGGCACTGAGCAGGCAGTACAGGCTTGGCTTTGGTTGATTCTAACGTTGTAGATTTAGGTCTTTCAGGCTGTTCTGGATGGGCTTTCAGAGCACCACCAAAAGTCTGGTTTTCCTGCCCCTTGCCTTCCCATTCCTGCCCTGAACTCTCAGTCAGGGTGCTGGAAGGAGAAATCTGCCTGGATGCGTGCTCTGCTCAGGCACAGCCTGCAGATGTGTCCTGGGGTTCTGCTCAGCTCTGCAGGGCTGGGATGTGTCCTGGGGTTCTGCTCAGCTCTGCAGCCTCTGGGCTGAGACAACTGCAGTGTTTTCCCTGCTGGAGGCCCTGCAGAGCTGTCAGTGGCTCCCAGAGAAATGCATTATCCCAGGAGCACAGGGAAGGCTCCTCAAGCCCCTGTGCTACCTCCCCCCACCTCCATCCTGCCGCCCAGCTGCAGCAGGGTCAGGATCCTGCTTCTTCCCGTGGCAGTTTGTGAGTGATCCTCCTCCAGGTGAACATAACCTGGTCTTAGACCTCTAGGACTGACCAAGCAGGTGGATGCAAGTTTTGGTGCTTGCTCCATCCATCTCCTGCATGCCTGAACCAAGGCAAGGGTGCTGTGTGCAGCTCATTAGACACAGCCCAGTTAATCACCTTGCAGGAGGAGAGCTGAGACTGGACATTTAAGGCTTCTGGTTGCTTTTAGGGCCCCAGCAGCTGAGTGTGGCACAGCCCTCGTGCCCTGCCTGGATGTGCCCCTTCCCTGAGAGCCAGGGCTTCCTGCACTGCATTCGTAGTGGCAGAGTCCCTGGTGCCAGAGGCCAAGGCAACTTGAAATGCAAGCAGGGCCTTTTGGAAGAAGCAGAGGCAATTTGGAGGACCCAGAGCTCACTGGGAAGCACTGTGGTTGTTGACTCAGCAGCAGGAGGGGAACCACACTGGGCTGTGTGGGAGCAGGATCAGCTGAGATCTGGAAGAGCTGTGCTGCTGCACCTGCAGGAGAGCTCCCTGCAGCCCTCCCTGCAGCCCCTCCAGGCTGGACACAGGGTGGGAGGGGGTGTTTTGCCCCTCCAGGCTGGGCACAAGGTGGGAGGGGGTGTTTTGCCCATCCAGGCTGGGCACAGGGTGGGAGGGGGTGTTTTGCCCATCCAGGCTGGGTACAGGGTGGGAGGGGGTGTTTTGCCCCTCCAGAGGAAGGTGAGGAGCCACTGGCAGCAGAGCAGTTCCCACAAGCTGCTCTCCCCCACAGCCCAGCTCCCCGCGGGGTTGCACAGGTTGTTTGTTGGAAATAAGCAGCTCATGAAAACAAACATCCTCACCCTTTGATGTACCGGTGGTGCTGTTGTTGTGGTGGTTTAAATACTTTGGTTTCATGCTGGTAATAAGCAAACTGCCCATAGAGTCTTACTGTAAGCTGCTGAGAAAGTAGCAGTAATTATTGCTCTCTCTTCCACGGGAGGGGAAACTTGGGCTGCTAATGGGCTCTGGGGTATTGGCTGAGATTACTCACATTGGGGTGAAACAGCGAGGGGAAAGGACCTTCACTCTCTGGAAAGCTCTTAAAAGCTCCTGTGTTCGGTGGGGTGGGCAGGAAGCATCCTGGACTGCACCAGAGAGAGTTATTGCACTCTGATTTTGGATTAAGAGGGGAAAGGATTTCTTATTTATTATGTTCTTTGATTTTGTTGGGGGTGGGAGGGATGACAGGACACAGCTCAGATGTATTCCTGGAATGGGTGAAGGCAGAAGATGCTGCAGGTATTTATGCATCAGCCCTGACAGGAGGCACTGCAACAAGTGGGTGGCAAGTGATGAAGACGGGGTGGCTACAAACATTGTTGTTTGCCTGGTGAATTTGCATGCAGGGAAGGCAGGGCTCCTTCTGTGGATGCTACAGCACTTCTCCCACTCTCTGCTGCTGTTTTTCCCCTGCCTGCCAGGGCTCTGAGCTCTCACAGCACGTCTTTGAGTCCAGTCTTAGTGGACATTGATCCCTTCCTGGTTTTCCAAGGCTCTGATGTGACACTGAGATTCTGTAAATGAAGTTTTGACGTGAAGAAAAGGGAATGAAGATTTGTAGCTTGGCCAAATATTAGTGGTTTTTCCCCAGGGATGACAAAGGCACCAAGGCAAACCCTGTGTCAGACTGTAATTCGCTGCTCCCACGCACTGGAACTTCACAACAAAGCACAGTGAGGAGTGTTTTCTTTTAGCAGCATAGTTTTTCCTTAACCTTGCTCTCAATCGTGGCTCAGGTATTTTAATGGAAGTTTCCTCCCAGTAAAAGTGCAATGTGCTCACATACCAGAAAATCTTGGCCCAGATCATTAACATGCAGTAACCTAAATGCAACTGCTCCTGCAATGGGCACATTGACCTGGCAGGCATGTTTCACCTCTCCTGAAGTTCAGAAAAGAGATTCCACACATGGAGAACTGTCCTGGATTAGCAAACAGCAAAAGGCAGACGAGGCTGATTGACACCAGTGTAGTATTGGTTCAGTCACTGTCCCAAAGGCTTTGAGCTGTACGTGCTGGTCAGTGATTCTGCACCCCCACCAACCTGTTCAGTGTCACCTGCTGGCCAGTCTGGCCCCTTCTCTTGGCAGCTTTTGGTCTCATTCAAATCTCAGCGAGGTTCTCCCCTCCTCTGCCCCCTGACTGCTTTGCTGTCCCCTTCTTTCTGCTAAAGAACTACTCTCTCTTCAGAATCCCCTCCCCACTCTGCAGTATTTCTTAGCTGTGTGTCCATTCATTTTTGGGACTGGGATCAAGGCTACCATTCCCAGGTCAGCGTTGTGCCCCGCTCAGATTGCAATCTGCAGGACTGCAGCATTCCTGGCAAGCTGGTGAGCCTTGGAAAGAGGCTGCTGATTTCCTCTGCTCCAGGCACCGCCAGGAGAAAAATACTATCAGTTCCTCCGAGCCAGCTTTGCTCCTCGGCAGCACACTGAGGGCACTCTGGAATTGCCCCTCTCACCTCAGGATCCACTGTGGGCACTGCTAAAACCTACAGCTGGGAGAGAACATTCCCACAAAGGTGTGGAGCTGCAGGGAGCACAGCCTGCTCTCCCACTGCTCTTCACCCCCAGCACTGACACGGGATCTCTGTGCTCTGGTCCTTGGGGTTCAGCTGGGAGCTGATGGACCCCGTTCCACGGGGATGTGCATGCCAAGGTTGGGGCGAGAAGTGAGTTTGGCCCTTTGGACTGGAAGTCCTCCAAGGGTTCTTTGTGCCTACTGACCTCATGGCATTCTTCCTTCCAGCCTCTCTTGTCTTTTTGCATAATCTCCTCTGAATAAATTCGCTGTGAGTGGGGCCTTCTCCTTTGCAGCCTTTGTCTTGAGGATCTGCCTTTCAGTGGGTTCCTACCTTTAGGGCCCTCCCTCTCTCTTTGTATCCGAGCTGAGCCACTGCTTTTGTCCCCCATTTGCACCTCTTAACTTTCTCTTCTCTTATTTTTAACACTGCTATTGTCGTGGAAAGCACTTCAAGGAGCCAATTTGCTGGAGGGGAGCTGTGAAAATTTAGGGTTAAAACTTGTGTGAGGTCACACAAAAAGCTCTGTTTGGACAAGAGTGATGTCTCCGCCTGGAAGTGTGGCTTTAAATGGTTGTTTCTATTTATTTCTGTGCTTCTCCTCGCAAAGCTCTTTCTCTGGGGCCCTGATCCTGCTGCCACAGTGACCTTTGTGTTTGCAGAGAGACCTTTTGAAATCAAAGGGGCCCTTCAGCAGCATCTGCCCATCTGGAAGTGATCACAGAACGGGGTGGGTGAAGGGCAGGTTGGGAGCATTTTGAGTGTGAACTGTGGAGTCTGAAGTGACCCAGGTCCGCAGGCCTGTGAGAGACACTGCCAAGGGCTCTGTGTGACATCCTCGGGGGCAGGGATGCGTCCAGGGTGGCTCACACCAGAGCTGTGGCACCACGAGAGCCTCAGCAAGCCCCTCAATGTGGTTTGATTTGCAATAACCGCCCATTCAGAGGACACTGAGTGTGTTTAGTTGTGGCTGCCCCAGGGATGCCCGAGGCCGGGTTGGTTGGATCTCTCAGCAACCTGATCTAGTGGAAGTTGTCCCTGCCTATGGGGATGATGATCTTTAAGGTCCCTTCCAACCCAAGCCATTCTATGATTTGTGCAGGTGAGAAGCCGGGCTTTGTGTAAACGCTGCCAATCTCCCCTCCTGCCCAGCTGCGGTTTGCAGCCAAGCTGGGTACCCAGGGGGAGAAACAGAGAGGACACGTGGGAGAGCCCCGGGGCATGCAGGAACAGACCCTGCCTGCATCCTCCCTGCGGGCAGGAGGGAGCGGGGTGTGCGGGAACGGGGCTCAGGGTGGGTGATGGGTCCGCATGTGTGGGGATAGGGCCACGGGCGATGGATCCGCGTGGTGGTGCGGGTGGTGGAGCTCCGGATAATGGATCCGCGTGTGCGGGTGATGGAGCTCCGGATAATGGATCTCCGGATAATGGATCCGCGAATCCAGGCACACGACTCTGCGCTCGGCCGATGCCCGGCCGATGCTGTCCCGCCCGGCCCGGCGCTGTTCCTTTAACGACGGGGCGGGCGCTGCTCGGCGGGGCCGTCCCGGGTCCAGGCGGGGAAGTGACGGGCGGGGGGCGAGGGCCGAGCCCGCGGAGGGAGGGA